>BLXT01008461.1:1064907-1080833 GCA_019648995.1 Plakobranchus ocellatus
CCGGTGAAAAAACCTAGTACCATCATAGAATACACTAAAAGTAACTAGTTCCATTATAATCCGTTCTACGAAAAGGGGTGAGTGGAGACGCAACTCCATGATTCAGAGGAAATAATAAGAGAGAGAAAGAGAGAGAGAGAGAGAAAGAGAGAGAGAGAGAGAGAGAGTAGGTATAGTACAGATATAATCCAAATGTCGACATGAGATGCCTCTTACATTTACATCTAAGTGAACACTAGGTGCTAGATCAGATTAACATACGCACCACAGTGAAATGAAATTTGATACCGAGGTATTCCCTTATTATTTGCAGTAGGCTATAAAAAAGAGGTTACTATTTTCCCGATCAGTCGGGAAAATAGGTCCAATG
This sequence comes from Plakobranchus ocellatus, assembly GCA_019648995.1. Classification (NCBI taxonomy): domain Eukaryota; kingdom Metazoa; phylum Mollusca; class Gastropoda; family Plakobranchidae; genus Plakobranchus; species Plakobranchus ocellatus. The sequence goes on from BLXT01008461.1 coordinate 1,065,278, forward strand.
CTTATTTTCTCGAACGCTTTTTGTTTCACTTAGAGTCAGGTCAAGACAATCTAGAATGGATATGAAATCAGTGTCTGTTGCTTAGATAATATTTTCTGTTCTTTTTCATTGACTTCGCACTTCACAGGAGCGGTCGAAGTCCATGCAGGTCACACAAACAATAGAATGGAGGAGACCTTGCTGAGTCGTTTGCGCAGTGGCCATACGAGGAATCATAGGGACTTGGACAACGAGTTGACTCTGCCTTTGCTTTCAGCGATAACGACGTGCTTCCATGTAAAAGTTTGGTCTGTTCGGGAAAATAAGGTCGCCCATCGAACAGGGTAAACAGAAAAGAAAAGAATCACACATACATAATTCAAAAGCTTGAAAATTGTCCCGGTGTAGCACGCCGAAAGACCTCTCGCCAGACAGACTCTAGAGTGAGATTGGCGGCCGCCAGAAACACTCTAGCACCGCCCACGCCAATCTTACTCTCTTCACGCCAAAATCACTCTACTAAGGGAAATTACTCGCGCTTGAAAACTTCAATCAATCGAGATTTATCTACTGATTAATCTACACAAATCCGATGTTTCAGAGCCCTAGCTGATTGAGGTAAAGGCTTATTACCTCTTTCCTAAAAGTTTCCAAGCAAAGCGAAAACAAAAACAACAAACAAACAAATAAACCCCCCTTTCCACCACCCCCCTTGAGATATTGTTTTGCTTTGAGTTAATTTGACTTCAATCTGTCGGTGACCACGATATGAAACGTAAGGAGTAAAGACCATTTATTTTTCTAATTGTATTAAAAAAATTTTTTTAGCTATTTCCTTCAACAGATATTTTATATTTCAAGCTGTGGCATTTTAATATTATTGTTTTTATGGACATAATTGCTAAAATAATGTATAGGCCTATAAGTTATTATTACGATACAAAAAATGAGATGGTTTTTCTACATGGTCGGTTAATTTTGATGTTAAATATACAAAATTATAAATGGATTTTGGTAAATTTTTCAGGATTGCTTTGTAATCACACAAAAAACAATGAAAATTGCAGTGGTTTGCATTTTGCATCTTTAAAATAATTCAATTCTCATTTTGAGAGTGAACGTTATTCCAAAAGTTAATCAAACATTACTCAATGGCAAAGAAGAAAGAAACAGGCTAAAAAATACACCTTTACTCCAAGCCAGATGTAATCAAAAACACCTTTTATTTATTTTGTCTGAGAAATACTGTCATTTGAATATGCACGTTCAGTCTCAAGCTGGGTTTTTTTGTTTTGTTTTGTTAGAAGAATACTGCCGTTGTGAGTATGCCCATTCAGTATCAGCCTGTGCTTTGGTGGGGAAATGTTGTCCTGTCAACTCTACTGGCAGTTTGGACTCTCTCCTACATAGTGAGAAAAACGCAGAGATCCTTGTGGAATCATGTTTGCCTTTACAAAGCGTAAAAAGGATGCACGGGAGCGCTTTGGGCCAGTCGTCGACGAGAGAAGCATCACTGAAAAGCTTCAATACAAAGTCCTGAATCGTTCTGTTGCTTCGCTCAACCAACCCATTAGCTTAGGGGTAATAGGAAATTTTAACTTTCTGTTTGACAGCTGGCAATCTGTGGACTTCTGCAGATATACTGTTTACAAACTCGCGGCCCTGTCTCGTTAATGGATATCGAAACATCCATGGCAACAAATGTAATTATACAAAAAGTTTGCAACTCCTTCTGACGTTTTTTTGTGCAATGCTTCTGCTTTAGTGTATTTAATAAAATAATTAACAGTGACCACCATGTAAGTGAACCCTCTTTTTGGATATTTGAAGCTATCTTTTAATCCGTTTGATCAAAACCAAAGTGACTTCCAAAAGCATTGGATTCTACACTGTCACCAAGGCCTGTATGAGCGCCTGAGAAAATGTTTTCTCTTTCCTATCCGTCTCTGATTACTCTTAAAGATGACTCTGTATAACATTTTAAAAACAAAAAAACAAAACACACACACGCTTATGCATACACACTTTAACTTATTCCTTACAATAGCCTAGATACCAGAAGGCTAATTAAATTTAGTTCCATCGGTGTTCAAAATCATCTTTTCTTTAATCTTTAAAATATAAAAACTCTTTTTCTTTCACGTGAAAACATTTCCATTCAGCTTATTACACTGCAATCACATTTTGATCTATGAATTCACTTAACATGTAGGAGTTAATATTGTTCTTTTTGCAATAGATCATTGTTCTCATATCTCACATGTAACTCCGTTCATCGAACGGGTACCCAGCTAGATCCAGTAATAAATAACTGCAGAAAACGATTCTCACATACCCAACACTAACCTGATTGTAAAAGCATGAGTTGTTCAACACTTTCATTTTGAGCATGAGAGTTATGCATGCACAGTTCCAGGAATACTATGACGGACGAATTCCAGGAATACTATGACGTCAGACCCACAAAAGGATTTCAGATTTGGAATGAAATTAACTCAGTTTGATTTCCATGTTGACCTTACGGTGGGGATTGCGTCTCGCAAATATAGGTGCTCGCCTGAAAATTTTCTTTCTTGCAGAATTAGCATATCACGAAGATGGATATATTTTCTTCTGAAAGAAATCTTCAAATTCATCATAAGTGAAAGCCATTTCCTCCCGCCACGAACAACAACTGTAGGGGATTATTTTTTTTTTCTGTTTACAGTTATCCTCCCCTGGGCTAGAGTCGTTTTCGCGAAGACAGAGTTAATCTGGCGGCCGCCAGGCAGACTCCAGAGTGTTTTTTGGCGGCCGCCATAAAGACTCTAGAGTGTTTCTGGCGGCCGCCAATTTGACTCTAGAGTCTTTCTGGGGTAGAGTCACTATTGCGTGCTACACCGGTTTCAATAGCTGTCGAGTGTTAGAATTTCCTTTTCCTCCCTTTTTTTTTTACAAAATACTTCTTTCAATGAAAACCTACTTGACATTTTTATGCACCTACTTTCCAGTTTTCATGTACCTGAGTTGTGTACTTTTTGTCATTACCTTGCTCGTTTATTGTTGGCCTTATAGACCAAAAACATTCCGCACTTCTTCTTACCTGGTTGGGTTTGAGATCAACAGCAGCTGGATAAAAGAATTCAAAACATGCACAGAGTTAACTTAAAATAATTAAAAGCAATGAAATAGTTTAAATTGTATAATTTAAGGATACGCCACAAGTAAAACTTCTGTTTTATTCTTAGTTCTAATTATCTTAAATAGATGCAACCCATAAAATTATTTATAAGCGTTCCTGACTGAATGCAACATAGTTCTGGGAGCTGTGAATTAATGAAAAGAAAACATTACATTTCGCTTCTTATAAAACAATCCTCCTAGTTAACTTGGTCAATAAAATTACTCGGACAGATAGCACTAACCGCATCATATACTTTTTTCCATGGTCTATACTCGTAAAAAAATGAAAAAAAAAAACGCCTGGCGAGTTTTAATAAGAAAAAAAAAAGACAATTATTGTAAGATTTGAGCCATTGAATTTTAACAATTGAAAAAAGAAATTAATAAAAACCGTAATAAAAAGCACAAAAGCGAGTGTAAAAAAAAAAAAAGAAGAAAAAAGGCGTTATACGACAAATGTACATGCATAATTATAGTTCTTTTTTTTTTTTTTGGAAAGACTGGCTTATTATCGTAATAACGAACTAGAACGAACTCTAGAAAACTGTTTGCCCAATATGGCATCCCTATTGAATGTCTTATCACCTTTAGAGCAGGAAGTTCCACTGAATCCAAGAGGGCAAAAACACCGGAAAGTTGCGTTCATTGCTTGACAGATTCCGCCATTTTGACAAGGGTTGGGTTTGCAATCATCTGAAAATACGCAGAGATCTATTAGGGCAACACAGATTCCTTTCGTTTGCTTGAGCAGCTTTGCTGCAGTTTAAGATAGAACAGTTTCAAATCCTATTCTTATTTAAACCTTATATTTTTTCGATGTGGCTACCCTACTCTTTGTTTTAACTGGTTTGAAAACTATAATCAATTATTAGTAGGCCACTTGTTTGCAATTTTTTTTTTATTTTTACAATTTTCGCTTTATTGAAAACTTGTTATAATATATTTCTTTCTGAATATTTTATTAGGTATGTTAAACATTCTGTTTGCTCACCTTTGATGTTAAAGTTTGTGCTGACATCGCTCTATGGGAATTAAGTTACTGCTTTTTAAACTGCCTTATATTCTTAACACAATTTACTTTCCCTAATACAAGCTTCACCCTAATTATCTTTTATCGTGCTCCTAAAGAAGACTCAATTTCAGATACACCCAATCATGCACGTGCATGTTCTCTAAGACGCACTTTTCATGAGCATGCTCTTCGGAAGCTCATTTGGTAACACAAGAGATTAAATATAAACAAGAGCAACAGCAATTGCAGGAAGCCATTTACAGTTAAGCAAATAAATAAATCTGGTCAACACGAATCAAGCCCTGGAGCAAAACCAATAAAAGGTGGCAAGCCTGAAGATAATTGAACATGATTCGTTTAGGATCAACTGTAGAATGAAACATGAAAAAGCATCCGACATACCTCGTATCTGACACTGGTTGCCTGAATAATGCAGGCTACAGACACAGTACCCAGCCAGACATGCTCCCTGGAAACCTGCCTGATTGCAGTCAACTGATTGGCAGGCGTCTAAAATGAGAGCAGACAATATGGAAGAAAAAAGAAAAAAAAAAGGGGAGGGTTATTTTTTTTTGTTTGGGGGACTGGGCGATGCTCAGAGAGATAATTTTACTATATTAGACTATTTTATAGATCGGGCTAAGCAAGATAACCGTATCAATTGATACTAAGATTGCACTGAAAAGGAGGGCGTTTAGAACCTAGGGCTTTTTCAAATCGATTCATGTGCGAATGGGACTAGCTAAACAATATACAAATAATATGTACTCTATAAAATAAATAAATTATGGTTTAAAAAAAAGCTGCGGTCGTTGAAGAAAGTGACTTCGTATTTTACAAGACAATAACTGCTTTTTTAACAAAACATTTAAAAAAAAGATAAGGAAGATTAGTCAAAATACTAAAAAAAAAATCTTAATATTTTCACTGGTGAGTACGACTTTGCTTAAACAAAATGTTTAAGTTGGTGGTTGTGTTGTTTTATTATATTACCTAGGGCTGAAGTTATGCACTATAATGAAAATATTTATTTTAGATAAACAACATTGTTGCAATTATTTATACTAAAATTATAATCGGGTCTCACTTTTAAAATTGTCTTATCCACACGCAGGCAAATCGTTAGAAAGCAAAGGTAAATAATTTGATTTTCAAACACACACACAAATACATAAATGGTGATTTCGAAGTTCGCAAAACTTTAGCTGGAATATTAGTTTCTTTTTCTTTGAAGTAAATAAGAGTCCAAATATTAAGCTAAGATTAAAGGCATCAGCATAACGTGTTTGAAAAGAAAAAAATAATTTGTTAGTAGAAAGCAAAACAGGTTTTCATAAACACAAGCAATGATATTTACCACGGTAATAAAAAAAACTAGGGAACACTTTCTCAAAACACCTTTGAAAATAAAAGGTTGTGTTGAGGTTATCAATAAGCATTCATTCGTCCCTATGTGAAGCAAAATTCGCAAATTCTAAGGGCTTGATGTGAAACTGTTTCGAGTGCTGCATTAGTTTCATAATTGAATTATTTTATTTTAAAAAGGATATATATATATATATATAAATATATGTGTGTGTGTTTGTGGGTGGTGTGTGTGTATATATATATATATATATATATATATATATATATATATATACTAGCCGAATAATTTAAAAAAATGCTATTTACATATTATCATTTAAGATTAATTGTATCTATAATATTAAAAAAAACATTGTGACCACACTTTCAGTTCATTTGATCGAAAAAAAAAAATTCTAAAATTTCATCTGGGGTCAGATTTTGAAATCCCGCAATCAGGCAGCCTACAAACTGGCAATTAATTTTCATAGCTCTCCGGTAAGATGGTTGCTAACACTAAACACACAAACTTCTCAAGCTGATAAGTCCTAAGAAAATGTTTCAAATGCTTTTTGTATACACTATTCTCTCTCCACAAATACTCACCTGTTTTGTTCACGTAAACAACATTAAAACACCGGGATGGTCCTGACCTGAAAAAGACAAACCACCATAATATTTTTGAAGGAACTGTTACATTTTTAAGGGTGTTTCCTTATACAGCCTTATCCAAAGACTCACAATAATTAGACGAGAAAGTACAAAAGAGAAAAACGGATTCCTAGGTGACTGAAACAAACATGGCGCCATGTAATGTGTTATGATGAAGATGATGATAATTAATGGCGCAAAAAACTTATAAGTAAAATAAGGAACAACTCTAAAAGTACCGTATACGAAACCTCTAGTTGACGTACAGCAACTCAACCTGCACTTATGAGTAGTGACTAGTATTCCAGTACGCACATAGCCTTTTATTTCTCGATTTAAAGACAGTGCAGTTCGTATGCTGCCGTAGTGATTAGTCTTTTGTAAAAATTATAGTTCTTTGTTATTACCGAAAAAAGAGAAAAAAAAAGTTCGATGCAAATACAGTATTATAAATTTTGGCACTTTCTTGCTCACGTTAGGACCTTCTGCAAAAGAGTCTCGTTTTAAGATATTTTAGGAACACAATTTTTACATTTCTTTGGAACCACATCCCTTTAACCATAATTAGATTTTTTTCTGAGATAGGTTGGTTACTTCCTAACTTATATCTAATTTTGTAGACTTTTGGTTATGTACTGCATACATCTCTTGACCTTTTCCTTCTAAGTAAGACAAGTGAAGGTGTGATGTAGTTTGCAATCCATTTTAGCAAAAAAAAAAAAAAAAAATTTTGAATAAATAAAAATGAAATAAACAGTTTTGCTCTGGTGCTTTCTTTCAAGCTCATCAAGCTGTCAATTAGAGTGTCGTAATAGGATAAAATGAAAGTGACATAGCACTCTGTGGCTCTTCTCGCCAACGTAATAATTCTATTACGGAAATGATTTGGCTACATATTCGCCTTAAACTTTAGAAATCCGGTTTTTTTAAATAGAATTCAGTCAAGAACGAGATGATCACACGCATTTTGCCCATATCAGATCTTAGGAAGCGAACCGCGACAAAAAGATCTCGACAGATCTCAGGGCCAGTTGCTGTCAATGATGCTAACAATACCTCCAAGAAGTGCCTCGACCAGCGAAGATAATAATAAGCGGGGGTAGTTGATCTTTAAAGACTGTTGTCTAAATAGGTTTGATCAACATAAAAAAAATTAATGCATTCAGTTAGTCAGGGATCAGTCTTCCACTTTATTGTAAAAAACCAACAACATCAAATACATACACACCCACACATCCACCCACACCCAGCGTTCTAAGATGCGCTGGCAGGCCTGATGTAAAGGATGGTGTCTCATAAAAAGTAATACACTGCGGTATTTTTGAAAAAACTAAGGCCGGGAAGTCTGTTCTGATTAATAAGTAATCAACCGATTAATAACACAAACGAAATAATGAGCCGCATAAATCAATGAATCAATCAAAACAAACTAATCAATCAGTCGACCAGTCAATGGACCATCAAATCAGTTTTTTTCCACAATCAATACACCTACTTATTTACAATCAAACATTCTATCGAGCAGTCAATCAAACATCAATGAATCACTCGCTCAATAAATAATGGAACAATCCTTAATAAAAATGATTTCATCAGTAAATCAATCAGGCATCACATCTATCGGTCAAATGAACCAACTGACCAATGAATCAATCAACTGACCAATGAATCAATCCGTCAAAAATTATCTTGATGTGGGTAGGCTTGGTCCGTGAACAGATAAAACATCACCCAACCAATCATCAAACGAGTTTTATTAATCCAGTCACATCTGACCAATAAGATGCACAAACTCACCCTGCTGTGAGGCAGACGTCTGTTGGAGCTGTCGGGTCAGGCAGGACCAGGACCTCGTTGGAGCAGTTACCATCAGGAGAAGGTGACGGATCAAACACTATGACGTTGGTGAGGGGACTAGAAACAACTGGGCTAAAGGTTTCAAGACAAGAACGCTTCAAAATATATTTTTCTCAAAGGTCATATTTATGGTACCACGAAAAACAAACAAACTCTTTTGTCCATTCAGTTTAAATCCAAAATAAATTTTGTTAAGCAGTTGTTTGATAAATAAACCATCAATGTTTTAGTTTTAGTGGAGGTGTAAATTTTTTTTGGTAATGTGTAGTTAAAGACACCCCCCCCCCCACACACACACACACAAATGCCTAAATAAACCAAGGTATTTGAGAATTTATTTTTCACGGTTTATAACACTCAAACGCTACATAATGATCTTTGATTCATATATAGAAAAAAAACCAAAAAAAAAAAACCAAACAAACAAACAAAAAAAAAAGCAAACAAAAAAACCACATAAAAAAAGAAGAGATTTCCCAACCTATTGGTGCAGCTGGCTAGGTTTTTACAACTCTTGCCGAGTTTACTATAGTTTATAGAAAAAAAACTTGCCATTGCTGAACAAACCTTTACTCAATGCAGAAACAGTATTTTTTTGTTAAATGGATCTTCGAAAGAGGATGCCATAATAAATATGCCAATCGAGGGGAACGGGGTAAGGGAGGTTAAGTGTCAGAATTAAGAGCCTTTTCATTTATATCGATAGACTTCAAAAGGGCTGGGCTGCCGATTCTTAGAGCAAGATTATTTTCATTACTGTAATAATTATGTTTCATTGGAAGTTGCCAAGAGAATGGCGACCTAAAAGTTTTCAAGTGGTTGATAGATTTTTGGCAGATATATTTTTTTGACTGCCATCATACGTAGCTCAAGACTGGCAGGAAATCCTCACCATTGTCCAGTGGGATCTCGTGTGGTCACGACAACAGAGTGACAGCCGCTGATGTCCGAGCAGGGCACAGTGCTGTTTCCTGGCAGAGTCGGCGGCAAGAACTTTGGCTAGCAAAAACAATCATCATAACATTTTGTTTTGACTACTAGGTACAATACGTAAGACACATAATGATACATCAAAAAACGTTGGTATAGGTGTTTCAATTATGTCTTAAAGATATTGAGGTTACTTTCGAATGTAGAGTGAAAGATGCATTGGCTGGTCTTTGATCAAAGCCATGGTGTATTGCTTTAGCAAGAGTAATAGATTTCCAGAATTATAATTGCTCGTGGATATAGGAGGTAGAGAGAGAGAGAGAGAGATAAGGAGAGAGAGAGAGCAAGAAGAGAAAGAAGTGAGTGAGGAAGAAAGAGAGAGAGGGGAAGAGAGAGAAAGAGGGAGAGAGAAAGAGAGAAAGTGAGAAAGAAAGAGAGAGAGAAAGAAAGAGAGAGAATGAGAGAGAGTGAGAAAGAGACAGAGAAAGAGAAAGAGTCGGAGAAAGAGAGAAAGGAAGAGAAAGAGAGAGAGAGAGAAAGAGAAAGAGAGAAGATGAGAGAGAGAAAGAGAAAGAGAGAAGATGAGAGAGAAAGAGAAAGAGAGAAGATGAGAGAGAAAGAGAGAGATAGAGAGAAAAAGAGGAAAGCACTTATATTGAGTAATTGTCTTCCTTCTGTTTAAATCGCCGTTAGGGCCTTATCGCTTCAGGTTAGAACCATTTTACAGTGGTTGGGAAAACGACACTAGTCATAAAACACTCTCATGGAGGTTCTACAGTGAGAAGAGCTTAAATAAGTCTATGGGTTTTTAATTGTTGATAAGGCGCATAAAATTAAAGTGGTCTACTGAGGACAAAATTACCATGATTTGGATAAAAATGGTGACTTAATTTGCAAGCTTGGACTTTATGTCTTACATTTTTGACGTTTTCAAAACTGTGATAGTATCGTCATTCCCGTGAAGATTTCTTATATTTTGCTTCACATTTCATGATTTATCTGTGTCTTAAAGCTCGAAGCGTCGGACGGAGCAAAGTGGATAGCGAATTCTCCCTGAGATCTGCAAGGACCCTTTGTCATGGGTTCGCTTCCTACCATTGGCGCCCTAGCCTGGCAGAGGGCATGAAAGCCTGAGATCACCTTGTGTGGACTGGCTTCTTACAAAAATCAAACCAAACCTATATCAAAGCCTTGAAAACTTATTAAAATATTTCTAGATTTTCTTGTTTTAGATTGGCAGAGTAATAAAGAAACAACGTCTTATTGTGCAGACAAATTGGCTTTAAGCTCCTTACCTGCGAACCACTCGATGGAACAGTGGGTCCATTTGATGGGTCTGGAGTTTGGAGGGAAAATGGATAAGTTAAGAAACAATTCATCACATGAGCAGCAGCACAAATGTTGAATAATTAAACCAACGATGAGAATATAAAAAACCCGAATAATGACAAATACAACAAGTTATTACAATGCGTCTTGCAAACCATAATGCTTAATATAAAGAACCTTTTTGGGTAACTGTCGGTACGTGTCATTCTCGATTGTGGAATGTATGTTTTTGGAGAGAGAGAAAGAGAGATAGCGAAAAAAAAAAGAGAGAGAGAGAGAGAGAGAGCGAGGGAGAAAAAAGAGAATAAGACAGAAAGGGGGGGGAGAGAAAATAAAATAAAATTAAATTGCAAAGAATTCAAATTGGATGAAATTCAACTAATTTTTCATTTGAACCCATAAAAGGTGAGATAAGGATAGTCTATTTGTAAATCTTGATGTTTACTTTAGCCATTCAGCAATAAACATTCTTAATTGAGTTGCCTATAGAGAAAACAACCTGCATTTATTTTAATCATTATTATGGCAGGTTATGAAGGCTTTGTAATTATAAAGTAATGATAACGACTTGCGTCTATTTCCATCATTATTATGGCACCCTTTGAAGCTTTTGTAATAATTAACTGATTTTACTACTCTTTATCTAGATGGAGTTAATCTAGGACAAAATGAAGACGCATTGACTAATCAAAATAAAAAGAATGGATAATAATGTGGTTGGATATTGCGCAGGTTTGTATTCTCTTCACGATCTGCTATGTTTAAACAACAACACTTATGGGCTGGAAATAAAACGTTGATGCTTCAAGTGTTTATCTAAGATTTCATAGTTTTAACATGCAGTGGACTCAATCTAAAATGGTGTCAGGCTACACAGCTCTGTCATAAAGAAGTAGCCATTCAAGAGGGACTGGACGTCAAAAAGGTCGGAACTGTTATTAAATTCAAAACGCCAATAAAGTTCTATAGTTCTACTGCATAAGTAGACTGGAAAAAGCTGTTACATATCTTATATTACCACCACATTGACTCTTACCTTGGAAGATGACATTATAGCAACGCGATGAAGAATTTCCACTGAAGCAAAAAAAGATAAAAAGATATGTTGACAAGTTGGAAAGAAATAAAATAAAATATAATTCCTTTTTTCGGTATACATTAGTTTGCACGTGCAACTCTATCACTCATTACTTAACAATTTTTATACTGTGTTGGTAATCGAAATTGTAACACTTAAAAATGCCCAAAACGTTAAATAAATCCATCTCACTGTTCTCCGTCTCATATTGATTTTGTTGTGTCTTACCCTTGCTGGTCCAACCAAAGACACAACTCTCTCGCTCCAGGGCTGTTAGAAGTTGTAGAAACCAGCGTCTCAAACACCTTCCCTGGAAGTGATGTTGCGTTGCTAGGGATGCTGGGACCCACAATCATTCTGATGTCAGGGGATTTCGGTCCTGATGTAACGTTAGGGGTAATTGTCCTGGAATGATTGAAAACACTTTTGTAAAGACAGCCGCGCAATCCACGATACGTCTATAGTTAAAAATAAAAATAAAAAAAAACCAACAAGAATAAGAAAACCTTTCCGGACAGTAACATTGTAATAATTATGTAAATAGTAACTGGACTGAATATAGATTCAAAATTGTGCAAGCAGCAATCCAGCATAATCCACTGAAAAAAGGGCTATACGACTGGCAGGTACGTAGCAATCTTAACCTAATAGACAAAAGGAAACAAAATAAATTGAAGTTTGAATTTTATGAAATATGAAAAGATTAAAGAAAACAAAAGTCACATTTGTTCATTGTAGCAGAGTAACAAGGCTGTTGAGAATGAAATGATTTACAAACTCAAAACGGAAGCATGTTAATGAAACGCGTATAAAAAAATACAGGCCTACTGATAGACTCTCTTATCATAAACACAACTGGTATAAACAAAGGAATATCTTGCGCACCAGAATCTTGATCTATTTTAACTGCAAGAGGAATCCACAATTCTGCCAAGGGCAAGCCATGTGGAGGCAATGAAACAAGAAAAATAATACCTTTACAGATTGAGTTATCAAAATATTTATAGATGCAGGACAGATTCAGCATGAACATTTGAGCCTGTCTCTTAACTACATAAATATTTTCCCCCATATTTTGCCTTTGAGACCCTAGGTAGAGCTGGACAATAAGTCTCCCCTTCTTCAATTTGATTTTTCTCACCCGTTGGAAGGTCCTTGTATGTAAACAGGGAAATCACAGGGTTGGGACACTTCACAATAGATCACTGCTCCTTCGGGCGGTGACAGCAGGTCGGTAAACTTGGCCTAAGAGTGCAGGGAGGTGAGACGAATATAAATGTGTATCACACAAGATATGAGTAAGATGATTATACATCTAAGCAAGTTACAAGGCTAAAGGAACTAAAACGATTTAAACACAATATCATTGTAGTATGTGAACAACAACTTAATAAAGAAAAATGTATGCACAAAAGTATTGAATATGAAAATAAAGTACAAAGTTTGAAATATTAAATTTAATGTCCATATCTAGTTGTTCTCGTGGAATACGGATCAATAAAATATAACAAAAACTTTATGATCTGTGAGCTCAATATGCACTGTAGCGTCATGCAAAAAGGCGTACAAAGTGTATTTCAAAACTTCATATTTTGATGATGAATCCATTCAGGACTCTAAAGCATTATACGTTTCTGAAATTCATTACTGTTTTATTCCAAAATATGATAAGCTTTTTTCAATAAGAATATCTTTAGATCAAGTACCAGTGGGGAAAAAACCCGACCGACGCTAAAAAAAATATGCATACCTAGTACAATGACACGCTCTTACTCATTTGTACAACAAGATGTTACTGACCTGTAGCAGTAATGGATCAGGATCCACTGGAATAAAAAATAAACCAAACAAAAACATGAAACAAAAGCAAAATAGTTGAATTTCTTTTTTGAGTATAAAGTAAAAAAAGAGCTTGAAGAACTAAACCACGATTTAGAACAAGGGAAAGAAACATATTGCTGAAAACAGAAAATCACATTTTATTATTTGTAAAGAAAAGTGTAGTATAAACGCGTCCCTCAGTCATATCTTACTTTGGAAGCTCATGCAATTTCGTCCTTGTACCAAAAAAGAAGACAGCTACTAAAGACAAATGTTAATCTAGAACTTAATAAGCTGATAAAAACATGTATGATATGACATTTCTACACAAGGAGGGAAAAGGCTGGCCCATAAAGACAACAAGTGATATGGATAGGAAAATAGTTTATTTATAGAGTTATGCATTGAACATCTTCTTTACATTAATCTTACCTGATGAACAATATGCACCGGAAAAACCCAGAGGGCAGTGACAATAAGGGGCTGATCCAATATAGAACATCTTCCCACCGTTGTGGCAAGTGATGGCTGTGCACACACACACACACACACACACACACACGCATATGCACATACATATGCGGTAAACATGTAAGGAATGAGACAAATTATGTGAATATTAAACATACTATTTTATTATAATGGAGCTAAGCTTTAACGTGTAATGCCTATACAGATTTTTGTGGGGCGTGAATGAAATCCACAAAAATATAAATTATGTCACTCTAGATCATGCCATTTTATATATGCATATTTTAAAATCTCTAAATTGTCTTGCCGATTTACAAAACGACATTTTATAACCCTATTTAAACCTTATTAAGCACCAAAAATGCAGGTAGACATTTTAATAACAATCATGTTCCAGAACTTTGTACGCCGTAAGTCAAAGCTAAAGGAAAAAAAAACAGCATTAAAGGTTTGGTGCACAACATTTGTTTTCTTGAGAAGAATCTTTCAGTTAAATAATATAAAAAAAAATGGGTTTAGCTAGTATTCGAAATGATTTTTTATTTATTTTGAAGAAATAGTGAATGTGCCAAAAAAAATAAAAAAAAACCCATTAATCCATAAACATTTCCCATCTTAAAAGATTCCATTGAAGAATAAAGTAGGCACTTGACAAATATTCTAGCAACATAAATGCTAACATCATAAAATTTGTTTCTCTTTAATGAAAAAAAAAAACCTCTTGTTTCATAATTTTAGCCAGAGCTAAAAATCTCACTTCTCTAACTGCTGCTTGTGGAACTAGGGCAACAAATTCATCTGTTTTATGCTTGTAGAACTAGAACTTTGACTTAACTTATTCCTCAAGAGCTGGCTACGGCTACAAATTTTATTTGTCTTACGCATTTGCAGCTAGGAAAACAGCTAAAACCGATTTCACAAGTGCTTTCTGTGTTGCCATGACAACAGCACATACATGTATGAGGTCTAACAAGGACTCACGCTTAAATCTGACAAAAAAAATTATTGGATGGCCTTCATAAACGCTACATCTATTCAACAAAAGTTCTAACCGATGCCAATGACGGCTTGGCTTAAATATATACTATCATCGCGATCGGACCAACAGGCAGGTTTTATCGTCTGTTGTCTGCATAGTGCATGCGTGGTGTTTACTTTGGTAATTCGACAAATCACCCACTCTGATTTATATATGCCTCTCAGTTATTACATGTGCAACTTGTGCCTGTACAATTAAGACAATTATCTCACCTCATTAATGACGTCTACATCCTTTACAACTTCTGCCTGTGCAGCTAGGACAACAATCTCATCTGTTTTACAACTACTGCATTTGTAGCTAGAGCAACAATCTCACTTGTTTTACATCTACTAGTCTGAGAAGCCGTGACAACAACGTCACCTGTTTTACAACTGCTGCTGTGTAATTAGGACAGTAATCTCGTCCGATTATTAACTTCTGGCATGAGTAGCTAGGGTAACAATATCACCTATTTCACAACTTCTGCCTTGTAGCTAGGGCAACAATCTCACCTGTTTTACAATTGCTGCCTGTGTATCCAGGATCACAATCACAAGTATGGCTTTGATTTTGTGGGAAAGGTACACATGTACCATGATCTCCGCAAGGATTTGGTTTGCAATACTCGCCTAAAGAAATATTTATAAAAAGTTACATAAGGCAATGTTCTAATTAAAAAAAAACGCTACTTCAATGTCATACAAAATCCTCATCATTAAAACTAAACGAACTTTTATAAGGAGGTAACTCTTATTTCTGGGGAAGCGACTATCAAAATCAAAATAAACGACTAATTTTCAAGCAGAAATATCATTAAACGACAAGAAGCTAAAATGACAATGTTCCATGATATCATTTTTTTTTATTTTCTATAACTGTTAAGAAAATTTAGCCACAC
>BLXT01008461.1:1110023-1121212 GCA_019648995.1 Plakobranchus ocellatus
CAATCGCCCTGATTATCTAACGTGGTCTTGATCCTCTATATCTCTACATGCCGGCTCTTGTCTTCAAATACATTGTACCATTTTGATAGTCGCAGTAAATTGTGTATGTAAAGGCTGAATATGATCAGAACCCTTTGACTTAAGCCAACTGCTTCTAATGACTTTTGTTCATTGCAGCCGCAAGAACCTTCAGATTTTCTTATTCGATAACATCTTAGGTGGAGCCATAATTGATATTACGACCTAAAGTCATCCCGATTGATATTTTCCATATTTTCAAGGCCGTTCCTTGAAACTGGCGAAGGTTGCTGGGGGCTAGAATAGCTTAGAGTTTTCAGGTAAGCTGTAAGAACATCACACCATGGAGCTGATGGACGAAAGTGCAGACAATATCAAAGGGTCCAACTTTGATACTTCCGTTGACACTTACTTTTGAATTTCTGTTCGTGGCTAGTGGATCCACCTCTTCCCAAGCGAGATTAGTCTCACCAATACAGGACTTGATGTGATCGTAGGGACGCTGTAGTTCTAACACATGCTCTATAACTTATTTCATGAAAATACCTATAAATAGAGTTTGCTATCAAGCATATCAGTTGCAAACTAGAATGCGATTAATAAGGGAACATTTTTATGCAAAAGAAAAGGAGTAAAAAATTGCCTTTTTTCTATATATCTATCATAGTTTAAGAAGCTTCGGTTTCAAACATTATCATTTATTCGTCATAAATCTAAAAAAACAACTCAACTCACTAACCCACATTAACAGATTTTCCCTGCAATTTAAGGGAAATGTTCTGTTCTCCACTATACTCCAGCTAAAGAGGGCCGAAATTCCTGGAATCACATAGCATTTAACAAACAAACCACAACTCACCGGCCACTACAATACAGAAAAGCCACCAACTGCTGAGAAAGACACGACCTGCGGCCGATTTGGGCAGGTTTCTCCCACCTGACAAGAGAGTGAATATAAAGTTTTTTATTGCAACAATTAGAAACTTGAATCCTATGTTGGTGAAATGGAGAAACAAAGATCTATTGATGTGAGCAGTTTGTTTGAACATTTTAAAATTGCTAAAGCAGAGGAATTATGAGAGTAAGAAAAGTAGAAAATATTCCCCACCTTCCCAATTCAAATAAAGCATAGGATGATAATACTTATTGGCTGTGAAAAAATCGGAACTAATGAAATTTAAACACCCTTAACAATAATGGCTCAAAAAACCCTCAGATAATTAAAGAAAAAGGTGTGACTTAAAATTCCTTCTAAACCCCCCACCCCTACTCCTCGAGGCAAAGAGTTACATTCCAACAAAAGTCGAGGGTTATTAATTAAAAAGGAAAAGCCAAAATTAAAATAGAAAAACTGATTAACGTTCGTTTCAACATCAAGCATCGACATGGAAAAACATGAATATGAAAAAAGGCAGTGAGAGACAGGCCTAGGTATCAACAATAAGAAAGACGTAAATAAGTTTTTTACAAAACTGGACAAAAACGCCTGGAGAAAAAGGTAGGAGGAGGAGAAGGCAGAGATATGCAAAAGGTGAAATACAGGATAGAAAAAGCAAAATCAGATTCTTTTAAACATAGGAGGAATGGATGATTGAGCATGGTCGCTGATTGCTGTTCCGAATCTTGTAAATGGAGAAGCACACCAGTCTCAGTGATGAATGATTAAACTATCACAAAATCCCCGACATAATTATTTCTTTATATTAAACAAGCAATTGATGTTTCGAATTGTGATCATTTAGTGTCTTACATATATAAATATATCATTTAATTACAAGAATGGCATGGAAAGCATAATAAAGTTCGAAACTATTATTATAAACTCAACTGCATCAACTAAAATCAACCAATATTATTTTGGCGCTGAAATTGTTTAAACAAATTTCTGTGAACGCTTATAGCCTGACCTTGAGCCAACATGGCGCCGTAGAGATAGAGGAAGGAGCCGAAGTAAGAGTTGGCAAACACCTTCTGTGTCCGCCCGTACACGTACATCTCTGCCCACACGAGCAGCGAGAGGACAGCAAACCCTCCCAACAGGGCAGCCATCACGCACACCAGAACCTAGCCAGGGAACGACATCAGATTCATAGTTCACAATTTACGGAAAACTACAGAACATCCACAAAGGATTAATAGTAGATTGGTAAAACCCAAAACCACTCTCATGTAATAGTGAGTGCAACATCAGTGACGGTGAGCATTCTTGTATAGATATTTTAGTTCACTGATATTGCAGAATGAAATTCTGTGATTGTCTCTCGCGCCTACCAATCTTTCACTCTTTTTCACCGTGCCTTTTCGTGTTTAAATGAGGAGAAAAACAGTTTTCCTCAATAATCGCTTAGAAACTCCTCAAGTCGATTAAAATAATTATGTCAAAATTAGCTCTTCAAAACTGCTGAAAACAATTGTTTTGATAAGCGGCAGACTGACATGTTAGAAAGTCTGTCTTTCTTGACATAGTGGGGATATGGCATGTATCATGAAACTTTGCATTCTAGCATTTAGAGATTTATACTCGATGATACCTTTGTCTCTAGCATCCCGAGGTAATCTTTCTGAGGTTGTGTTTGGAGTAAGGCCACGAAATTAAAGATTTGCTGCAAATTTCAGAAGTTTCTCAGTAACTTTTATCTCAATAGTGAGTGCTGTGGCACACCATATGACTCAGTAATCTTATTAAATGCCACGGTGTAGGTGGCACAGCAGTTAACAAACTTATCCGCAAATCTATACCTTCACTTGATACGAAGTTCTAACCAAGGCCTTTCGCCTAGCTTGAGGAAGGCCAGAAAACCTGAGATCACCAAGGAATATATCCGATTTAATTACACAAAATGTCGACCCTAAATCCCACACAATTTTGTGCCACCTTTTGAGGAACAAACTTAGGTGAAAAAATATTTCCAAACTCATTCAGCCAGTTCTATACTAACCTCTTGCCGGAATATGTCGATGTAAGTCCTCCATTTCGCTGCATTAGGATCTGGTTTCTTGAGGATAACGGCAGAGTCATCATAGAAAAATGGCGATGTGAAATCTATGACGCCCTCCCGAGCCTCTGTTATGCCTATAGGGGCAATAACCATGTCGACCTCCTGAACAATAAGCATAAAACAGTGTAATCTGCTTTAAAAATGAGATGATCGTTTGAAAACGATGCACATGTAATATGAAGATCAACTTGAAATGTAATTAACTCTATATTATAAGAAGCTAACATGAGACCTTTCTTCGCTAAAGCCCTTTAAATGCTCATGAAAGCGATTGAGTTGATTTTACTGGAAATGATCTATGTATGTTTAAGTTAGATGTGAACAAAAGTCATAGAAAACTCAGGGGTTAGAAAAAAAGCTTTCCCCCCAACAATTAATTTATATTCGTAAACACGGACAAAAATGAACGATAATAAAACATACGTAGAAAGCAACAATGGAGAGGAATCGAATGCCTTTCTATCACACTGCGATTTCAGTCTTTCCTTTTGAAAAATTTACTCAATGCAATACATGAATTCAGATAATCTATATCAAGATTTTACGCTCTAATCGTTAGAGATCTAGAACAGACAAACTTAAGAGTCTGCGACTCAATATTTAGCAAATCTTGAGGGTTTGGCTAGGTCTATTAGATCTAGAACTAAAATTTAGCTCTCAACATAATCTCATTAAAATCTATTATTTCTGGGTGCAAAATTAATATAGATCTAAATCTAGATTCCAGATGTAGACTCTAAAGGGTTCTAGATCTAACTTCCAATACGTCATATAGACTTTTACACTGTCCGAATCGGTACATTTGAAAAAAAAACCACTATTGTCCTGATTATTTTTTGCAAGAGACAAGACTAACTCATCCAGTAGAAGACTTATCACGCGGTTTGACATTTGATAAAACAACAATCAAAAACAAACAATGGATTGCAAGCTTTATATATATTTTTTCCATAACTTATTGCACGTCCTTCTTCATTTCAACTACCAAATTTTTTTAGCGATTTAAACTATTCACACATATTTTAAAATTACATCCTCCAACGTAAAGGTAGGACAAGAATTTCGCTTTTATATTCACAATAATTTGTAATTTATTTTCTTGCTACTCGTTGATTGCAGAGTTTGTACATTTGTCACGCGTCAAGGAAAGCAAGAGAGAGAGAGATAGAGAAAGAGAGAGAGAGAGAGAGAGGGAGAGAGAGAGAGAGAGAGAGAGAGGGCAGGGGGGAGAGAAAGAAAGAAAGAGAGAGAGAGAAAGAGATAGAGATATATTAGTTAGATAGATAGATAAATAGATAGATAGATAGATAGCTAGATAGATAGATAGATATATATACAGATAGATAGATAGATAGATCGATAGATATATATACAGATAGATAGATAGATAGATAGGTAGATAGATAGATAGATAGATAGATAGATAGATAGATAGATAGATAGATAGATAGATAGATAATTGTCAATAAAAGAAAAGAGAATTAGCAGTAAAAACAAGCCAAGGGTAAAATAAAATAAAAATTTAGGTAGGAGAATTGAAGTCTTGGGCGTTCAGGATAAATATTGGTGTCATATTTATCTAAGCTGTGTTGATGACACGCCTTTTTTTTCAAAGAATGAAAAAACAAGTTATTATCGCCAAGGAAAGGCTCAGCAGGGCAACGAACCTTCATCAAGATGCATAAGAAACCAAAGATTTTAAAAATCGAGATCGTCTGCCTGAAAATCTTCACTCCTTTTGGGTAATGTGCCTTTGTAGGTTACTGCCCTTACTTTGTAAATCAAATAGGGTGTACGAGACGCAAATAGTATTTTGATGCTTTTACTTGCGTTTATTTTTATACTTTAAGCAATTTCCCACATTTTTTTTTAGCTATAAAACATCAGATGAATCGATGCTTTACACCCTATCATTTTGCCATCAATGTTTATAAACATTCAAGTTCCACCATGATGAAAGCTGAGGATCATAGCTGACTTCCGCCTACGACTTAAATGGAAAGAAAACAAAAATCTATCCATAACATCTTCGAAAAACTCTACAGAACTTTGCTTCATGGTTTGCTTATGAGAGATCTGTTTCGTTTCATTTTTTCCTATCCGACTGGTCTTCAAGATTAAGAATTATAGTTTTGAAGAGAAAAAATCCACACCTGTTTGGCGACCTGGCCCACCAAACCATTCCATGAACCGTTTCCTTCGTCGATGCCCCAGTAGCCGTCAGGTGGTTCTGTCCACTGGATTCTATAGAGAAGATATTTTAAGATTTTTTTGTAAAGATAACTTCAGGAGGTTATTGATGCAGGCAAAACAACGGAATCATATTAAACTCATCAGCGTGCGATTTCTTTCATAACCTGAATTCAACATAGTTTTCTGATTCTATTGAAACCTGTCAGGTCACAAGATTCCATCCGCCCAAAAAATTTGCAGAGAGATATCTGTCGCGGGTTCGAGCCCCGCCACCGGCGCCTTGGCCTGATGAAGGGCTTAAAAGCCTGTAATCACCTTGAAAAGGTCTTGTTATATACAAAACCAAACCAAACCAATCCATGTTTTGACACGACTGCTTCGCAAGTGTCTTTGTAATTATAATGTCTCCTAAAAGTTAGTGTACTACCCGAGACATACATGTTAAACGATGTCAGTCGCGTTTAGTCTCTACTAAAATATATGACGATCGTTATCAAATCTTCATACATTTGTTTTATGACAGACAAAGCTAGATCTTGAAATAGCCCTGCATAATGTTAATAAATAAAATCAGCGCTTAGGAAATCCAAAATATCTGTGTACTAGACATCAGCTAAAAATGCTCATGTGTTTCAGATCAGTGGGGGCCATAGCAAGTACTCAAACTTTCTAATCTGGCTGCTTTAAAGTATTCTTCCTTTGCGAGTGTTCTTATTAACCAATATGAATTGAATCTTGTAAAAAATAAAAGGAACGCAGAATGAAACAGGTTATTTGTTTCAAGGTCTTTTTAATGCACTTCTTAAAAACTTCGTAGATTAGGTTTTTTTTTTAAATCTCAAATATGAATGTCCTGTATTGATATGGGCACTTTCGATGATGCCTTCTTACCTCTTCATGTGATTTGGACGTAAGATCAGAAATTTATCATTCCATCTTGAGTTTAGAAGGGTGATGTTACGATATTTCGGGAAAAAATCTTTTTTTAAAAGGGTGCACAAACAAACATCTATAAAAACCCATCTGTATCCAATTTTAGTCGCATTTCATCGATTTTTTAATAAGGCAACACCATTCATTTAAATATGTCCACGATGAACTACTCCTCATCTTTAAAATGATTTCGAATGTCTGAAAAATGTTTTAAAAATTAAATTTGAAGATTTGCACGCCAAGTTGCCTAGAAACAGTAACCTCCAGGTGATCCGCCTCTCTCGTGTGTTTTCTAGGGAACTATAAATAGATTAGGTTTCTCCATTTTATCTAGCCATTTCTGTGTTTCTTTCACAAAGATCTGCGACCCCAAGCATAGTGCATTAAAATATTGTAAAGCTTAAAACATGTAGGAAAGTTAGAAACGAACGAAGAATAACAATAAAATATTTGGGATTAAGGTATTAACATAGTTTATACTACATGATTGTTCATCTGATCTTGGGAAGTTGAAGCAAGTTTCGAAAAGTGTAATTTTTACAATCATTTCTCGTCTCAATGTAACAAGACTTACGTGAAATTCATAGTTCGGCTCAACTCATCCGCCATGTCCATACAAAACCCCGAGAAGGTCACGTTCCCGTCCTCTTTCACGTGACGGTACACATAGGGCGTCCACTGGGCCATTTAGAAGTTGCGTTGTATCAAACATAGACAAAATCAATGCATAGTTGAAGGTTCCAATCAATATGTAAGAAAATACAAATATTGCTGGACATATAAGTTATACTGAAAATAAATAGGTGTGAGTATTTCAAATAATAGTGTGAACAGACATATCATGTACCAACAGACAATAATGTGAACAGACATATCATGTACCAACAGACAATAATGTGAACACACATATCATATACCAACAGAGGACTTGATACGGAAACCTTCACTTAAACTTAAAGACCAGACCTGAACCACAGAAAATATACACTGGAGTGTATATAAGGTCCTAACATGTCGCACTGAATCTAAGTAAGAATCAAAACAAACATGTTTTGTGTTCTTTAAAAAGAGCATAAAAAACATCGGACCGAGCGCTACAAAATCAATATCAAATTGTTGTGGCATTGTCTTTTATTACCAAAGCCACATCAACTAAATGGCTAAACCCTTAACTTGATATAATCGGCAAGCACGTTCTTAGTATTTCGAACGTAATATTATGTTAAAGCAAAGAAAGATTAGTCCCCAAACATATACATTTCCACACCCATAGATCGATTCATCTCATGTAGACATAGTATGTGTTTTTCCTGCAATATTATGCAAAGGATAAAAAAGAAACAAGCATTCTCAATACTGTTTTTCATTTATTCAAGCATGAAAGCTTATAGCAGCGAAAAGAAAAACTACAAAATGCAATACATGGTTTTGCATTCCAATAGCTTACAAGAAATCAACAGACTCGAAATGTAAGATCTAGAGTATAATATTTGTGTGTACACTAGGAGTATTTATTTGTGTGTACACTGAGAATATGTATTTGTTTGCACACTGGTCACTAAACTCACAGAAAGAGTGGTTACTACGAATAGTCTCCCATTGAAGCCAAACTTGATGTTAGGAAAGACATCCTGCTGAAGATCCAGTGTCCAGTCGTAGTGGACAGACCCGACAGTGGCCAGCTCCCTCCGTCCAGTCTTGTATAAAAGTGTGGTCAGTGTAAACAGATTATCTTTCCCTATCTGGAATAGTTTTAAAGTATTTTCTTCACAAAAAATAAACTCACACGTCTTCTTATTTATAAAAGAAAGAAACATTATTAAAATCCAACTTACAATATATGATTGATTCATATTTCAATGGAGTGCCAGTATTAAAAAAGATTGTCGTTATGAATTAGTAAAGTTATTGTTTTTTTGCTATTTTCATTTCCCTACTTATTCATGTAGTAATTATGCAAACCATCAATTGACATCTGCCTTTTGTTTGATTCAATACCAGAAAGTATTTTGAATCTGCTGTTCATCCTTAACTATATGTGAAATCACAGTATTTGAAAAAAATGGATTTCATAGCATTTTTTACATAGAGATAGAGAGATGTATATTTAACAACAGAGAGAGAGAGAGAGAAAGAGAGAGAGAGAAAGAGAGAGAGAAAGAGAGAAAGAGTGGGAGAGAGAGAGAGGGAGAGAGAGAGAGAGAGAGAGAGAGAGAGAGAACTCAGCTCTAACATCGGTACTTTATATTAAAGAAGAGAAGCAACTCCAATACTGCCAGAAGATTTTCACCTCCACCTGATGTCCAGGGCCCAGCTGGTGAGGGTCACTGACCAGAGCAATGTTATCAAAGATGGAGGAGAACATCCAGGTATGGGGGAGGACAGTGCCCTCTTGGCAGAAGAGTAGCCACCTGGACAGGCCCGTCACAGAAATACGTTTGCCAATCTTCGGCTCTAGGCCTTGAGCCTGGCAGTGGAAATAGGCAGCAATGGTGAAAAAGCAAAGGGAGAGACATATTGAAGAGCAATAGATGAGATGAATTGTACATTGAATAATCAGGCAGATGCTTCATTTCATCAGACTAGTCTTGTACTTTCAGCGACAAAAGTATTACAAATAATATTAGATCAGCCATCTACAGTTCTCCCCACTTCTTACATAAAAAGTCAGCCTTTTTTTTAACATTTCATCTTAATATATATCTGTGATATTGTTTAACATCAATTGAATTCTATTTTGAACCATCAATTCTTAATTTTTCTAAGTACAACAATACAGGACTGAAAACTTGTGTAGAATGCATCTTGGGTTAGAATACTTCGCACGAGTGATTAAAACATTTCCACTATCTTTGCTTTATAAGTATGAGAGCATGCAATAATAATAATATATTAATTATAAAAATAGATCCAATAAATAATTTGTCGAAAATTTAAAAGCTATGAAACACTTAAGCATGAGCTAGAGTTTATTATCTTTGCCTTTGCTCCGTTTGAATAATGCACAAAACTCTCTGATCTTTGACTTTGCTCGTTTTGACTGTGCCTTTAACTCACTGATCTTTTTCGTTGCTCCTTTTGACAATACCCATTACTCACTGATCTTTGCCTTTGTTCGTTTTGACTGTGCCTATAACTCACTGATCTTTGCCTTTGCTCCCTTTGACAATATCCATTACTCACTGATCTTTGCCTTTGCTCGTTTTGACTGTGCCCATAAGTCACTGATCTTTGCCGTTGCTCTTTTTGACAATACCCATTACTCACTGATCTTTGCCGTTGCTCCTTTGACAATACCCATTACTCACTGATCTTTGCCTTTGCTCCCTTTGACAATATCCATTACTCACTGATCTTAGCCTTTGCTCGTTTTGACTGTGCCCATAAGTCACTGATCTTTGCCGTTGCTCCCTTTGACAATATCCATTACTCACTGATCTTTGCCTTTGCTCCCTTTGACAATATCCATTACTCACTGATCTTTGCCTTTGCTCGTTTTGACTGTGCCTATAACTCACTGATCTTTGCCTTTGCTCGTTTTGACTGTGCCTATAACTAACTGATCTTTGCCGTTGCTCCTTTTGACAATACCCATTACTCACTGATCTTTGCCGTTGCTCCTTTTGACAAAACTTATAACTGACTGATCTTTACCTTTGCTACTTTCGTCTTTGCCAATCAATCACTGATCTTTGCCTTTGCCGCTTTTGACAAACCCGTAACTCATTGATCCTTGTCTTTGCTATTTTTCACTACGCCCATCACCCACTGATATTAATGTTGCCTTTGCTTCTTTTGACTATGCCGATCACTCCCTGTTTATTCCTCTGGTCTGATATTCTCTCTCTGTGCGTATTTTCTTCTCTGTTTCTGATCAATTGAATCTCTTTAATTTGGTTTGGTTTTTTGTATATAGCCAGTCCACAACAAGGTGATCTCAGGCTTTCGGGCCCTCCGACAGGCCAGGGCGCCGGTGGCGGGCTCGAACCCGCAATAGAAGGGTCCCTGCAGACTCGCTAGCTACTGTGCCACCGATGCCTTATACTATATTTTCTATCGACGTTTATAAATGAAATTTTTCCTTTTCTTTTTGTTATTCCTTTGTTTCCTGTATTTGATCCTTTTATTTCCTCTACCCAGCTCTACCTTTCTTTCAGAATTCTCTCCCTCTTTCCCCTCCCTCCCTCTCTGCATCATCATTCTGTCTCTCCTTGCCTCTCTTTCTAAATATCTTCCTCTCTTTCTCTTTCTTTCTCATTATCACTATCTCTATTATCTAGTGCAGTTACTGTACATATCCCATCCTACCAGCTGAAACACTTCTTGTGCCACGTCCACTGACGTAATGACGACAACGTTAAGGTCTGGAGACGTATCGAAATAACGTAGCATGATATTTTGGGCAGTCTCGGCGTCTTCGACCCCGGCTACTTGAACCTTCACTTTAGCATTGGATGCCAGCTGGACGAGTAGGCGGACTTGTTGCTCTACACACAAACGCAAGAAAGAAACACGGCACGCATAAACAGAGGAGAGAAACATAGTCTTTAGATACTGCATCTAAAATCCATGATGACCGCTACACCTTCAACTGAATCTATCAATAATCGCTCATCTAAAATGTTTCACAAAAGACAAAAGGATCAATGGATGCTATTTATTTTCAAAGATATCAACTAGACAAGTTAATCTTGTTCATTAAAGTTAAGGAATGAATACATGTCTCTAACATTCTCTGCAAGATATATCACAATTCTTAGTCCATGAACAAAATCTAACTCTATGGTGATGGCTTTTAAATATAATAAAATATGAGAGAGTTCCTTTTTAATATTTTCACTCGAGTCATATCATGCCATCAGATAGATGCATAGATAACTCAAGCTCTGCTTAGGGCCCGTAATTTGGAGAATGTGATTTTACAAGAGTTATCATTCTTGCTTGGTCTCTACTTTGAATGATTGTATTTGCGTTATTGGCAGGACTTAAGGGTTTGACGTCCAGTGAAGGACCATAACTGTTGTCCCGCTCTCTCAGCACACCAGT
>BLXT01008461.1:1128015-1138690 GCA_019648995.1 Plakobranchus ocellatus
TACTACTACTACTACTACTACTATTACTACTACCACTACCATTACTACCACTACTACTACCACTACTACTACTACAACTACTGCTACTATTACCACTACTACCACTGCTACCACCACCACTACTATTACTACTACTACTACTACTACTACTACTACTACTACTACTACTACTACTACTACTACTACTACTACTACTACTACTTCTATTACGATTGCGATTGCTGCTGCCGTTTACACTGCTACTGCAGCTGTCTCTACCACTGCTTCTACTTCTGCTACTCTTGCTATCACCATTTGGAAGTATGTCCTTTAGAAAAGAAGAAAAATCAATATAGGTGCTTGTTAACATAACTGTAACGATCAATCAAGCAGCCAGGAGTGAAGACAATGCAGCATCCGACAAATGGAGAACAATCAGAGTGGTTTTTAATTATTTCCTTTTGGTGTATGAAAGCGTGCCAGAGCCAAGTGGAACGGATAGCAAAGGACATTTGAAATGAAAAGCTGCGCGCCTGAAAACATAGCTGTTTAGGAAAAGAAGAGATACAGATGGTCAACAGAATGTCGAGATGTAAGAAAATAACATTTCACAGACATTTCCGATGACTAAAAGGATTTTTAGATACTAATATTCCTAGAAAGATGTGAAATAACTTCGCATCATTAATTCGACCCTCCGGCATTTTTTTTCAGCTTCTTACCATTCCGAAAAGTAAAAAAAAATCCCTATGAAGAAAAATAGAGAGAGCTATAATCTTTGCTAGTATCTTCTAAAATCCACCTATTCATTTGTGTCATTCTTTGACGATTTTGGAAAGTTTAAACATAAGCCTCGTCATAAACACACAAAAAGAATCGCCACCTTCACTTCCTCTCTCACACACACATACATACACAAATAAATAACTAAACGAATGAAGAAAAAAAGAAAGAAAGAGGGAAAGAATGAAATTGGAATTAAAAAAGTCAGAAAGAAAGGTAACTCTCCCCCTCTCACCCAACAGAAAAAAAAGACTGCAACTGTCCAATATATTTCGGCTTTCAGTGAACAGTAACGTTCAACCAGGAAAACTACCAGATCCTCTAACAAATAACTGTATTGTTATGAGCAGAAAAGGCACGTCTTCTACCTAAGTCTGAAACAAAAACAGCAACAGAAAGGAAATATTATTTTTCTCCTATTTGCTTATGTGACATTGAAATGTAGTGAATTTAAATTGATGAAAAACAATTATAAGATAAGTCCATGTAATATTCTTTGATTAAAAAAGATTGTGCCGTCCCTAGTGGATAGTTAATCTGCGCTATGGTAGAATGAGCAGTTTGACAAAAGCCTTTCTCTAAATATCCACAATTTTTGTACTAGCCTCTCCGAGTTTTGTAGCCAGACACGAGAGCGCTCTTTTATCTTTCTAAATAATGTATGGACAATTCTGGTGCTAGTGAGTCGCGCAACTAGCGATAGCTTTAGAACAAAGGCAAAACGCCAGCCAGTCAAACATTGCAACTGCGCATTTATCTAAGTTCTTCCCTAGAGTTGTAATCTTACCATTTAAATTCTTCTTTTGTCACGTTAAAGCCTAAGTTTAACTAAACGAGGAGAAAAAGATGACTTTTTGCTCGACGTATTCCGAGGGTGGAAATATGAAATGGTGGAAAACTGTGCAGTCTTATCATCCTGCGATTTCCTTGCCGCTTCCTTTCCTCCTCCAGTCCGGGTTGGGCCGGACAGAGAAACTGCAACCGCTACCTGAAGTGTTCGCTCCAGCAAAGGGGCCGGCGAGCAGGTGGGCTACAGCCAAAGCTTTTGTTTTTTTTTCTTGGCGGAGAATCAAATTTAATATTTTCAAATTCTGACTCCAGAATAGGTGTCCTCAGTTCATCTATATGCGATTCAAAATCAAAGACATGGCTTTTTTTTTCTTCGCTTTTGCTCAAACTTAAGAACAGAGTAGACTTGCCTTGATTTAAAAACATCTGATCAAAAGCTGTATTCAGTTGGATCAACAAACCCGGACTTTTGGTCGGTAATTTAAGCCGATAATCGCAGTAGGATCGAAGACTAAACTTACCTTTAAAACCAGAAAGGAGTGTGGATTGAACCTGCCTCTTCCCACTTCCAGTGCAGCATCTAGAACAGGTGACTCGGCTACAGGTGAATCTAAGAATATATACTGCTCTGGTCTTTGCTGAAGTTGGAGAACTTTAGAATGCAAAAGATAATAACATACAAAAAAATGCGACTCTTATCGGTTAAATAAAACAGTTTGATGACACACCCATACACAAACACAAAATCAACTCAATATAACATCGAATTAGTGGTTAACGATAAAATTTTTATCAAACTAATATTTCAAGTTGCCATGAAAAAACAAATGCTATGAGGAGCTTCTTTAAAAAGCGGCTGAACATTAGGCACATGCGTGAGGATTAGAAAAGCATCCATTCTACACCAAATCTGTCAGAATGTATTTTATGTTTTTGATTTTATTAATTTTTCTAGTAATATTATATAGCATAGAACGTTGGGATGCACCTTTTTTCTCTAGGTAAAATACAGGCAGAGATATTAGAATCATATAATGTACGAAGTGGTAAAGAAATATCAAAATCAGTCAAAGAAACTAAGGATATATCACTTGGAGTCAAGGACCCCCCCCCCCACCCCAAGACCACCAAAAACAAAAACAAAAACAAAACAAAACAAAACAACAACAACAACAACAACAAAACTTTAAAAAAAAAAAACCTCACAAAAACAAAAATAATAAACACAAAATTAAAAAAAAAATACACTCACCCATACACATTTTTTATTTTAAAAATGTTTGAAAAAGCTCAATTTCTCGAAAAGACATAGATAAGGTGTTATATTGTTTCCAACACGAACCAACCACACTATTCCCCGTAAAGAAACAAATCACAGACAAAGAAAAACCCCATGGAAAACAGCGGCAGAGTTCAGGAAAATTTTGTTTGTACCTCACAACAACCCGTATGCTCCTTGTATCAGTAAAGCCCGTAAAGATGAGATAGGATACAAAAAAAAAACAAAAAAAACAGAAGATATCATAATGAAATAATGAACGTTAGCTGGCTCGTTCATGTTGTGAGTAGTTTACCAACACTCTGACAATAGCTGGACAATAACAAAGAATGGAATAACAAGTTTTATTAAAAAGAAGCCTGAAACAAATGACTGCTGTGAAATGTCAGCAACAAGAAGCCACTGAAAGTATTGCTTTTCTTGTAGAATGGCTAATATATTGGTCACTTCACCTTCAGAATGTAATAAGCACCATAATTATCAACTGTATCCTGCAAGGCAACATTACCAACCTTGGAGCGAAAGTATCACAAAGTGATAATATATTTTGGGCCGGCAATAATTTTGTACTATTACCATACCAGTTAGCACATAGATGCTGTGAGGCACGGGCAAAATGTTAACTGATCAATGCTCTATTCAGTGCAACATGATTACCCGGAAGCAGAGCGGGTACGTTCGAAAAAGGTGTTAAATTTGCAATGTGTTTTGTTAATAATGCGTGTGGGTCTTCTTGTTAGTAGTGGCTAGATTGTCCTACTTTTCCTACTAATAGCTAATTAGCTTAAGGTTCTCTTGGCCGACCACAATTTTTTCTTTCTCTCTCTCTCTCTCTCTCTCTCTCTCTCTCTCTCTCTCTTTCTCTTTCACTTTCTTTCTTTTTCTCTCTTTATTCTCTTTCTCTCTCTCAGTAAAAAAAAAAATCGATCTTTATTTTCATCCCTTACCGTCATGTCACAAATAATGCTGTAATTTTCACCTTCTCTCCTAACGTTCTCTCAATCGTGGCCTTGACTTTTCTCATTTAGATTCCTAAAAACAAGCCCCATCGTTTTATTGCCCCATTCACATCTGCATAATTTTATCTGAATTTCCTTTTAAAAATAATAAGTGAAATGTAAAATAGTCTTTGAAAAATGTACATTTTTATACATGAAATTTGCACTCATAAGATGGACGTCTGAGCAACAAGTCGCATTGTCACTTTTAGATAGTACAGGTCATCACAAGGCCAAGGGTTGTCGAAATAGATGGCAAGTCTTGAACAATTATATAATCCATAGAAAATGACTCCATTAAAATGCACCAACTAGATATTTCTGGAGAAAAAAGAATCTTCTAAAAAGAAACAAAGAAACAGAAAAACAACAACAACAACAACAACAACAACAACAACAACAACAACAACAACAACAACAACAACAACAACAGCAACAACAACAACGACAACAACATCAACAACAACAACAACAACAACAACAACAACAACAAACATACATGCATAAAACATACATGTTAGGAGCAGCAATAGAATCAAAACTTAGGTTTGACTTCAGCAAAACGTGAAATAAATTGATTCTGTTCGAAGAGATCCTCACTTGTCGCATTAGAACTACATTTAACCGATGCATGTCATAACAAGCAGGTAGATGTCAGGCATCCTTCATGAAGATGTAAGATTATCAAACGACCCAGAAAATAATTCAGAGCATGACACAAAAAGACAAACAAGTTATGTAAAATCATCTGACAAAAGGAAGGTCACAGATAGGCCAAACTTTGCACTCAGACAGAAACGGAGACGAGCAGGTCATGTTGATATAATTAAAACGGGAAATGCCCAGAGTGAGCCCAAGATTAAGAGTTGAAACAAGACAATCCTGGGCAAAAAGCTCCAATTCAGAAAAAGTTGGGCTACATATTGCAAAGGAACGAGAACGCATAGCTAACAGTCAACTGGTTTGTTTAATCAATCATCATCTTGTTCTTCTGTCAGTTTTTACTGTCCGTTTTTTTCTGTCTGGCTGTTCTGTCAGTTTTTACTGTCCGTGTTTTTGCTGTCTGGTTGTTGTGCCATTTTTTTTACTGTCCGTGCTTTTGCTGTCTGGTTGTTGTGTCATTTTTTACTGTCCGTGTTTTTTCTATCTGGTTGTTCTCTCATTTTTTTTACTGTCCGTGTTTTGCTGTCTTATTGTCAGCTATTCGTTTGTTCTGTCCTTTCCCTCTGCTCATTTCTAAAGTTTTTTTTCCTTCTGTGTGGTTATTCTATTGTTTCTTCTGTCCATTTGTTTTGTCAGTTCCTTCTGACGTCTGTGCTTACATTCCCTTCTGTCCTATTGTTTCTTCTGTCCATTTGTTTTATAATTTTCTTCTGCCTGTTCGTCCTGCCATTCACTTTTGTGCCTTTCTCCTGTTGTTTTTCTCTGTTCATTTGTCTTTTAATTTCGTTCTGTCTCTTTGTCCTATCATTAACTTATGTGCCTTTGTTCTATTATTTCTTATCTCCATTTGTCCTGTCATTTCCGTTTGTCCTTTGTCCTATTGATTTTTCTGTCACTTTGTCCTATTGATTTTTCTGTCACTTTGTCCTATTTTTTCTGCTGTCCCTTTGTCTGTCATTTTCTTCTGTCTGATTGTCCTATCAATATATTCAGGCAGTTTTTACTATTCTGTTCTATCCGACAGCCATGTGTGTCTGGTCAGTTTAATATGCCAGTTGATCCTGTCTGTTGGTCCTCACCTGACTGATACATGCCAAGCGCCTGTTGCTCCTGTATAGTGACCACAGTGATGTTCAGGGTGATGTTCCATGGCCCTAACGCTGAGCAGTCTATCTCTGCCTGGGCCGATCTCCGCAAGTCTGGGCTATTTTCACTGCGGACGATCACTGGCAACACACACAAATAACAACTGCAAGGATGTTTTGTTCGTTTCATCGTTAAACAGCAAGTGGAAATCTATGATTGCGTTTTCATAACAATATATGATATATATATATATATATATATATATATATATATATATACACATAATATTATTATGGTGGTGAGGATAAGGCTGGGAAATACATATTAGACCTTGTAATATATTTAAATTAGAGCGGTTCGGATATTACCTCTAATTTGCCAAAACTGAATCTGACATATACAGAAATTAATAATTATCAAAAAATTCTATGGCAATAGTAAGATGTCTTGTCTACGGCATAAACTTCATACTTTTAAGTTTTCCTTTGTGTTTTTACATTCGCCTAGCTGTAGTAGCCATCATCTCGTTAATTAGGAACTAAACTTTTCTCTTTCCTACTTTGGACTGCCCCCAACTCCCGAGCCCACTTAAGAAGCCCCACGTTATGTGATTGACTTTTTTTTATTTCTTTGTTACCTCTAAGAGGTTTTTATTTTCCTTTCAAAGAAAGATAGTATAGAGAGAGATTTGCTGGAGCATCTTCAACATCCTTAAACAATAATTTGTTTTTTTGTATTCGTATATTTTTCACTCCTTCATTGCTGCTAGATATTTAGTGATTCACTCTGTGCACATCTCAAAACTTTGTGATGCAAAATCTGCAGTTCTCTGTCTCCGTTCCTAAAGTCTCGTTGCTTAATTCGAGAAGTCCATAACATTTTGTGATTATCGCTAGAAGTCAGCTATCACCTAATCATAATACAGGTGGCTTTAAATCTTAAATAATGTTCAAATTGTAAAAAAATTTAATTTTATAGAATCTTTAAGATGTTGGAACATTTTGGCCTGCTATTAAAACAGCTTGCGTGTTTACTTTGAACTATAAATCGTGAAGTAAAAATCAACACTTACCTCAGTCTATACTATAGAATCGTCATTGCTTGAATGTTTGTTTTATGCAGCCGCTTGAATTGAATTTGGTAATGAAAAATAATTTTGTGTATCACTATTTTGCTTTATTCAGATTCGAGAAGAAAGAAAGTATTATCCCTTTCGTCCTTCAGCAGCGGTTGGGATCTTTTATTGGTTAGATTTTTTCATGATAGCTTCTCTTTTTCGTAGAAAGAGAAATAATGAGATAAATGCATACAAACTCATATGTCTCCTGATCATTGACCTAAGTCAGTTCCTATATTTTCAATGTGTATGTAAAACAAAGTTGCACGCAGTAGGGGATTTACCTATGTAGCATGCTCAATATTGTTGTTTCACGGCTAGTTATGCCTAGGTCACCTACATTTGCAGACTCCTTGTAATAAGCCTTGCACACTGTAGAGATGATTCTCTAAGGTATGCCTAACTTTCCACTACGCAGCTAAGTTTACTTCCCTACACTTACCACCTCCTAAGTGAAGTGAGTCCTGTGCAGCCTATTGATAGTTCTCCTTAGTACCATGCTCATTTCTCCCCTACCCCGTTAAGTATACCTACCTACACTTGCCGACTCCCTGTAGTAAGCCGAGATCTGAGACGCGCTTATCACCAATACACTGATGCACAATAGAGACACTCCTGAATCCATCACTTCGCTATACCAAGATGTCGAACTGTTTACAGTGCAGAAGATACACAAACTTAAACCATTAAGTCAGTTGTGACAATGTGACACGGGCATGTTGTAATAGGAAATATTAACGAACGTTTTTGAAATATCGACCAACGTGTCACATTGTTGGTAGTCTGTTTTCTGAACCATATCTAACTCATACAATGGGTGGTCGGATTGTGATGATGATACTTCTGATGATAACAATGGGGATGAGATTACAATAACAATGATGATGATGATTGGCTCAATTGAGAGGAACTGATTGGAGATAATACACAACAATAATAACGCAACTTCTGCTGACAATTATAACACTGATAAGAAAAAAGTTCTGTTATATATTTATAAAAACTTTTTTAAAATGTAATTTTTTGATATGTTTGTAAAAGTGAAAAAAAAAAAAAAACTGCACGTGAACAGTTGGATTCCTGTGTAGGTATTTTTACACATTCTGCTGGGGCTGAGGACTGGACCAAGCATTCAATAAACACAGTGCATTTCTAACCATGCGGTAAAACCATATCCCACACAGTTGAGGTCAGGAGAAGATTAATGTCATGCTAACAGTGGGAATCGACAGGAAAAGATTGAGCATTTAGGGTGTGTTACACTTTACGGGAAGCTTAATGACCAACGTGACATCAGTTTGATTCCAAATCAAAATGTTTAAGTGCATTTGACCAAACAAAGGCATAAACAGCTAGCTAACTGACACTGCTGAGGACGGAAAAAAGACGAAAATTGAAGCTGCCTGGTATGAATTTGATCGCATGCAATTTATTTCAAAAATGCCCCTGCAATGTTTGTTTTTCTTTCTCAATAGAATGGTTTGAATAGTACCATGCTCATTTCTCCCCTACGCCGTTAAGTTTTCCTACCTACACTTGCTGGTGCCTTGTAGTAAGGCGAGATCTGTTTATTGAATACTTAATGCAGTCCGCAGCTCGACAAAATCAGGTGTTGGTTTTCGTCAAATCCAATACCTCTATTAACTTGGTGAAGGTACATGTGTCTGGAAATATCGTAAATTATTTAATAATTTCAATTTTTTTGCCATGTAAGCACAAGCTCATTCAATAATTAGCCGAATAATTTATTTCTATCATAAAATTTGACCAATTTTAGATCTATTGTAGATACCATTGTTTGAAATGAATGTGAAGGGAAAGTCTGGAAAAAATATTAAATTGGCCGAATATCGAAAGAAAAACCCAGAAGTGTCACAAATTCAGCATGCTTCATGAACCCTACTCCATTTCTTAGATGTTAATCTTAAGCAGACAAAGCTTTGTTCAGAACAATATTATTCATATCACATATTACTTGCGTTTGAAATAGAAGCTTTGATAAAATATCATTGTGCTTAGGTTTTTCACAATTGAATAAATAAGAAAAGTTACCATGACCTTCTTTATTTGCCAGGAGATATAATAGTTATGCCTAAATGTTTCTGAGTCTAGCCAGATGTAAATAGTGCGTTAAGATTAGGGCTTGGCGCGGCAATGCAAGAATTACAATTGTAAACTCCTACAAACATGCTTGTTTTTTATCTGTAAAGCTCACCACAGTGAAAGTCAATACTGTGTTTGCCTCAAGTCCGAAACTAACCCGTTATTTTCTCGGACTTCGACATGTACTTGAAATTATCACAAGTCCACCAACTTCACAAAAACGTCGAGAGCAATTCTTGTGTAAAATCGAGCACCTGGTCGGTTATCTTTTTGGTTATCTTTTTCGACTTTGAAATCAAATACAGATCTCATCGCCAGAATAGAATTCCTGATTTCTTTTCTAGGTATGGATAGCTATTGCTTGCTAAAGATCTTGTTATTCTGAATGGATATCCTGACAACTAGGAAGGAAATAAAATTACGCCTTGTGCCTTTGGCAGACAACTAGGAAGGAAATAAAATTACGTCTCGTGCCTTTGGCAGGGCAGTGAAAATTGAAGTGATGTTTGAATTTCTGTTGCGTGCTTTGACATTCTGTTCTTGTTAAACTTATTTTGAATTTGCTTCAGTTTTAAAACATAATTTACCTTCTGAACTGAGAAATGTATTTTGACCAGCCATAATTCTTGTAAACCAGGGAAAGATGGTGAGCAGGGGGAGAGGTATGAGAGTTAGGCTTTGGTGGGTTTTGTATATATAGCCTGTCGATACCATGTTGACCTTAGGCTTTCAGGCCCCGTGTCAGGGCTCGACCCATGAGAGCAGGCTTCCCGAAGATCTCAGGGCAGTTTAAGTATCCTTTATGCCACAAACGCCCCCGGATTTGGAATACGGAGGATATAATTGGTTATTCTGCTAAGATTATTTCTTAGGCTAGGGATTGTTTGATTTCAAGCTTTGTCTTTCACTAAGGCTTACGCTTTATTTCAGACTTTTTATTAAACCTAGGGAGGATCTAGAATTTTTGTGAGGATCTTCCATATTCTGCATAATGAACTTGAAAATATGGGCGACTTCATCGGAACTCATTGCTTTGCTTCTTGTTGAGGTGATAGATAGAGTTTAAAAACGTAACGTTTTACTAAGTGGAGATTGTTTTACAGCCAACAATATGTACTGGCTACAGATGTTACTAGAGTATTTGAACCATTACCTTTATAGTTTTTAGTGTAATCTGCAAACCTAGATCATTGTCGACTTATTTGACATGGTCAATGTGTTGACGTTCTTGTTATTCGGTCCAACAAAGCCTGACTCTCGCTATTTTTGGGTAGACAATTATATTATCTTATTTATTGGAAACTAAAAAATTATCGCTTCAACTTGAAGTTAAATGGTATGTGTCATCAATACAATGTAAGTTTGGTGCTTGAGCTGTGCACTAAGCCATACCTCCATTAGTTTGTTCTGAAGAAAACCCTGCATTGCGATAGACTCAGTAAAACCAACTTTATGAAGAATAGTACGATGTGTATACGATTTACATCTAGAATAATCTAAGATTATCTCTGTGTTTAGAACATCATTGCTTCAAATAATAAGTAATTTTAAAATTTAAAACAACTAAAAAAAAAAAGGCTATTCGATTGTAAACATTCAGGCTTTAGCGTCGTTTGCAGTGAAAACTCACAGGCAGATTAAGCCAGAAAAGCCAGATTTGAATTGAAACAGAATAAACAAATATCCTTGAAATTTCAGACTATCCAAATCCAAAGGACGTTGGACTGTTAAGTGTTCCGTTCTAAATGAGCCGAGTTGCGGGTCTGCATCATTGAGATCAAATCAAAATCTTACAGTAAAGAAGTGAAAATTCCCAATGCTTTATGTAAAATATATAGCATGTCTATAGAAAGTTCTCCACAGAGAGAGAGAGAGAGA
>BLXT01008461.1:1218701-1231201 GCA_019648995.1 Plakobranchus ocellatus
TATAATTATTATTATTTGTCATAATCGTCCATGGTAACCCGCTCCGCTATTACTCCAACTGAATAGAAAACGAAATCTCCTGAATCAAAACAACCAGCAAAAGCCGTGTCTTAGTGCCGTGTCTGTGTAAAAACTATATTCTGAACTATTTAAGATTATAAAAGGAAAGAAAAAAATGTTTCTCATGAAAACTGCACGTTCTGAGTAAAAGAATACACCACTCACCTTTCATGAAAGATTCATCCTCTATTTATAGGGTATGACAAGATTTGCTGCTTATAAAATACTTCATCTGTGCACCCGTGATTTACAAGCTTTGTCTTTAAATAAAACTTTCGAGATCATTTCCTAAGGTAAAGTTTAGAATTTCAGGCTAAAAAATAAATGGAGAGAATCTTAATAAGCTCTGGTATGAGGATGATACATTTTAATATTAGAATCTGGCGAACAACTCCAAAAACGTCTAGATACTGTAATTTTAGATTGCAAAAGAGTACAAAATTCAAATATCTAGGTTTGCCTAAAAATATCAGTTGGCAGATGCACAGTGAAATAAGTAAAAGAATAGCCATGGCCAAAGATACTTTCTAAAAACTGAAACCAATACTGGCAGGTAGAAACATAAGTATGAAAACCAAAAAAAAAAAAGATAATTAAAACATATGTATTGTCAGTACTTTTGTATGGTAGTGAGTGTTGGACAACAGACGAAGAAATAGAAAAAAAACTAGAAGCAGTAGAGATGTGGTTTATCAGAAGAATGATGAGGAGATCATGGAAGAAAAAAAGTCAAATGAATTGGTATTGAAAGAGGCTAATCTCGAGCGATCACTGATTAAGCACAGGCAACTACAGTTTTTAGGCCATATTTGCCGACACAAGAGTTTAGAACACTTAGCAATCACTGGAAAGATTGAAGGCAAGCGCAGTAGAGGTAGACAGAGGCTACTGTGAGGAGATTAAAGGAGCAGTGGCTTATCTGGTATAGCAGTTGGATACCAAGTGAAAGATGCAGGCTCGAATCCCAGTCCTAGCCAGTCAATGTTTCATTGCTTCTCTGTGTACACCAAGCATTTAATTGTAGCTAGATCTCTTAAGACCCGGTAAATGTAAAGATGGCGGGAAAAGCAATGGTATGCATTAAGGATTAGTTCATATATTATGGAGAACTAAAATTAAAGACATTAAAATTTCAACTCGTTTTTATGTATTGAAATATTCTAGATTTAAAGTGTATTTACGCAGTCCTTTACATATTTCTTTTTCATACATGCAGAGCGGATATAAATAGAAACTGAAGCATTGAATCCACCAAGAGAACTCGCATTAGATTCAGAAACTTAAACAGTTGCAAATTTAGAGTGAAACAAATTCAAACGAAGCAGATCTATGGTAAACAAAACGGGTTGATGTTTTCAGAATATATGAAAAGATTCGTAACAGAAAGACACCTTTTAGGGAGCGTGTTAGGTTGACGAATGGTAGCCCTTTATATATTTCACATTTATTCAGATGTATCACGTATGGAACAAAAGATATAGAGATGAAGATACGGATACTCTTAAAGACTTTTAAAAACTTGAATTTCCCTAACTTGTTCTCTTTTCTTTCGAATTTCTTAAGAACCCTTTGTCCCTCCTGTTGCGACAATTCTCTTAAACAACTTTCTCCGAAGCACCGCCTGATTTGGGGCTGCGCATCTTATGAACCAGTCTGAGTTCTAATCAGCAATATTTTCACACCACATAGCAGATTAATTCATTTGCATTTTACAAAATCCGAATCTCCAAGTGACAGGATGTTATAATGAAGGCTCATTTCGCTAACATTAAATTAAAGTGTAAATACAAAACCAGACTTCAATTTTATCCACATTCTTCTTAAAACAAAATGATTAAAATTTTCTGAGCAATTTGATTTCATGTGCTCTTTAGAGCATCGTTAAAATGCAAGCTTCAAACTGATGAGTGCAAAGTTGTCTATGATATGATCGTGCACTTTAAATTTGAAGTCACGCAAAACCCTTGAACCACAGAACAGAAGGATTTCAAATTTTGTATGAAAGATAAGCTGTGGCGGAAGGTTGCACTGTTTATGTGTAGAAGTCCAAATTCTCTCTCCTTCTACTTTTTTTTCTATATTATTGCTCAAAATTTTAATAAGAATTTTACGATCAGCCACGTTGCCAAATTTGAAATGTATAAATTGCCGATTCCAAGTGCTATATAGATAAGGAAATATCTCTGCATTTCATTTTATTTCTTGAAGTGCGCATGTTATTAAGATTCTAGATTCTAGGATTCACTTAGATCTAAATGTTTAAAGCGGCATCTCATGTCGACATTTGGATTATTTGTACTATACCCCCCCCCCCTCCTCTCTCTCTCTCTCTCTCTCTCTCTCTCTCTCTCTCTCTCTCTCTCTTTCTCTCTTCTGAATGACAGTATTGCTTTTATCCTCACCCAACTTACAGCAACTAATAAATTATTATAA
Organism: Plakobranchus ocellatus; assembly: GCA_019648995.1. Classification (NCBI taxonomy): domain Eukaryota; kingdom Metazoa; phylum Mollusca; class Gastropoda; family Plakobranchidae; genus Plakobranchus; species Plakobranchus ocellatus. The sequence continues at coordinate 1,221,195 of BLXT01008461.1, forward strand.
GCGCAGGAGCGAAAAAGGAAAAAAGATGGGCAACAGAAACCTACATTAAATGTCGGGATAATAAAAACATTTGGAGGGACTACTTGACTCCAAAATCTATCAAACATAGTTTGAAGAGATTAATTTTACTCAACAATACAATTGCGTAATTCATAAACGCTTTTGTGCTTTAATAATAAAAAAAAAACCAAACAAACAAAAAATATTAACAGCCAGCCAAAACAATCTCGCATACAGATTAACAAGGGTTGAAACAAAAGCGTATCGCTGCCGCGTTTCACTTTTTAATGGCTTAGCATAACAATGTCATAGAAAATGATGGGCACATGTAATGTAAAAGGTCTTGATTTTTTAACCGGTTCGGATAATGCGTTGTTAAAAAAAAAATATGATAGCTTCCATAATACAGTAATACAAACTTTAATATGTTCAATAGCGATACCTTCTGCCTGCCCTTGAAAATTGAGGAAATCGTAGAGTTTTGATTTGTATCATTTTACCAGGACAGCCGGCACTAAAAAAAAACAAAGAATTAAATCAAAACACCTACGCCATTATTCCTGAATCATGCAAAAAAAGTTGCCAATTTTTTCACTCTAATTGTTTTCTAAATTGCACATGAATAATCTAAAAGGTCTTCAGTTTTTCACTCAAGCGATTCTTATGATTGGATGTTTTAAACCGAATGAGAATAGTGATGCAAAAGAAAGTTCTATTCTCTATAGCGTCAATTTCTATGAGGGCTTGAAGATAAATTAATTGTTGCCTTTTTTTTGAAGTCTATAGCTTTGAATGAAGCTATTATCTACTTAGATTTCTTTTCTTTTTGTTGGCTTATGCGCATATCGAAGGTCAGTTCCTTTATTTCAACGAGGTAACTGTGTATAGTGTACACGTGGAACTAATGTAGACGTGACGGATTTACAGTTTGATGCACTTTTTATGCTCTCACTCCACTGTTTAAAACTCCTCATTCCCTGGTTCAGGTCTTACAAATTTCCAATTTGGGGCTATAGACATTGACATTTGTCTCACAACAATTCATGAACATGCAATTGGTGCTCTTAAAATTAAAAGTCGATCTTATTTCCTTTCTCTGCTTAAAATAAAAGAAAACAATCTTCACTTTTCAGGAAGACTTTTGAAGACGCTTATTACAACGAAAAGGCGAAGATAAATGAAATTAGGGCGGATTAGATTTTATGGCCTTTCCAATCGTATCGCGATTTATCGGGTAACATCGGTGTTTTATGTGCTCATCTGAATGTTCTTATATTATTATTATTTTTTTGCATTCTTCTGTTGATAAATTTGATAAGACAAATGATTTAAAAACCGGCAAATGCAAAGTAAGAAAAGGTGATGGATCGTTCGCTCTCGCAAATCATACGCCAGAAAGGGAATATAGATTAGCTTAATTTATCGGAACAGCTCTCTCAACTATAAACATGCGTGATTCGTTTATCAGTCTATGATCCAAAAGAAGAATCATAGGAATAGAAACAATTTTTTGAAAAAAAAAAGTTCCTCAGCTTATGATTTGGGAAAAAAGCAATCATAGAAATGCTTAGAAGAGTGTTTACAATTCCTGTTAGAGAAAAGAAGCAAAGAGGTTACAACTCATCCTTTATTCTGTAATTATGAAACCTCAGCACAACTATTGATCCCGAATCGAAAATCCCAAAGGTAATAATCCTCGTATCATTTGGGCTATAAATATTTATCGGGCTATTGTATGATATGATCTTTTTTATATGAGTCTCTATTCCAAAAAGAACTATTTTTAGATGTCGCATTAATACAATACAATTCGTTAAAATATGCAACAATAGAAAATAGCATGCTTATCAGGTTTGACAAGCGTTGGACGTTACTGATTATAACTCTAAGTATGAATAAATTTGGTAAAACATTATTATCCCACAAATAATTTTATTCAGCTTTTCTACGGGGAATTAATTTCTTAACGACCCATGTAATGTATAAATCACAAGATGGAAGAATTTCTTGCCATCAAACAGATATCCGTATCGGAGAGAGATTGCAAACTCCAAAAGATTAGCCGGTAAAAATTAAAACTCCTGTGTAGTCTCAACAACAAACGCTCTGACCTACTCGTATCGAAATCTGTTCAGCAAGTCCACCGAAAGACCAACTTGTTTCCCTTGTCTCGGCGAAAAAGAAGTCGCAAGGAAATCTGTGGTGGTAATCAAAAGTCATGATAATTCACTAGTTTTATAGTGTTAGTATACGATGGCGATAAGTAATATACTGCACTTAGGTCGACATATTACAACAAATGTTGTAGAATAAAACTCTGTTTTTATTGTACGACAAGAAAGATAGTCATGATGGTAAGACAACTTTTTCTGATTAAAAGATAAAAAAAAACCCAACAATATAAAGTGAGGTGCTAGATTTTTATCACAAAACTTGATTTTAGCAAAAGGTATTGTTATTACTACAGCTAACAAAACGTTGTCTGCAGACAATGAAGATTGTATTTTTCCCTCCACTGATCTTGTGTGGTTAAACAAATAGTTATCAGCATTCCTATCCCAGTCTGGTATCTATAGGGCTTCATTCTCCCCCAACTGCCTACCTTGTTTATTGTCTGGATGGGCCGAGTTCGTTCTGATTTTGCTAGACAATTTTTCTCCCTTTCTTCGAAATACTTGCTAAAACTGGATTGCAGAGAAACGCTTTACAGACTGCGAAATTGCTGTCAAGAAATCAGATGTAAAAAAAAAACAAACAAACTTTTAGAATGAAAAAAAAAAAAGAGACTTCCAATTTTTTTTTCACAAATGTTAACAATATTCTCATTGAGATACTTTTGAATATATTGTAACACCATGAGTCTCATAAATCGCGGGAGAAAGAACACTTAATACAAGTTTCTCTTTCCTTTTTTAATTTTGATATGCAAAGAAAAGGCGGATGTCAAGCCAAGGAAGTACATTGCAAGCTTTAAATAACGGTATTTTTATTTCATACTTTAGTAAACTTCAGTCAGTGCAAGATTCTTTGGGGGAAAGGCAAACAACTTCTTGAATGACCAACAGCTGCCACCTGCGATGTAACTGATTCTATAATAGTCTTCGAAAATGTCTGCATAAATGACGATTTGTCTGATCAAATCAAACCTCGATATGTGTATTCTAGAATATTCAAAAAAGGCTACTGCAGCAAATTTTCCTCCCAAAAAACAAACTTTGTATAAACTAGCCAAACTCATTGCTCATTTCATTTAAAGATATTCTCAAAAAAAAAGAAAGAAAAGTTGCGCATCAAACATTTAATGCTGTTTTGTCCCCTAAGCTTTGACTTCCGGCATATAAAGTTCGGGAACATTATTGTTATTAAAATGTCTACCTTCATATTTTGTTTCGCATGCTTTATGTTTAAATAGGGTTATAAAATGTCGTTTTGTAAATCTATAAAACAAATACGGGACTTTAAAATATGTTCACATAAAATGGCATGATCTAGAGTAAAATATCTATATTTTTGTAGATTTTATTGGCACCCCCAAAGAATTTGTATAGGCATTACATGTTTGAACTGAGCTCCGTTATAATAAGATAGCGGATTCGCATCGTTTGCATGCTATAAGCATGGCTAACAGTCTCCTTTTAAGCATAATCCCACGCTCATAATACATGCTTGGCAGTATGCCTTTCATTGATTATTCTTCTTATACATCACAATGGTCCATTTTGCTATAAAACTTTGTACAAATCCTGTACAGAGTAGCTTCTGCAAGTGATATTAAAAGATCATTAAATTTAGTTCAAAATCTGATTGATTTCTTATAGCAAGACAAGAACCTCAGAAATGGTACAGATGAGGTTGTTGGCAATGATAATATCTCATGAATGCAATTTGTGAAAATCTCAGACAAGTTAACGGAATATCAGTTTGGTTAGGCCTGCATGAAATCGTTTGGGCTATTGGAAGGATTTGATGCAAGCCAAAGTCCATGTTTGACCACTTCTTCAGTCATTGGTAGCAACCATAGATTGAAAATTATCTCTGGCTGTATCTCTCTGTATCTTACTGAACATTAAATAAGCTTAGAAACGGTCTACATCACAAGCTATCCATTGGGATGTTTTTATATTGATTACTTTATGATCTGGACGACTGTTGGAACTCACTCATAACTTTTAATCACGCAATTATTTCAAGTATTCGTATTTAAGTCAAAAGTCAATGAGGACTCGATGAGAACAATATAGCGGAGATAAAATTATAACCCGTGAAATCGTCTTAAATACCTTGCTAATGGTTTCTAATCTACAACAAAAGATAGTAACATTGCCAATTTAGGTTCAGGGCTTCTACAGAGAGGTTTGATTTCGTTTTTACTCATGCTAGTGTGCTCTCTACACAGATCTAAATCTTAGCTTTTCATTATTTGCCTGGTGTTCCTGATTTTCTAGATTTTTACTTCAGATCATCCCTCCCCTCCCCCTGGTCTGTCTGTCTGTCTCTCTCTGTCTCTCTCTCTCTGTACAATTTATCTATTTAGTATCACGCGTCAGGGACACTCCATACCTAATGGGTCAGGTTTTTACTTCAAACCTTATCCAATTGTATTGTGATTCTAATTATCTTAATATGCATATTCATTATAGATTTTTTTCCACCATAACGATGGGCTAACTGATTTAACTTTCGTGCACATTTCTGTATTTTACTGGAATTATGAGATGCTAATGGTCAGACTAATAGAGTGATGTACCTGCTTTTTACGTATTAAAAAACGCCGAAAACAATAAATCCATGTGATTTTAAGCCAATGTGCAAAGAATATTATTATACGTCTACGATGGCAAAAAAATAATTATGTTCAAGAAGACAGCGTGTTATACAGCTATAGTGTTTCTGGTGAAACATTTTTGACGAGCGTCATATCCATTAAAATAAAGCCCAAGTGCTAGTTTTTATTATATCTGAGCATTGGGCCAGTTGCTTGCTATGTTTGAGTTTAGATCTATATCTGGATTCGGACAGACTATTCTTATCCTTGACCCTTATATGCTGTTATCTGGCCCGGCTAGGCCTATTATGGCTTAGTGGTACAATTTTTGTTTTTAGCTTTGTTTACCCTTTTACATCTGATGATTTCTAGAGGTTTAGTTTGGCTTTTGAACATAGTCAATTCATGACGAAGTGATCTCAGGCTTTTAGGCCCTCCGTCAAGTCCATGCACCGGTGGCGGGGCTCGAACCCGCGACAGAAGGGCTCCTGCAGATCTCAAGGCAGACTCACTAGCCACTATGCCACCGACGCTCCCGGTTTCTTGAGGGCTCTCAAAGGTGTGTGAACATTGTTTACAGGAAGTTTTTATATCATATACATTTTGTGTGTTTCATGTGGGAAAGTTTGATTGGCCAATACTTTTAGCTTACTTTGGTGACATTATTCGGTAACTTCTTTTTTATTTTAGAAATCTAGAATGTTTTGCTCGTATTTTCATTTTTTAACTAGCCTATGCATTGAATACCTAGTAGTTTTAACAGTTGTGGGCGGTGCGTACATAAGAGTGATTGTGAGATCGATGTTAGGGAGCTTGCAGAGACCGCTGAGAGATGATCCGCTGATGGTTGAGAGCTTACAGATCTAACTAATCGTAGAAATTTAATTGACTTTGTGAAACTGATTTTTTTCAAATAAAAAAAAATCTTTTCGCTCATTTTTCGGCAAGACTTGGAGTTATTTCTATTCTTTAGTCTATTAAAAAAAACCCCGAGATCTAGAACTAAACAGCACTAAGCTATCCGTAACAGCATTGCTAGGTACACCTTCAACATTCCCATACTAAAAGGTTTATGTTTATCAATGCCCTTCTAAATTTACGAATAATTAAAGGCATGCTAAAAACCAATTTAGCGCATCTACTAAACATCATTCGTAGCGCAAACAAAATCGTAAGAACAGTCTTACAGAGATCAAACGGAAAATCCACGCCTTCTGCATCCGCAATGAATCATCCGCTTTGCGGTCAAATCTATTTTTTTGTTTCTCAACCTTGAGCAAAGAAATTAACGTGTATAATGTTTATGTCGTTTCGATCAATCTCGGCTTCCCTCTCTCCTTAAAAAAAGATGCATTATGCAAGTTATGTTCAAACTAGGATTTATTGATTGAGTTTCCAGATTCATGACGCAAATTAACATCATCGGCAGTTAGATCTCATAGAGTGCCAAAAGAAACAGGCGAAATAAAAACATATCGCTATCAAACTATCGCATACTTTCTCTAGCGTTGCGGATTCTGCGAATAAGGAACATTCGCACAAGAGAGTGGTATTAGTTGATTGCGAGAGCAGAGGCTGCCGTACTTTGTCCAATCAACGGCTCGAGTTAATCTTTAAACATATTCACACTTTTTATCTCAACTTCGAACTTGTATCAATTTCATCGTCAGAAATCAATTGTATCAATTGTCAGAGAATTTCACAAAACAATTGACATAAACTCAAATAACGGTCTGTGATACAGGGTCTCTATTAAAGTGCATGAAAATAATACAGTTTTTGTGGGAAAAGGAATATGGTTGACTCAGTTGAAACAATGGACCAAGAAATATACTAGAATATTTATAAGAGAAAAAAATGCATTCATATTACCAACTGTTACTTTATCGCTTTCCTCGCACAAAGGCCGCATACAAATTGGCTTAACAGGCGTGGTGCGCCTCCTAGGATGACGAAAATGACGTAATGAAAATATGGCCACCAAAAGCTGTTTCATCAGAAATAAAAACTGTGTCTGAAAATATCCTGATCATGTCGCAGTACGGCCTGTAGTTTATGGATATGACGCTCGTCAGAAATGTTTTACCGGAAACCAGACACTATAGCTGTGTTAAGAAATCCATGCTCTCTCTCTCTCTCTCTCTCTCTCTTTCTCTCTCTCTCACTCTGTCTCTCTCTCTCACTTTCTCTCTCTCTCTTTCTCACTCTGTCTCTCTCACATATTGTTCAATAGTTTGAATATTCATGAGCAGATACGTTCAATAAATATTGAGCTGTGATGTCGTGTGAGTCAGGTGGTTACAATAGTTGGAGCGATGAGAGATTCCGGTTAACATTTATAAGTAATTATCATCATCATCGTTATCGTCAACATTGACACCACCATTATTGTCATAACTGTCCTACCCTATACAACACTACCATTATTTTCATCCTTAAAATTGATCAGTTACGCCTGCCTCTGCGTTTCCATATCTTAATATGTACTAAAACGTCCAAGGTCTAATATCATTAACCCGTATAAGCACTAAAATGTTTCTTAAGCCCCCAATCCTTCTCTAACTGACCCGCTTCTGTTTCTAACATCCCAACTAGTTCCTTTCTCCTACCGCTCCTCATGCATCAAGATCTAGCAATTAAAACGGGCCAATGATTTAGAGAAGTGGGCTGTACATTCTGCATCCTAATCGATCGTTTGCACAAAGGCTGAGCCAAAAGCTTCCAATAAACCAATGTTTTTTGATGCCCTGCATGCTATTACGCGCACAATTACCACTTTCTCAACAAGCTTTATTCAATTAGAGCGGGCGAATGGGCGGGTATAAATCACAATGCACAAAAGCTAATAGGTTTGTTGCGCTTTTGTAAAGCGAGAAACTTAAGGACGTGAAACGAATCAAAAGTGCAAACAAGCTTGGTATGATGGCATCCATCTTCTATATTTAGAGCCACGCTCGAAAATATCTATAAGGCTCATACATATAAAAAACGTTGCAACCATGAATGTCAGTTGACGTCATTTTTAAATTTTCGGACATCTAGCCAATGCTAGATAGGCAGATACTTGAGATTGGATGTTTACCTTTCTGTTTAATGTTGGGAACGATACGTAGAATCTTGGTTTTTATCCAGGCTTTGTCATCTTTCAGACACAGGTATAAGTAGACTGTCTTAGACCTGACCGCCATAGTTGAATGTCTTCTGAGACTGAAGACAACAATTACTCGTGCATGCGACGCGCGAAGTAAGTAGTTATGATGTTTTTCTTTTCTCCCCATTCCTCTCTCTCTCTTTCTCTCTCTCTCTCTCTCTCTCTCTCTCTCTCTCTCTTTCTCTCTCTCTCTCTCTCTCTTTCCCTCTGCATCTTCACCTCTCCTGCATATTTTCTTCTCTCTCTTTTCTCCTCCAGTGACATGTTTGCTGCTCTGTATGAAGCGCGAATCTTAAGCTGAAAGTAACGAGATGCCAGGGGTTCACAAAACCATCACAGTTATCAACAGCCGCTTTGGTTAGCTGTTCCTCCAACAGGACAAACCACACACACACACATACACACACGGCCTTTAGAGCTGCTTCATAACTTACAAGACAACATTGAAACTTATTTTGTGTTGAAGAAAGAACATTTGATTTTGTTGTATTGTTTATATAAAGGGGGAAATAGTCGTTCAATCTATTCAATCTTCTATTGCCTATTTTAAATTTCATTCTGATTCATCATTATGTAACGGAGCACATTTTGCATTATATAACTTCTAAAAACATAGGTTAAAAAAAGCTGGGATAACGCAAGACTTTAAGTATCTTGTATCTTTATGGTACAAGACGCTTTGCGTCTTAAAACAGATCTATGGAAGTGTAGTTCTATGATTGATGTTTTGGCAGTGTGAGAGAGAGAGAGAGAGAAAGAGAGAGGGAGAGAGAGAGAGAGAGAGAGAGAGAGACAGAGAGAGAGCGAGCGAGAGAGAGAGAGAAAGAGAGAGAGAGAAAGAGAGAGAGAGAGAAAGAGAGAGAGAGAAAGAGAGAGAGAGAGAGAGAGAGAGAGAGAGAGAGGTAAGCATTTTATTTCTAATTCGTTTTCTTCTTTTATTTTTCAAATACATGTCTGAACCTATTTTAATTTTCGTTTGCCGCCCCAGTAAGGGAATTGTCATAGATTGTATTATTGTGTATTTTCTTTTCTTAAAGCACTCGAATTAAAAAAATAATAAAAAAAAACTTAGTTGCTTGTTCATTGAGAACATTGCCTAATGACTGCTGAAAAGCGTGCACATTGAGGTTTCATTTTTTCATGCTATTTTATTTAAACCGTAACTCTTGTTTTTGGTGGTGATGACTTAATGCTTGCTTTATTTGTTATGTAAATTATTGTTTGTTGTGAGAGCTACGGGTAATGTCAGAGGAACTGTGCTTCGCAAAGTATACAACAGTAATTGTTCTACTTTTATTAGAGTCTCTGAAAGAAGGAAATCAACTGGCTAAAATGTCCGATTGTTTTCTCATCATTTCATATCTCCCTTCTACAAACTGAATATTAGATCTAAGCAATTGTAGAGACGGTCACGTCTCTGCCTTCTGTACTTAACATGTACCGCTATTTCAGCTGTTTTACGTTGTTTTTTTTTTTTTTTACTTTCATTTTTTCTATCTCGGCCATATAGAACATTTTTTTTTCCAATTTCTCAAATTAGCCAAATTCAAGACATCATACAACTTGGAGATAGCGACTTTGTATATGAACAAAAATAACATAATTTATTTTTCTACATGGTGTACAAAAGATTATCATTAAAAGTAGAAGTCTGATTTGCTCACAAGATTGCCAGCCTAAGTTATATGGAGAATGCTGATGGCTGATACAGCCTAAGTTATGTGGAGAATACTAATGGCTGATACAGCCTAAGTTATATGGAGAATACTAATGGCTGATACGGCCTAAGTTATATGGAGAATACTAATGGCTGATACAGCCTAAGTTATATGGAGAATACTAATGGCTGATACAGCCTAAGTTATATGGAGAATACTAATGGCTGATACAGGCAAAGTCATATGGAGAATGCTGATGGCTGATACAGGCAAAGTCATATGGAGAATACTAATGGCTGATACAGCCTAAGTTATATGGAGAATACTAATGGCTGATACAGCCAAAGAGGATAATCCCAAAAGCTTACCTGAAGAACAAGCAATGACTATCGTTAATGTTCATTTTAGATCAAAATTATTTTATGAGAGTAAT
>BLXT01008461.1:1303743-1315778 GCA_019648995.1 Plakobranchus ocellatus
GGTTAGGGCGGGGATCATTTCAGCGAGAGAAAAAAGCCTCCAGGTTAAAAAAAAAAGATATATATATATAAAAAAAAAATATATATATAATACATTATGTATATGTATGTTAGATCTACATTTAAGATAATTTTATGATAATCTAGGTACAATGCGAATGTTGAAAGAATCATATGGGTGTGTAAACCTTTGCTAAACCAGTTTAATCATTTTTGTTGCTTGTAGCTTTCGTCTTGCATCAACTCGCTCAGTTTCCCCTGAGGGCAAATTTTACAACTTTTTCATTTGAACACTTTCTGTCTGTCTCGGAAAACTGATGGCTTAAAAAAACACAAAGCGAAGGAACAACAAACAAGTAAACAAGAAAGGTAACAAAAGAAGAGAAAAAGAAGGAATGAAAAGGAATTTTCGCGGTTCGAATCATCTACCTGAATTCTGGTGGCGAAAGGTTTCGCGATCTTGCTCTGAAATTTGCTGTCGCAGGTTCGATCTTGAGGATCATCAGCATAGCCCTGGCTTAACAAGGATTTTAAAGCCAGATATGTCCTTGTAGTGGACGCAACGGACAAAACAAAAGAAAATATTCGAAATCTACCTCAAGGACTGTATACACAAAGAACATAGCTAAGTAGCTACTTTAATTTATTTGATCGATTTGTGGGGAATCGCAGCAGGCGTTAAAAAAGCTAAGACAAACTTAAAAATTCGTAAAACGTCTCGAGGCAGACGATCCTTAAGGCTGAGCCAGGTTTGTAAAGCCAGATAAAAGTTATCAGGGTTTGCCAGATTGGCTCACTGATATCTGATAATGAAAATGTGGCATTTCCCCGCAGAACAGCCTGGCCATGCGTGCTTTATCCCCCTTCTTCATTCCAGTTTTGAGTCAACATGTCAACAAAAACCTTTAGAATAGAAAAAGCTTTGGTTTTTTTTCCATTATATGAAGCATTCTCATATCTCTTGAAAAATAATATTGACTTTACATGCTCTCTTTCTCTTTCCCTCTTTCCTCCTCTCTCTCTTTCTCTGTCTCTCCCTGCGTCTCTCTTTTCTCTTTCTAGTTTTCTCTAAGTGCTATCAGCCTCTCTCCCTTTCACTTTCTGCATCTATCTCTTACCCCTTTCTCTCTCTCTCTTTCTCTCTCTTTCTATCTCTCTCTCTCTCTCGCTCTCTCTCTCTCTCGCTCTCGCGTGCTTTCTCTCTCTATTTTTTTTGTCTTTTTTCTCTCTGATTCTCTCTGTCTCACTCTCTCTCTCTGTCTGTCTGTCTCTCTGTCTCTCTCTCTCTCTCTCTCTCTCTCTCTCTCTCTCTATCTATCTATCTATCTCGCTCTCGCGCTTTTTTTCCTCTCATTTTCTCTCTTTCTTTGTCTCTCTGTCTCTTACACACATTCTCTCCCTCTTCTGTCTTTCTCTCTCTATTTGATTTGTGCTCTTTTATACCTGGCGTTACTGGACGTTTCAGAAGCTAAATTCTGCCTTTTTCTACGACATTGTTGCATGCAAAATGCCAGATCTTTTCGCGCAAAAGAAAAACAACAAACATACATATAAACATACACATATAAACATACACATATAAACAGGTTTAATACAGGTTCACATTCAACTGAAGAACTCAACCTCACTGAAGATAAAAAGATTTCACATTGTATTAGGAAAATGAACTTAGCTTTATGAAAACTTATAAACTGCATCCCACTGCATGCTATTTATTAGTACAAATTGTTTATTATCACTTGTTACTAAGACGAGGCCTATGAAGAAAGTGATGACTCACACAACAATATCAAACTGCAACACACTTTAGGGTAAATAAGCAATTTTTATTCTGGAGCAAAAAAATCTCTCAGCAAAAAAATGCTCAGGTGGGCGTTTAAAATATCGATTGATTAATGAAGAATTTAATTAAAGTATAATATTGATTTGATTCGGCCTAGCCTAGCCTGGCTCATCAGGTTGGCCTACGAAAAAAAAAAAGCTAAATGTGAAAAAAAATCTTTCATAATTTGATCGGTAGGTACAAATATAGATTATGCAAAGTGATACATAAAATAGGTAAAGTGACACATGAAACGAAAAGAAAAGTGTCATTTTTGGCGAAAACCAATTCAGAAAGAACAGTATCATTTACAGCAGAAAGAAGTCCAGAGTATTAAGAGCTTAATTTATATGAACCAGTGTATTTTTAAGGCCAAGTAATATAGAGAAAATAAATTGTTCTCGTTTATTCTTGTTCTATCACCATTGTCTCCCAAATTTGCCAAACTTTAAGGTGAAAACCAAATCCGTCTTTGTGAAACTGGGTTTATTCTAAAAAAATATATTGTTTTTTATTGTGCTTCTCTGGGACTACTGACAACAAAACCATGCCTTTAACCGCATGGCGGATCACAAGAAATTTGGCAAATAAATAAAAATAATATTTTCATTATCTCCATCCCTCTCTTCTTTCAAATCATGTCTCTTACTCACCAACACTCCAACATTTCTATGGATTTAATAGCTGCATATTGAACTTTTCCATCTTTTCCCAACTTTTTCCACCAGCCTCTTCTTTGTTCTTGTGGGTGAGCTTTGTTTTTGGTCTTTCCTGTTGTTGTTTTGGTCATAACTGTTATTGTTTCAATGTCCCAGTCTAGAGATCTTTTTTTTTTCTTCTATCTACGCCCACTCAAAATAGTTTCTTTGTCCTAGAATACTTGAACTCGGAATCGGAGTTCGATTTGAAAAAAACAACAACAACCAAACCCTCAGCCTACCGTTATTTATTCTCAGCGAGTGTTTTTCCCCACTTGTTTGGTGTCCTGTCTGGCCAGCGATAGCCACTCCGCCTCCCCCTCTCTTCCCAGTCCCTATGTTTAATCATCCATATAGCCTGGCCTGGTCAATCTAATCACACTGCCCTTTGGATTGTCCGAATTTCCCACTGGTCTGAGTAATCCTGGGACGGCCAGAAGTTGATCTCTCCTCTTGTCCCTGTAGATATCCCTCTCTGTGTGTATCTCCGCCTCCTCGTATCTCCAGGTCTATAGAGTTTGTTGTTAGAGCGGCTTAGTCCAGACTCCGGTGAGCTGACGTTTTAATGAAAAAACCAATGTTGTTCTCTACACTCCTGTAGATGGTTTTTATTAAATATTTTTGTAAAATAAGCATACAGCTCGTGTTTACCCCAAACCGGCCCGCAAACTATAAAGTTTAATATGATTCAATTTCAGAAAACAATGTGACATGGGCATTCAATTTCGAACATACAGAAAAATAAAAGTCTTTAGTCTGCTTGAATAGATATGGTGCGCAAAATATTTCAAGAGCTTTGGTTCAAAAGATGTGGATCCTCAAGTCATGTGATATTCTTAAGGAAGCGTATTCACCAAATACATATTATATGTACGAAGCCTTATTATCTTGTAGAGCATACTTATTAAATAATTGTGAAAGCTTTTATTTGATAACCTGATATGGAATCCAAGCGAATGTATGGAACAATTATGCGGTTATAATTCATTTTTTGTTTAAACACTGAGTTATCGCCCTGTCCGGACAGACCGTAAGACGCAAACCGCAGAAGAAATACGACACAGATTGCATGGCCTGCACACAAAACAAAAATATCGTTTTCTTGTTTCCCACATCCATCTCAATCCAGCAACAAGTCTGTACGAGCCGAAGCTATTAACAAAATTACATGGCTTGAGAGCTGAATGGAAATTCGATAGAGAATTTCTCAAGGAGAAATAGGGTCCTTAAGCCAGCTTTCTCTACAGCCAACATCTGGTCTTTCTTCCTTTTCGCAATGGGAGTTTTAAAAGAGGAACCTCGATAAATAATAAAGTGGATGAGAGACATTTGCATCTGCCTGCAGGCGTTCATTAGGGCCAGCGATTTCCATGTCAGGCTTTCAAAGGTATAAAACGCTGAAATATATGTCACTAAAAAAATTCCCGATAAATTTCTCTTTTCTTAGAAAAAATACATGTATTTTATAAAATTTAGTGGAGGAAAGTCAAGCTAACCACTCAGGGAAAGGCTTTCAATTATAGAAGATGCATGGGCAATTGAAATTAGGACGATTTGGAAAACAAAATCCGCTACCATTTAGAATTTTACTTACAGAAAAACATCACAGCGATTGAAGAGAACATTGAAATCTCCATATATGAAAATACTAGAGCTATTGAAGATGATGTGAAAATCTAAACGTACATGACAATATTATAGCGAGTGAAGATAATGCGAAAATCTATGCGTACATCGCAATAGTGCAGCGATTGAAGATAGTTTAAAACCTATACGTACATGACAATATATAGCGATTGAAGATTATGTAAAAATCTGTACGTACATGACAATATGATAGCGATTGAAGATAATATGAAATCTATACGTTCATGACTATAATATAACGACTAAAGATAATGCGAAAATTCATTCGTGAGTGACAATATTATAGCCATTCAATATCACGTTAAAATCCATAACAATATTATAACGATTGAAGATAATATGAAGATTTATACGTTCGTGACAATATTATAGCGAGAGAAGATTATACGAAAAGCTGTACATAAATAATAGTATTATAGCCATTGAATAGTACGTTAAAATCCATGCTATCATAACAATACTACAACGTTTTTGTTGGGCCTGACCTTGCACTTTTTTGAAACAAGAGACTTATAACTATTAATTGATTTCAATGTAGTACAAAATATATCAATTTTGGCAATAAGAAACGACCACTGAGCTTTTGATTTGCAAAGAGCCATAATGAAAATAATCGAATTTAAATGTAAATCAATGGTTTACATCGGAAAAAGATACAAGATCCAAAATAAAATGCCTGCCCAGCCACTTTAAGTTATTTTTCTTTCCTTTAAATGCTATGTCTCTTTGTAATCTATGATGACACTATTGTGTTGTATGGCCTCGTCTGACCATTGCTTGGACCTGAATGGAAACCTTTACAAGGAGACAGAATTCTGAAAAACAGCCCAGTCTGGGAAGACCGACTTCCGGTTTTTTATGTTCCATTACTGGAATGAAATTAAAAAAAAAAAATGCTTTTTGGCATTTATCGTTAAAGAGAAATAAGAACAAACATTACCATCTAAAATTGTAAATTATTAGTATTGTAAAATAATATAGATCTTATGTCAACAAATCTCTCCAGAATGTTAATATTTTTCTCTTGTATTGGAACAAAGATTTTTTGAACTGTGCAATATTCCGTAGGAAATGCTTTTTAATAATAATTGTTGCTTGCCTTTCAAAGGTATTGGATTGATACAAATGAAACTAAAATATATGTTTTTGAAAAAAAAATCTCTTTATTTCAATGCATAAGAAAAACCTCTTTTTTGTACCAGAAACATAATCTATGGCTTGCACTCGTGTTCTCTTTTAATCTCGATTGTCATTTTAGATGTCAGTTGTGAATCCATGGCAAGGTAGTATTGCCTCAGTAAAAGAGAAGAGTAACTAAACAGAGAAAAAGAGAAAGACAGAGAGAAAGAGAGAGAGAGAGAGAGAGAGAGAGAGAGAGAGAGAGAGAGAGAGAGAGAGAGAGAGAGAGAGAGAGAGGAACTATATGTCTGGCCCGAGGAAGGGGGCGTGCTGGAACTAAAGATCGCTTTATTAGTCAATATCTGAATGGTTACGTTTGTTTCTTCCAGGCAAGCTAGGACTCTTAAAAATAACATCATATAGAGGACTTTCTCTCTTGAATGCCTCAAAGAAAACTATCTTTTATCTTTAGTTTTTTTGTTTTGTTTTTTTTTTATCTTGAATGGCCGTATTTTTTAACCCTTCCCCTCTTCTCGCTCACTCCTATTTTCCGCCTGCCTTGCCAGATCTTGTTGCCTGGGTCAGATCTTGTCGATTAGGCGGCAGACCTACCACAGGAGATGCTTCTGCTCCGACAATACTAATCTCTTCAAAATCTGACATCCAATTAAATTTCGTCATCTTGAAAGATTTCATACTTTGCTATATAAAAAGCTTTCATTCATTTTCTTTTCAAGGAATAGTGCTATTGTTCGGAATTCAGTTACTTTGATTATGTAGAGCACCTTGCCGACTTCTCTGATTATTTTTTCCTTTCCGTCATAACTGCTTTTATTTCCTTAATAAAGGGCACTCAGTGAATCATTCAAAATCCTTTCGTCAGTGATTATCAGATTATTTACATAAGTGCAGTTGCAAATGAGACTACAATAATGAAAGCGGATGATAAGTTTAATTAAATGAAAAATTAAAAAATATATATTTTTAAATTTCTTGGTCTATCCTTCTCCTCCTCCTCCTCTTCATCTCCCCTCCTCCCTTTCCTCCTTTTCCTCCTCTTCGTCTCCTTCTCTTCTTCCTTCTCCTCTGACTCATTTTCCTCCTTCTCATGCCTTCCTTTTCTTCCTCTTCCTCTTACTCCTACTCTCTTCCTCTCACGGGATAAACATCTTCTTCCTGTGAGTATGATAATTATTATATCCAATCTGATAGTCACTATTTCAAGAAGACTTACTAGAAGTGTCAAATAGAGCTGCTTTTCAGCCAGGCCTACGACCAGACACAATGTACATCTGACAACATAAAACCGTAAAGAATAAATATTTAAGAAAGTACCAAAGATGCATTCCAAAAAATGAAGCCAATACTGGCAAACTAAAACATAAGTATGACAACCAAAATAAGAGTAATTAAAACATATGTTTGGTCAGTACTTTTGTATGATAATGAGTGTTGGACAATAAACAAAGAAATAGATTTTTTAAAAAAAGTAAAAAATTAAAAAAAAACTTAGAAGCAGTAGAGATATAGTTTATCAGAAGAATGATGAGTATATCATGGACAGAAAAAGGTCAAATAAATTGGCACTGAAAAAGGCCAATCTTAGGCGATCATTAATTAAAACCATAAGACAGAGACAACTACAATTTTTAGGCCATATTTGCCGACACAAGGGTTTAGAACACTTAGCAATCACTGGAAAGATTAAGGCAAACGCAGTAAAGGTAGACAGAGAACAACTTTTATTGAAAATCTTAAGTCATGGGCAATAGGCAAGGATAGCAATAACAACTTTATAAGGTTAACTGAGAATACGTTTATGTGGAGGAGCATGATCACCTATGTCTGTACCAGAAAAGGTACCTAGAGAAGAAGTAGTCATCTTTGTCTGATATGTTGTTAGGTTGTCTCTGTTGTTTAAATATTCCTTATACATTTTACGAATAGGCTTTTTGGATAGAAATTAATGTTTATAACTTTAATCATCATCAGAACACAAAAATCTTACCTTTTTTAAAAATCTCATCCCCATGGCTTGGATGGTTTCAAACATCTTCTTCAATTTTCCAATCACGTAATAAATTGTCTATTTTGCAAACGTCTCACAGCTTTGTTTTCCACGATTCCATCGCTTGTAATGCTCATGCTGAATCAGTTTAAGATTGTCTGGAAAGTTCTGGATTAAAACTGAATAAAACTGATTCACCACAATCGTAACCACTTTTTTGAAACCAGGATTAGCTTTCATTGGTAGTCTCCATTAGTTGCAATTCTAAAACATATTCAAGACCAATTCCGAAACAGTTCCGCAAATCTGAAGCTCCCAGAGGGACGAACACTTGAAATTGTTACATTTGAAAAGGCGATTTCTAACTTAACCCGGTTCTCTCTGTAATGCTGTTTATTCAATGAGATCGTTGAGACGCATGAAATTGGTCATTTTTCCGAGCTTCTTACATAACAAACCGTGAAATATTCTTACAGTGATGCAGGAGTGAGAAAATTGAATTGCGAACGGGCTGCTCCTTTTTTTCTTTTAAACACTCCAAAATTGATTTTATTCCGCCTTAATTTCACGTCTAAATTTAGACCAGGCTAAATCCTCCATCTTTCAAGAAGACATGTATGCCGACAGCCAGGGATCAAAGTTTGCTCTGTCTCTCCTACACAGGGTCACGGGGTCAACATTTTCTTCATTCCTCTCTCTGTACGAGATAATTTATCAGACGATTGCTCAGGTTACCTCGGTTATAGAAAGGGCAGCCAGAAATTTCATATTGGACCTTGGAATTTTGTGATTGGTCCTTTTCTTTTCGTTTCTTCGAATTTGTGTTGCATTATCTGAAGTTTTCCACTTTCAATTAATGTTTTTATTCCAAAAATGACAGAATCTGATTAAATACTGTTTGTTACTTTTGGCACAATATTAGAGAGGAAATTAAGTGGATAAATCAATCGATAGATAGGGAGTTATATAGATAGACAAATAATAATAATCATAATAATAATAATAATAATAATAATAATAATTATAATAATAATAATAATAATAATAATAATAATAATAATAATAATAATAATAATAATAAAAATAATAATAATAATGATAACAATAACAATTAAAATACTAATGATAATAACTAAATACACGGACAATAATGATGAAAAAAATAGTTACATTGGTTGTTGTTGCATTAACTATTTCGTGAACGCATTCTTTCATTCTTTACCGCATGAGAAATATAAGAGATAGGTGGATAGATAGATAGATAGATAGATAGATAGATAGATAGATAGATAGATAGATAGATAGATTGATAGATAGATAGATAGATAGATAGATAGATAGATAGATAGATAGATAGATAGACTTTGGCCACTTAATACCATGCACAGAAAAAACTAATCTCTCATTAAAAAAAAACAAAAAACTGTTATTTGAAAAGCGCACGAGTGGTGGTTCCGAAGTAAAGCTCCAAATATCTTTATATCTGCTTCAGTGTGTGTGTGTGTGAGTGTACATCATCTCCTTACACCCCCCCCCCCCCCTCCTTTCCCCTCCCAAACCTTTACGATTCAGAAGTCCTCATGCAGTTCCAGGCGTGATCTCGTTACAGAAAAGTCACGGACTCAATACAAAACTGATGGCGTGTTGACGGTTGAGGTTAGTGCTCTAAGAAACCTCATTATTCTGATATTGGCCTTGAGGTTTGCCAAGCAAAAGGCTTTTAGTGCTCTTTACGCACCGCCACTCTGCATTAAGCAAACTCGCGCAATTTTTTTATTGAACGCTTTTTATCCTATCGGGAAGCGCTTTACAAGTTAGAAAATTCTTTGGTGCGTTATCTTTCATGTTTTGAGTTTGTTCATTTTCTGGCCTGTTTTTTTATGAATTTTACAATTCAAGTGAAAGTACATTGTTTATTATTATTATTATTATTATTATTATTATTATTATTATTATTATTATTATTATTATTATTATTATTATTATTATTATAATTGTCATTATTATTATTATTATTATTATTATTATTATTATTATTATTATTATTATTATTATTATTATTTTGCTTATAATAGGTTTCAGCTAACAAGTAACATGGCTATGATTCCTATAGATTTCCTTACCACGCTGATATTGTCTTAGTGTTACTTGGCATTTTTTGCTCAGTCCCAATCCGTTTATTCAGAGGTCAAAGGCATTTTCTTGGACTGAAAGTTCCTCAAGACTTGTCTACTATTACATCGGTAAATCTTTTATTTGTTTTGTAAAACTCACCCGTATTTTAATTTTGAGAGCTTTGACATAATTTCAAGCAATCTGATACGAATACATTTTTTTTTTTACACTGCAAAGCATCTCCGAGTTTTTTTCCTCCCATGAATATAGGAGCTGCTATTGTTCATTGTCTGCCGTTTAAGACTTGTCTTTGTTTCAACTATCCTCTTTCATCTTTTAAAATACAATAGGTCCCTTTCGCTGGTAATGACATTAGCATCTGTATGTCAGCTCAGTGAACTACTTTTTCATCATGCTTTTATCTCTGCTGCATTTTTGAGATTTTCTTTCATATCGTGTCATTGTTGACGGATCAGATAATTTGTCTTTCAGTCTCATTGCTCTATCTTAGTGTACAAGATTTTTGGTCATTTCTAACATCCATCAGTCACTTGACTATAATACATCGCATCTATAATGGTTGCTTGTTTTGTTTACCTGAATTGAGTTTTGGTCAGATTCTCTCTTCAGATAATATTATTATGACCCACTTAAATTTACACCTCACATGTTTTCTCTTTTATTTGGTGCTATTGCGTTTTTCCCGACGGTTCATATGACTATGTAGCAGGTTAAGGTTTTGAAAATCGTCAACACGCACAGTTTTTGCCGCATCAACAGCTTTTGATTCGTGACTTGCTCGCACGGATTGACTTGCTTGGTGGCTAATTACCGCAACAGAGATGTAAAGTAAAAAGGTGAACATTATTGGGGATTTTGAAGGTAAAAGTTTTTATGCAAAACAAATGGGTCAGTCTTTTGAAATCCTAAAATAAAACTCACCAAGTAGTAATGCTATCGACATCCCCAAAATACTGATTTTTAAAAAAATTCTTTTTTGCTTTTTATTTGGCAAATTCCAACACACAGTTATGTTGCGTGCCTGGGTTGGATTATCTGTTCCCTGTCTCTCAATACTCCCAGGTTTATTATCTTGAGTTGTAGGTTTTGTCCTTTTTAATAATATAACCGGACAGCGATCAGTGCCCAGACATAAAGTAGTTACCGTTGATATAAAAGCGTCTCTATGTGCCCAATGGTTCACCCAAATGCTCATTTTAGTGTTAAATTCTTACGAACTTTCTTCACAAAGGCTAGGGCTTTTTGGAGAATAGGCTTTTTGCGTTGCTTAGTTTGGCATTATCTTTTTCCGTATTTGGCACTCAAAATTCCTTTTCTTTTGTTTTAGAAACTTTACAGTTGTTGGTTTCCATTTTCGTCTCTGACAAAGCTATTGGTGCTTTGTACTTTGTGCATACCAAATCCTAGTCCAATTTGAGCGAAAAAGTGTTTTAAATCCCCTTTTATCGGGCTTTAGAGATTCGCTCGCTGCTAGGTCTTTTTTTGGATTTTGTTTTCATTTGAGTTTTAAAAAAATTGAAAAGGACATTTTATCTTCTCATTTACTCAGAGTAGATTTAGCCAGTACTTTTCCATTTACTGGCAAAGCCAAAAAAGGCATGATTTCTTTGCGTTTTTTGCTCCAAGTTTTGTAAATTTTTAAAAGAAGGTGCATATACAGCATGTAAAGATTCTTGCCAGAGTCTCATGAACACTGTCAGGGAAAAACGTCTCACCTTGCAGTTATAGCTGCTAAGTCGCCTACCCAAGCACGATTCGCAAAAAAAAAAAAATTAAAAAATCAAGGAATGTTTGTTGCAACGCAAAAAAATTCAATTAATAATGGGGTTGGGCCTGGCCAAAAAACGATTTGAGAATGAACAGTTTCATATGTTTTCCTTGCAGAGTTTGGCTTCATAATTATATGCATTGTTGTCTTGATATAATAATATCACTTTTATTTCACTCTGCAAAAAGAGAAGGAAAAACAACAACAACAACAACAAAAAGTTAGTAAAAGAAGTTTTACAATACTTGAATAAGGAACCCACAGAAATAAGTCCCTAGGTCTAGATTTCTCCACGTTTCCTTAAACTCTGTCTATTCCTTAGTTATTGGAGTCCCCATTATTTTATCACAGCAAAATCTGCAATATTGTTTCAAATTATGGATCAAATCACAGTTCGATGGACAAGTCAGGTTTTATGATAAAAAAGAGATTTGCCTACTTTTAGATCAACAAAAGTCATAACTTATTGTAAGTTTCGCCAGTTACAATGTACAAGATGCTGAGGGTTTTGGCGAGTCTGATTCAGTAGCTCTTAAGTGTGTCAAGAGTAGCTTCAGGATGTTGGAGAACCGTGCCCCTTTGGAGTCTACTAACATGTCAGATATGTACTAGAAATCCGCTCACCTTTTCACCATACGTGGTGCCAGTAATGGGTACAAGGATATCCCATTTTTTGACTACTATAATTGGGCAGCCTTGTTAGACGCTTATCGTCTATTGCCCTTGCTACTAGTAATGTATCATCACTAAGTGGACTGAAACAACATCATAATGTCACTTTACCGTTATCTCACTCCCTGAATTCTTTCTTCTTCTATCCCCCCCCCCCCCCCCCCCC
>BLXT01008461.1:1402524-1411712 GCA_019648995.1 Plakobranchus ocellatus
TTGTAAGGAGAAAAAGGAAAGAGAAAGAGAGAGAAAAAAAAAAGAAATGGGGACAAAGGGAGAGAGAAGGGATGATGTGAAAAACAAAGAGGGGGCAAGAGAGAGAGAGAGAGAGAGAGAGAGAGAGAGAGACAGAGAGAGAGAGAGAGAGAGAGAGAAATAAATAAATAAAGTGGGGACAGAGGGTGAAAAAAGAGAGTGAGATGTTTTAGAAAAAGAGAGAGGGAGAGAGAAGAGGGTGCAATGAGAAAAAAGAGGAAGAAAAAGAGAGAGAGAAGGAAGAAGGGGAGAGAAGGGAGAAGAAGAGAGGTCGTAAAGAGAGCAGGAATAGAAAGAAAGAAGAGGTGAGGGAGAGAAAGACAGATTGGAAATTGAGAGAGAAAGAGAGAGACACGGGGAAAGGGGAAAGCAAAGAGGATCTTTTTCTCTTTTTTTTTTGGGGGGGGGGAGGGGAAGAGAATGTGTGCAGTACACCAGCTTTAGTTTGTACTACTCTCTATTGCACGATAATAGTCCTTTGTTTGCAGTAGACTGACAAGGAAAATCGAATTGTGTAAAGAAAGAGAATGTCTTTATGTTTAGACTTTTAGAAAAGAATTTTCCGTTTTATTCCTAACGACAAAAAAATCCATGCACTGCGAAGAAAAAGAAATCAGACAATTAAAAAGTAATAATAATAATAATGTCCTGTTGGGTCACGCCAAAGTTTAGAAATGAAACCTTCATCTTCGCATGACTTGCTTGCGTTAACAGTGAACGTTGAGTTGTGTTTGAAAGGACACATGAAGAAAAAAAAAACACAAAAATCACCATGCATGAAAGTGCCAACAGAAATGAAACTGTTAGTCGCCTTAATGGAATTTATTATTTAAAACAAATAAAACCCCGATCAAACAAAAAAGAAAAGAGAATATGGCAAAATCAAAAACTAATTATTTTCACTTGTACAGAAACAAAATACCTCATGCTTTTATTGCTCTCGTCGCTGAATATCACTCAAAATTCTTATTTACGGTGTCCTTGCTTGCTGAGCCAACTGTAAACTGATAATTAAGAGTCGACAATTTTATGGTAGGCGCTGAGATTGGTATTAGTATGAAACATGGAGGCAAAATGTCCATTAGCTTCAATACTCACCATTCATTATGGCGCTAGATTTGCAGAGCAAGTGATGACACAGTTAAAGTTTCCATGGGAGAAGGGGCGGAAAGGTGGAGGGGTGTGACTATGTTTGTGTCGGGGGGAGACAGGATTGATCGGTTAGAACAATTCCACAATATTGGGCATTGACCTTGAGCTTAATTTCCTTAAAGTAATAGAATCTTCATGATGCCGTTTACTGGATCGCTTTTATGCTTAGCCAGTGAGTAAAGAAATTAATTTCATCGCAAGAAGGAAATAAATACTCCTTATGGCGAGGTCACAGAGCCGCCCAACCCGTATTAAAACCTTTCAGCTTTTTAAAAATTCCTATCCTTTAATAATTAAAAACTGACTAGGAAAAGGGCGCTACACATCTGCATGCCATCCGAATAGGTTAGAATGAAGGTTTCCCTCTAGTCTGAACTGCGTCGGGAGGTGTCATCCACACCAGCGGCGAATTGTATGCCGACCTGTCAGTATAGCAGGAAGCGCTATCTGATTACATTGTTTGTGTTGTTCGGTGTGCATTAAATTTGAAATACACTGTACAATATAGGCATTGCATAGTTTGGGTTCTTTTTTATCACAGTATTGTAGTATCATGGCTCAGGGCATGATAATGACGAGCTAGATCTACTTGCTGTTTATGTTATATTAGCGGCCGAGAAAAAAAAACCCACAAAAGATCGATATAAGATTGGCTATTAAAGCGTAACCAGTTGGGTCATGCAACTTTATTTCATGAGCTTCGACCCTACTCAGATGACGTCCACACATTTCTTCGGATGGACGAAGAAGTATACATGAATCTACTCACACTTGTAGGGCCAAAAATTGAGAGACAAAGCATCCGATTCAGAGCCCCGATAAGCGCTCACGAAAGGCTTCTTTCCGAAAGGAACCACGAAGGTTGTTTATTTTTTTTCCCTTGTTAGCCCCATGATCAAATTCTTTAACAAAGTCAATTAATTTTTGATAAGTCTTTTCTTTCACGAACCGGTTACTGTAGTCTTTTGATCTTGTCTTCCATAAACTTTCATTCTCTCTGTACAATTCTATGAAATCAACTACTTTGTCTTTTGACCAAGTAGCCATTATTGCTGTAAAAATGTTGAATGCAATGCTAGTACACTGAAGTAAAGGCAAAAAGTGATGCTGTAATTGAGTTGCACGTTTTAATGATTCTTCTCTTTGATACTATATCGCACCTTCACCACAGACACCTTTGACACCATTGATAACACTGAAGCAAAATAAAAAAAAAATCATTTTACAAAATAAGGCTTAAAAATTATTTTACAAAATAAGGCTTAAATCAAGGCGTGTACGCGTAGACTTTGCTAATTTTGATACGCTCATTTCAAAAATGTAACTTTTATGAAGATCTGACCATAAATTTAAAAAAAAATTGTATGGCTCATTCATTTCCGGTAGGGCCGTTCCCTTTTCCTGGCCTAGAGGCCGACCAAAAAATCAAGCATGCTTTGATTTGCCAGTTCGGCCTATCTGCTTGCCTTGAGTCGTTGCGGTTTTCCATCTACACTAGGAGTTTCGACTACGAGCCGTGGCCTTTCATGTTTACCTATAGGCCGACACGCTAATGTGTAGCGGTTTAGGCTAAACCTTGGTTCAGTAGAGACTTAAAATTCATTTGCTGTTGCACCAGCCTGACTTAAAATAAGTTAGACTTAAATCGGGCTGAAATCGACGTGATATTTGAATCAGGCAGGGGGGTAGGTTTAACATCGGCTTAACTCTCACACATGCTCTTGTTTTCTCGTGGTTACTTTGTACAGTTTAGCAAATGGATGCTGACTTGAACTGTGACGAAGAAGCTGAAGAATAAATGATGCAAGAAATGGAGCAAATGCATCTACCAGTTCACCTTCTATAGCCGCAAACTGATTTGGTGGAATATCTTTTCTGACATTTTGTCCATCGCTTCTGCTGGTCCACCACCACCAGTTTTTAGCGTCTCTTTCTTGTCTCTTACATTGTAATTTTTGGCTTTGATTTTTAAATTCTTCCAAATGCTCTTCAAATTTGCCTTCTCCCGCTTCGCAACGTTTTCATGGCTGTTGCATTCAGTTGCCACGAGATCTCATGCTTCAAGTTTTTGCTCCCACAATTGAATACAGGGGGCGTTGTCCCCGGGTTTTTTTTTTTCTTCCATGTACGAGGCGCTCAGGTAAGGCACATCCATCTTGTAAATCACAAATACCATTAATTCCTTTTCAAAGATAAAAAAAGTTCATAGTCGTGATGGATTCTCAATAATTTGACGAAGGTCCAAGTATAAGTGCAGGAAATCCCAACATGGGCAAGCAAGCATAGGAGTTCAAACTACAGACCTCGATTCAACCTGGGTTGAGCTAAATCACATTTGGTGCAACAGAGATTAAAGTTAAACCTTGGGCGCAATTTAGCTAAGTCTGGCTTAGAGTTATGTATGACTTAGGTTAAACCATGTTGGTGCAACTCAGTGCGTGTGTTTCTGGTTATAGGCCTAGCTGGTAGGTGAGGCATCGTCATGGTATTGAAGGTTCTAGGAAGACTGAAAGGGCCTGCCTATATTTCAAAGATCTTGCATCATTTAAACGAGAGAAAATATTGACCAAAGTACTCTATAATATAGTTTAGACCATTATGTAATCTTCCAGTCATGCCTGACATAAAAAAAAAAAACATTTTTTTTTTTCAAATACGTCACGTCAACTAGTTTTCTTTCAAATCATACGATAATTAATACATCAGGGCTAAAAGATTTACGCCTTTAGACAAAAGTTAAGGAAACGAGAAAGTCGCTGGGATTTCACAAGAAAAAATGCTCATGTTAGACCAAAATTATGAGGAAAAAGTTGACGCTAACAAGAAAAAAAATGTGAATATAGATACATATAAAAGAAATCAAGCAGATTTGGGGCGGAGGAGGAAAAAACAAAAACTCGACCGGGTTGATTTTATTCACAGGGCTTAATCTTGATAGAGAAAACCATCCGGGATGTGTGATTCACAGAGCTTAACTTGGACAGAGAGAAAGGATAGAATGATAAAGGTGGGAAGGTTGAGGTAGGAAAAAATGGAATAATTTCTACATGAAGTAGAAATTGTTGGCCTCTTTGTGCCACTATTTGAAAAAAAGATCATCAAAGCATCATAGCTAGGCGCTTAGATCTCGGACACGCTCACTTCAGATCGCTAAGGTGAGTCAATGCGATGCAGAGTTCTCCTAAATTACTGAGACGAAACAACCAACGGAACTCTCCGATTTTGTTGACTTGGACTTGTTTCTTTCGTCGTGTTTTTATAGTGTAATTGAAGTTTATTTTATTTCTATTGCTATTTTCAACAAAGCCGGAGAGGCCGGGGGGGGGGAGGGGATCGGGCGGGATAGAGAGGTGTTGATCCTTTGCTTTGTTGCTGTCTGTTGTTGTTGTAGTCATTGTTGTTGTTCATTCAGAATCCTGATTTTAGTGACGCTCATACGTATATTGATTGAGGTAACAAGATAGCTACAGCTGAACTGTTACAATCCTCGCGTTTTGAATTAAGACTGATTTTAATCATAAAATCGGAATCAGAGCCCTGGACGCTTAAAGTAACTGTTCAAGCTGTCCATGTATATATATATATATATATATATATATATGTATATATATATATATATATATACATGTATTATTAAAGGTATATATATGTATATGTATAAATGTTTTAAGATTTTGCAACTTTTATAGCTCCCTCTGCACTTTGAGAGAATTAAGCCAGGACTGTACTAGAATTTAAAAGAAAAACAAAGCAAAAAAAAAGAAAAAACCACCACGACCGAAAGCAACAAATCTATGCACTGTATATTTATGGAGCATCAAATAATAAAAAAATTAGTGAATTTCAAGTGAGCAGCACCTTTCAGTGCAACAGAATGATCATAAAGGCAAATATAAACAAAACGCAATCTGTTCATTATAGAAAAAGCAAACCAGTGTTGATATTACCTGCAAACCCACATGATAGATGGGGCTGACATATTCTAGTTCACCGGAACTTTATTTTGTTTCTCCTCGGTGCACGGAAAACAAAATGTATATTAGACCATCCACACTAGCATGATCTCACGCATTTTGGCTCTCATAGGCACAAAGTTTCCTGCAGATTTCAGAGCGTGTTGGCTCAAAACTGCGCTAGCGCTCACCATCCCCTTTTCCCCCTATCTTTCCCCCCCACCCCACCCCCACCCCCCTCGGGTCTCTTTTTCCTCATTCCACGTTACACATATACACCAAACCCTCAGAGAGAGAGAGAGAGAGAGAGAGAGAGAGAGAGAGAGAGATGATGTAGAGGAAGGGATAGATAGAAGCAAATGGAGAGATGACAAACCAATAGATTGGGAAAAAAGATAGACTTAACGATTGATGCATGGATAACTAGGTAGCTAGTAAGAAGGTGGGTTGTTGAAGATATATTACAAAAATTTCGGTTATGCATCAACGGGAAATGTTAGCTGGCCAATAGTCAAAGAGACAAACAAAAAATAATTGGCCTACGGGGGGGTAGCACAGCGGACAATAATTAGCAAAAAAGGTAGGAAGCGAAAAAGTCAGGGAATCCAGCAGATATTTACTGGCCAACAGGCAGGGAATGCAACAGGCAACGATGACCAGTACGTACAGAGCGAAAAAAAAGGAAGCGATCGGCCAATGGTTAGGGAGCGCAATGGATAGTTATTGACCATTAGACAAAGGGTGCAACATGCATGCTTGGCCTATAGGCAGGCAGAGCTACAGACAGTGACTGGCCAATAGGCAGGCACATCAACAGACAGCGATTGACCAATGGGCAGGCAAAACAACAAACAGTGATTGGTCAATGGGCAGGCCGAGCAGCTGTGATTGGCCAATGGGCAGGCAAAACAACAGACAGCGATTGGCCAATGGGCAGGCTGAGCAACAGTGATTGGCCAATAGGCAGGCCGAGCAGCAGTGATTGGCCAATGGGCAGGGAACTCAAACCTTTTCAGGGCCGGGTACAGGAAAAAAAATCCTTAGTAGAGCCTCAATCGCCGACAATTCAAAAGATTTCAATGTTGAATATCTTAATAGTAATGACACACTTGTTTACTAATCGGCCCCTCTAGCAGGAATAAAATGAATTATGCAGTCGACCAATACATAATGTCTATTGTACATAACACTACCAATATCATAATTAACTATATTTAGGCATTTAATACACAAAGTGTATTAATGAATTCTTAGCGGACTCTTCGTTGAATGAGAAGACGAAAACAAGGTATTGAATGCCAAACATGGACCCAGTGCCTCGTCTCAGTAAGAGAGACATCGAATACCAAATGTTACATAGCCATATATTGTCGACCAGCCTAATCTAATCAAAAGAAACATCGAATACCAGATGTTATACATGTATTGTCAAACAATAAATGCGAGCACCGAAAATAATATTAACGAGAAATGACCAAAGCTCTGAAGGCTAATTTGTGAAGTTTAATAGCTTGTTTGAGATAAATCAAACGTGGCTGGATTTTTGTACTTCGATTTGTGCTAAAGTTTTCTTTTTCACTTAAAAAAAAAATTAGCAGGGAAATCTAGATATTGTCTTCAATGAGAGCGATAAATTAGTTGCGTGTTAGTTGACATATAGAATCCCGGCTCCTCTTTCCACATATAGATAGATCCAGGTGATGTTTAGTGGTCAGATCTATATTTAGTTTACTTAGTCTTCATTTGAAGACAGACTCGTTGTGTAAGCATTAAATACATAAGGGCTGTCTTAAAGTGAAAAACTAATCACTTGTTAGATTCTATTGTATTTTTAAGACCTTTTTGAATGAATGCTTTTAGGCAAATGGACATTTCAACGCCGGCTCTTCGCTATAACTCTCGCTGGGGGACACGGGACGCTCATTTCAGCAAATTGATGAAGTAATTTAAAAAATGCAGTTTTCGCGATTTTAAAAAAGGTTTCTCTTTCTCGGGAAAGGAAGAAGTAAACTGACGGATTGCACATTATATAGCGTTAATCATAACCATTATTAGGCAAAGAGAGAGTGTGGTTATAACCTTATACAGAGCACCTGTCTAGAGAGATAATGTAAAAATTACAGTATTAAATTACTGAGTGGTTTGTTTGATGGGATTTTTTTAACATTAATGTAGTAATATGGCATTTAGTAGATAACGACTTTAAAGGATGAAACATTCTCATTGGACAGAAATCTCTCATTATGATCTTTAGCGGATTATTAACGACATAAGTTACAGACAACTTCAACTTGTAGATAACTAAGCCCTACCTTTTACTTATTCATAAACTCCATCAGAAAGCAAGAGGGTAGTTTAAGAATAAGAAGAAGATACTCTCTCTCTCTCTCTCTCTCTCTCTCTCTCTCTCTCACTCGCTCTCTTTTTCTGCCTTTGTGAAGAATGTAATGATGAAAGAGTCCAGAAAAGGATGTAAACGAAAATTATTTATATAGAACAGATTATATTATTTCCGTTGAGTGTGTGTAGATGTGTAGATTACCCAACTAATTCGCTTTGAGTGGGTATCTTGCGTGACCACCAGTAACAAAAAATTATTTTTCAGAGTAATAGTTTCATGCTTCCATTAGGGTTGTATAATCTCAATTCTGTTCTGAATGAATATCGCTTTCCAATCTTTGTGTTGTTGGAGATGGTTATGATCTGGATTTTTACATGTCAGTAATAATGCGCTTGATTTTTCTGACCTAAAAAAGTCTTCATCTGTGTCCTTTTTATCCCGGTTATTTGCCTTTTCCCCTCGCTTGTCTATAATACTACTAGAAATCTCTAGCTTTGCTAAAAGCTGATGTCCTATAAATTATACTAGTGTTATTGAGACTCAATGTGGTCAAGTTTTTTTTTTTTTTTTTTAAATGAATGGAACTTTAAAATATTGAATCATTGGCAATGTCATAATGGTCATTACTATTTTTGTAAAGAAGCCGATTTTACAAAACCACAGTATAGATTAAATTTTTTTTTTTTTTTTTTGTAAGAAAGCCATTGTCACAAATCACCTAATATAGAAAACTTATTCTTGTGAGAAGGATATTCTCGTAAAACTGCAGGATATTAAAAAAAGAAAAAAAAAATGTTCAAAGGCAGTCATGCAAATCTACAAAATATACAAAAGCACTTTTTTGTGAGTAGGCTAGAGTATCGACTAAATACGTGTCGCAAGAAGAATGAAACTTTGACTAATCAAATTTGCATAGTCAGAGAGGGACAGATGGTTTTGTTAGCGGGCTGTAGACTGAAGGAAGACCTTACATGGTATAGACACGAATGTCTAAGTTTTGTATAAGCTGGAAGCTCTAATCTGGTTCATCAAGGCTCCAACAGTTACTTTTATTACATTTTTTTTTTCTTTAAGATGGAAAAGAATTAAAAATGTTTGTAGAGAAAAACCTAGACAAATATATATATATATATATATATATATATATATATATATATATTGTTTTTAGTTTAGTTTCAAACCCGCTGCATATTATTAGTCTGGTAACGCATAGACTTAGATGGTCGAGGGGGACCGAAAGCCTGAGATCACAAAAAAGGTATCTAACAATCTCTCTCTCTCTCTCTCGATTTATGTGTATAAGATCACAAAAAAAGGTATCTAACAATCTCTCTCTCTCTCTCGATTTATGTGTGTATCTAACAATCTCTCTCTCTCTCTCTCGATTTATGTGTATACACATAAATCGAGAGAGAGAGAGAGAGAGAGAGATTGGATAAATCGAGAGAGAGAGAGAGATTGTGAGATACCTTTTTGTGATCTCAGGCTTTCGGTCCCCCTCGACCATCTAAGTCTATGCGTTAACAGACTAATAATATGCGGCGGGTTTGAAACTAAACTAAAAACAATTATTGTTTTAAAATATTCTTGTAGTTTACGTTACATGTAGTGATTGACGGAAATAAATTAAAGTACAGAATAGTAAGTAAAAGGCAAAAGAGGGGTTGCAAAAGTTTTAATTTATTTCCCTTACTTACTACATG
>BLXT01008462.1:128927-145408 GCA_019648995.1 Plakobranchus ocellatus
AAGCTTGTAGCCCTAAGAAGTTTTCAGACACAAAAAAAAACCAATAAATGATAAAATGTTGCGTTTGATTGAGTATTGATTTATTCAGTCCATTTTTCGGTGATGATCTCGGGGTTTCGGTTCAGTAATTTTCTCTTACATGAACTTATCCCCATCAAGGCACCAAGGATGGTCAGCAACCATTTTCTCTATCAGAGTACTCTATTTTCAGCCTTTCGAAGGGCTTCACCCAAAGTTAAACATGTCAATTTTCTTATGTTATCTCCCCATTCCTCTGCCTGTGCCTATACCATCTCAGTTCAGGTTTTGTTGTTTTTGTTTTTGTTTTTGTTTTTCTTTTTGTTTTGTTTTGTTCTTTGTGGGTTGTTTTCTCTTTGTTTTGTTTTGTTTTGTCATAGGACCTAATGGCATGGTTGATTCTGTTCCTCACTTCCTCATTTTGTAACATGACATCGTCGAACGAAGCTCAAGACCGCATAAGATACAAGAAGTTCTGACTCAGTTCTGAAAACAGACTGATGCATTCTTCAGTCATTCCGATCTTCCTGCATACTCAGTTTTTCCAAGTTAGCCATACGAGAAATGTAGATCTTTAAAAAATGAGTGCTCAAGAGAGTTACGTTTATATGTTATTTACTAAATAATAGTTTTCTTTTTTTTTTTTCAAATAATTTAAAAACTAAAGATCGTTTGTGAGAAATGTAATATGGTTAGTTGCCACATATCTCTCTGCATGTAGAGTCTATGTAGTATTTTTTCGTGTTATATTTTTTGGTGATATCACTCTACGCCTGAAAATAATCCACTGTTGAACACTTCGTCTAAATTGGTTAGTTATATCAGTTTTCATTTTTATACTGCTGCGGAACTTCAGGTTACGCTACTCAGGCTTTGTCAAGTGCAAGGTTTACCACAGTCAAAATAACCATGAATCAGACATGTGAATTTTACAGAGGAAAGACAGAGTTGTAAAAGTTATAATGTGGCTTTAAATTCATAATAACCATAAAGGGTTTTAAACTGCATTCCCATTAATAATTAATAATGCTCTTGTAATTCTTCTTCTCTCCTTCAGGCGAGAAACATCGGCGACCAAAGCTCTCCGTTCAGCGCTTCTTTCGGATAAATTAAAAGCAGTAGATTCATCTCTTGCCAAACAAGACCTCTTCAGACTCAATAAATGTCATGTTTTGACAGCCTAGCATGTCTTTCAATTAAAAATGAGAAAAATGACAATGTGTCTTTAAAATTTCATCCGTCGCTATCAGGATATTAAGAAGAGATTGATCTAAGTTGCTGATACCTATTTGTTTTATTTTATTTATTTATTTTTTTTTTGTGTGAGCATTTGTTGTTTTTGGCTTCTTTTTCTTTCTCTAATTCTCTCATAAATATCATTTTTCCATTTTTTTTCTCCTATGATTATCCATTTCACGAGTGCAAAGAAATTTTAATCATAAATTATGATTCACAAGTCATTGGAACCATCATCTCCAATATTGGCATATTCCTATTTTTGAAAATCGGGCTTATTTTCTGGAAAGTTTTCATACTTTTATGCTTCTCTTTATCTCATCTATACATCAACACCCTGAGTATTCCAGGCACCGGCATTTGGATATTTTAGCTTTCTGAATTTGATTTATCGGTGGTTTTAATGTTTTTTTATAGTTTGTCGGAGACCATTGTGCATTCAGTCATTTTGACATAATTGGACTGCTTCTTTTTTTCACTTCTTATCCATCAAATGATTGAAACTCGATTTCTGACTCGGCCTGTATACAGTAGAAAGCTTTACAGCCGAATCTCGATGATTCGGATTTCTCATAAATCCTCCTTAGCTTAATTCTTCCTTTTGGTCATCTTATCATCATCAGGTACCTTGTCTGGAACAGACATTGGCGATCATGTTCCTCCACTCAAACCTATTCTCAGATTATAAGGTTGTTGTTGCTGCCCTTGCCTATTGCCTATGACTTAAGATTTTCAATAAAAGTTATTCTTTGTCTACCTCTACTGCGTTTTCCTTCAATCTTTTCAGTCATTGCTAAGTGTTTTAAATCCTTGTGTCGGCAAATATGGCATAAAACTGTAGTTGCCTCTGTCTTATGATTTTGATTAGTGATGCTAGAGATTAGCCTTTTGCAGTACCAATTCATTTATCTTTTTTTCTGTCCATGATATCTTCATCATTCTTCTATTGAACCACACCTCTAATGCTTCTAGTTTTTTCTCTATTTCTTTGTTTATTGTCCAACGCTCATTACCATAGAAAAGTACTGACCATACATATGATTTAATTACCCTTATTTTGGTTGTCATACTTATGTTTCTATTTGCCACTATTGGTTTCAGTTATTGGAATGTATCTTTAGTCATGGCTATTCTTTTACTTACATGTATTTCACTTGTGTATATGCCATCTGATGTTATCAGGTAACCTAGATATTTGAATTTTGTAACTTGTTGGTCATCTTATATTCGATCTAAAAATCCGAACTGAGTAGGACTTGATTCTCTAAATTCCAAGCCGATTGCATCGTGGATACCATATGTTTCGTAGCCCCTATAGGAGATATCCATTCATATAATAAACGCACTTCAAAATCCTCTGAACAAAATGAAAAAGGGCACTCTATCTCAAACTCTAAATATGGTTGCGTTTTTTTGCTTTTTTGGTAATATCTGATCCAGCTTAATTTGAAGTTTTTGCTCATTGCTGTGTGTTCAAATCAGGAGGGCTAAACTAAATTGTATGTTAATTTGATATTAGCCATTGACCTCCAGCCCTGAATGTCATTTGAACGGTTCAGAATAATATTATCGACTTTTAAATATACCAGTTAAAACAATTGGGTAACATATCGCGTCCGTTTTTATGCTCGCTGCATTCTCCTTTTTCTCTTACGGCTGCATTTATCTCCCTATTAAAATGAGTGGTATTTCCTATATCTTTTCCTTCTATGTCCAATTGTCTCGAAATGTCAAAAAGTTTGTTTTGCCTTGCCCAAAATCTTAAAACACCGAAGAAAACAAAAGCAGTCTATATCTTTGTCATCTCAATGCTTATGGTTTCTGTGCCTTAATATATAGAATTATTAAGCACAAATAGTTACAATTTTGAGATTTCTACTCATAATAAGTAAAGCAGGGCCGGATCGGTTGGGAGGGGGAAGAAGGGGGAGGTCCAGGGGTTCCGGAACCCCTCCTTTGCACAAGTTATGTATCTGTGGATGTTGAATATGTACTATTTTAGTGCCAGGAGAGGCCACATTTTGACCCTCAAATTGCAAAAAATCGTCAGCTTTAAGGGGACAAATCCCCCTGACCCCAACAACGGGGATATTGCCCCCCGGTACCTCCTATTGGAACATTAACTTACCCTTTGGCCCTTCCATTTTTTATATTTTTGTCTGTTCCTGAACTTGCTTCATCTTTCAAGATGGCGGATCCTCATATAATAATTTCCTTCCTTTTAGTATCTCATTTATTAAACAAAACATTCTCTTCAACATTTATTTTGCATCTTTTTTTTCGTCCTTGAGAACCGTCATAATGAGTCAATGTTTGTTTCAATAACGCAATACAAATATAAGTTTTGTGAGCAAAAAAAAGTTCTTTTCTTTTTTTAGATGCTACTTTAAAAAGTTTGTTTAATCCATTTCTTGAGGTTAAGACCAGCATGGCCCCATAGGGTTTTCCTCTATACCAAAGATTACAGAAAAAACGTTTCCATGATTTCAAACGTTCAGAATGAACTTTCGACTCACTCAGACTGCTTCCAGTACATTAATTTTTTCACCAAGGCACTCTGATCTATTTTTGATAGCAATGCTCGATTTATAAAAAAAATAAAAATAAGGTAAAAATAATAACACAAATTATATATGACTTTATTACTTCGAAAAAACTCCGATCCGGAGATAAATGTTTTACTGAACTCAATGCAATATGGATGAAATTAAAAGTACTTTATATTAATGATAAGAATTTCAAAAATTTGAAATGATAATGCTATATGATAATTATCTAATTATCTGGGAAAAGAAGAACAATTCAATATACCTTTTAGGATAAGTAAACTGAAATAATGACTCTGATATGAAATTTTATACATATACTACATATGAAAGAAAAAAATATCACAACACATACAGAATTTACTCAAGAAATTTTTATTACAAAATCACAATTTGCTCTTCTTTATGTCTTATAAAACACTGGAAAAAAATGCACAATAAAAGATAAAAAATCAGTAAAGCTGTTGTGCTTAGAATACAATAAAAAATGCCCATTTGATGGTTGATAGTACATGTATTGCATAGTATGCATAGGTTAGCCAACAAAACTGGCTCTGCTTGGCCTTCCAAACATCGAGCTGGCTATACATATGCAAGCATACATGTATAAAAAAACTAGTTTTAGTAACTTAAAAACTATTATGACTTTGTCTACATGTTTTATAATACATGTAAAAACCTTGTAATTTTTTGTTCATTCTTCATCCATGTGTATGGTTCCAACTGGCTTGAATCACAGAAAGGTCATGTATGTGTATTATTACTCACTGTAACTAACGTGTCCACTGGTAGGTCAAAGGTCAAAGGTGATCTCAGACATTTTAACTTGTTGCCCTCAGTGGCAGGCACAAACTCAGGACAGAAAGTCTGATGCAAATTTCAAGGCAAGTGTGCTAACCAATGTCACACCTGTATCCCAGTTAGTTCTGAGAAATTTTTATTTGTAGGTTACAGTATTCAAAAAAGCTTAAATAAGCCCATTGGTGAAGCTTCACGTTTTGTCTTAAAATTTTGCCCCTTAGTTGTTGGCCAATCTTAGAAATAGACCTGAAAAATTCAGTTGAGAGCCAGGACCTAACAAACAAAGTGCAAAATCACTTTGTTGTATAAGATATGATTATGCCTTCTTTTTCCCATATTCTTTTCAAGACTAATTTTCTCAAGAAATTGTTATTCCTAATGAAAGAAATTATTATGAATTTAATCTTACTTCCTCAATTTGATGAAATAAAAGAAACATTTTTAATTTTAACCTTGAAATGAAAAAGTGCATGTCTCAAGGCCAGTTGCAGACAAATGTTTTGACAGAATTCACAAATTTAAAAAAATTTTTTTTTTTCATGACTTAAAAAATACAGTAATGCCAGTATTTCAGTATGTATTTAGTTAAGTGCTTTGATGTTGTTAACAATAACAGCGCAAAACTAACAAATTCTAGCTCTTGCAAGTGGGAAATGTCTATGAAGTTAAAAATGTACAATCAAACATTGTAACTTAACTTGAGTTCTTTTAAAACAATAAATGTTTAAAATCACATGCATTTATATTTTATACCCAATTAATTTGCCATTGAAATATTACATTTAATAATCATACATATATCTTTATTTATTAAAAAATTATGTATCTGTATAAGCTCTGCTTATAGAGAATATTGACACAGAACATGAATCTGCATATCCGTGTATAATTCCCAAAACCAAAAGCAAAAAAAAAAAAATAAATAAATAAATAAAAAATGGTAAGACTAGCTCAAATATTCTTTAAAAAAGGATATGGTCTTTGTATTATTGTAAAAATTTCGTCAATCAATTCTCAAATAACATTTTAATTGAATTTATGGTTTATCAACATATTTAATGCAAATTCAGACAACATAAATATTGACATTGATAATCAGCCCTGAGCTTTGCTGTTTGAGCATTCAATATAAAACCAAGATCTTTTTTTTTAGGCAACTTAAAGTGCATAGGTTTTTTGGAGAGTCAAAGTAAAACAGTACAGGCACTATATGAAGATAGTGCAATAGAATTATTCCCAAGACTAGCCAGAGATCACAGTACAACAGATTTGCATTACTTTAACTTCCATCAGTTTCTTAGTCTTACAGGAAAAAAAAAATTAAACCTCGAGGATAGAGTTGTAATCAACACACACAAATAGAAGCAATTTTGATTATCCATGAACGACAAAATAATACGTAAATAAAGCAAATTCAATAATACATCACATAAATATTCTCTAACTTAACTCCTTCTTTTTATTGTTTAAGTATTGAAAACAGGTTGTACAATGTTTTTAACCAAAAGATCATATACTTTTTTTTTTAATTCTTATCAAATTCTTGCACTTTGTTGATTTTGATTCATAACATTGAAACTAAATTGCACTGTAAAAATTAAAAATCTGGTTGAGCAAATAAAAAAAAAACGTCAGGGTACTAATATAACATATTCATTATGATGCATTTTATTAACAACACCACATTCATTTTTTTTTTTAATGCAATCTCATCCCAGTTTTTTTTTAATACATAATAATTATTTCTAAACATGACCGACTCTAAGGTGAGCTTTGTCTCCACCATTTCTTTTTGTCAACCTTCAAATGAGAACAAGACAGGCTTGTTCCTCACAGGCACGAGTGTATTTTCTAAAGACTCGAGTATGTGAAGCTGCAGAGTCCATCAAAGATCATTATGTTTCTATTTTGATCTATGTATTTTCAATAGACTCGAGTATGTGAAGCTGCAGAGTCCATCAAAGATCATTATGTTTCTATTTTGATCTCTACTCCTCACACTAACCAGAGAGTAAAAATGGTAAATAAAAACATTCCTAATTGACAATCAATGATACTTACCAAAGGATAACAATAAAAATATTCCTAATGAAAATCATAGACATCAGATAAAAGCGGAAGGTAAATAGAGGTATTCCTAAGTTGTAATCAAGACACTTACCAGAGAGGAAAAACAGGGAAAATAAACGCAGTGCTCAAACTTTGTGCCCTCCCCCCCCCCCAAAACGAAAAAAAAACCAGATTTTATTCAACAAAATTTTTCAGTCTTCACATTTCAAAAGATATAATCAAGTATGGAAAAAAAAATGTAGACTTTATGACTGTCACTTGTCATAATTTGATAATTCCATCTTTGTTTTCAACTAAATAAAATACTTTTATTTATGATATGAAACTAGAAATAAAAACAGATTTACACTGAATGAATTTTATTTATTTTTTTTTAATCAAATCAAAAACAGTTTTGGGTTCAATTTGATAAAGAAATCTGAGATTTACCAGGCAGGTTTAGATTTTTTATATGAATATTTATTCAATGCTTTAAAGCTATAAAAAAATTGTGATGTGTCTTGACTGCTTAACTCACTAACTACAAAACTTTTTTTTCCTGATCCCTGTGTACCAGACATTTCGGGGGTATTTTCAAAAAACCACAGTGCATTTGTTAGTAAAGATATGCCTATAAAATTTGTACCATACTTTTTCAAGATAATAAAGATTACATTACAAAAAAAAAAAAAAATTGAGTGTATGTCATTTGACTGATTTTTTAGATCTAGCTCCAACTTGAGATCTGGACTTATCAATGGTGAGACTTGATTTAACCCTATCTTTTCCTTTCCCTCTATCTTTGAGGAGACTAGACTTGGCCTTTTTACACTTTAGGGGGCTCATAATGTGGATCTTATACATTTCCCACGATGCTATCAATATTTAAACTTTCATCATAGTCTAAATCTTCAAGACTCCATCTAGAAATCAGTCGGAAACTGGTAGCTGCTAGAGGTGTTGTAAAATTGCTCTCCTGCTCGTACTTATCATTCAAAACAAACTTCACCTATGTCATTCGAAAACTAAATGGCTACTTATACTGCAATTGTTGCCATATTTACAAGGGAAAAAAATTCAGAAATTGTAACTCGCAGGAGTTGCCAGATTGGTATTTTGCCATCCACAAAATTTTCCTGCAAACCTTGCGGGTAAAGCAGCCAGTGAGTTAAAAGAAATTGCATGTTTGAAATTCTAGAGCTAGATCCTGTTTTTCTACATCTTTCACAAACAATTTAATTACACACAAAGAGAAACAGTTAAAACCAAACTGAATATACAAAAATCTGGATCTAGATCTTGTTTGTCCATAACATTAAGAAATTAGTGAAAACAATTACACATATTGTATGACAGATCAAAAACCAAAAAAACATACATCTGAATCCTGATCCAGTTTGTCTTTATCTTTCACAAATAAGAGCATACAATTGGCACTTACGCACAACTGTAGAGCTGCCTTTATTTAAAAAGATTTTATCACATTTGTGATCCAGAATGTCCAGAAATTTTAGCAAAGTAAAGACTGAAAGAAAGAAACAAAAAAAAAAAAAAACAACAAAACAACCAAAAACTTAAAGAGACATATTAAAATTATATTACTTGAAAAAAAGTTTGCCTCATACAAAGATGTTTTTGAGAAGATAATCACTTCCTTAATACTGAACATTCATTTCACAACAACCACCCCTACTTTCACACTAGACAAACCTGTTTAAAGGTTTGCCATGAGGCCATGTGCATTTGCCACTTCTTGTTCAGTTTTGCATTGATCCCAACGTTGCATTAAAACACCTTTCAATAGAAAGTCAAGGCACCATTTTTCTACAGCAGTGGTAGGCATCAAGAATGTTATCTATACATTAAAAGCAGCACACAATTTTATATCCTAAAGATATTACTCCTGTTCACAATTATTTGATTTGTATCCATGGTGCTTTCGGCAGACGTAAGAGATATATTCTGCATTCCCCTAAAACCATTCCCTTTGAGGATCTTGAAGATGCGCTGGTGGTTGAACAAATGCAAGTCATAATAGTTACAAAAATACAACACACAACTTAAAACTTGTTCAAACAAACTTGAACAAGAGGATATATATAAAAAACAACCAGCTTTAGAGATCTGTATTTGCCATTATCAGTGTCATTTGAAGTCTACAGGGAAAACTATTTTTACATATATTTTGTGTTGTTAAAATTTGTTGCAATGATCTGAAAATCAGCTTAGTTATGGCAAAGTAGAGGCAGTAAGGCATAATCAGTATAGCATGTGCATGTGAAAAACATGGAATTTAAAAAATGGATTCGTTAATGTCGTTCGTTTTTTTTTTTTTTTGTCATTGAAATACAGATTTTCCACCTTGTTT
Source organism: Plakobranchus ocellatus (assembly GCA_019648995.1). Lineage (NCBI taxonomy): Eukaryota > Metazoa > Mollusca > Gastropoda > Plakobranchidae > Plakobranchus > Plakobranchus ocellatus. Next base: position 137,946 of record BLXT01008462.1, read on the forward strand.
TATTAGATTTAAGAAGAACATGTATTTCACTCAAGACAGATGTCCCTTATAACAATTATAATTGTTTCACAAACTCCTCATAACCTTTTAAGTTGAGTCACTGGACACTTCAATCATGCTTTTAACAGCACAATAAATGTGTTAGTGAACTGTGCAAAATTTGGTTGCTATCATTCCTGAAACCAACAATCATTCAACAACATTAAGCTCTAAGTGACATTTTAAATTAATAATGATAAAGAAAGATGAGAGCTATGGAATGATTCAAAGTCTGAATGACATTGTCTCTACAACTGCGCAGGTATGGACTGACACTATGACCCAAGCCTCAGTATTGAAGACTGCTCCCTCTGTGCCGAGCATCAATCATTTTCACTCAAATCAAGGAGAAAAAAACTGCTACTCTTCCTTGCCCTGGTGCAGATCCACTTTCAGATTACAGCAGAAGAAAACACAGACAGTCAACATCAAAGCTACGAAACAGACAGAGCAGAACTCAACACAACTACTGTTGAAAATGCTGACACGGATTCTTTGTATATGACAGAAGGTCAAATTGCAAATACCTTTCACAACAGCACCTGAGGAACCAGTAACATCAACCAATTCCACAGACAGTGAAACAATCACAAACCAAAACACACCGTCCTCCTCATTTTTTGAAACTGACAATCCTCAGCCATTGTATTCGTCCACATCACACACTATGGTGGAAAGCACTACATCGCCAATGGACAAACATTATAGCCTCCATTTGTTTCAAAAACTATACCAAAATTCGCAAGAGACAGTCACCTGCAAAATTAGGAGGTCATCTCATAGTTTTAAAAAAGTTAGTAGTTCCTGGAAAAGAGAGTTAGTCAGTGAAAACCTCAACTAAAAAGAAAAAAGCAAATGGGTGGAGGAAATCAGAGAGAGCAGATACCTGGCTCGTACAAAACATCGTCTGATATTCAGCACACTTCTGAATTAAAACTGCTGCCTATCACTAACTGACAAAAAATAAGTGGCAAAGCTGTGTGAGAGAGGAGACCGGAATGTCAATAGATAGTGCTATTGCAATGAAAGAGGCAGTGGGTTTCACTTGGAGTGAATAACGCACCCAGGAGAAAGTGCCAAAAGAGTTCGGGTTAAACCTTCCCTAGGAGGCCAGAAAAAGAAGTTGTGGCAAACAGCTTAATGCAAATACATTAATGTAGAAAGTAAGAAGTTTAATCTAGAGGAATAAATTAAAACAAAACCATATGCGACAATCAGAGAGTCACAGACCTATCTTTTAAATTTTTAAGACACTCCCTAACAAAATGATCAACTGACATGGCATCCAGGCACACTCCAAGAGGATGAAATATGGGGTCAGAATAAGGGCAGATCATGGGAAACAAAGTTTTAAAGTTTGTTGGCATCTTGAACAAACCCAATGCAAAAACAAACACACATCTCATAGTCATAGCTTTTGCAAGGACACACCTGAAAGCTGTGAAATCTTTATGACAGATGTGAGCACAAAACTTACACAGTTGCAGAACACTCAGTGAGATGACAAAATAATCATGGTTTTTTTCTTCATGGAGATTACGACTTTCTGTGCAGTCTTTGGTTTGTCTGGACCTCAGGGTACCTATCCTTGTCTTTGGTGTCTCAGCACAAAGAAGGAACTTCAAGAAAGGATTGAAAAAGAATCACGGACATTTGCTTTGTTGAAGAGCAACTTTGAAAACTTCAAAATAGAGTCAGGAGAAGATAAATGAAAGACAATGAAATACACAATTGCGTCCATGAACCACTCATCAACATAGAACTCAACAAAGTCAGTCCCCCATACTTACAGTTACACATTCTTCTGGGTGTTATCTTAAAACATCATTGAATGCTTGAGCAAGCTGCAGACAAAATTGACACAGCCATTTATACAGATACAAACCCAGACAGGACAGACAACAGCCGTCTTCTTAGTGATTTGGGCAACAACCTGGAACAATGAATACAAAAGAAAAAAGAAACTGCCTTCCTTGAGGGCTGCATAGCATTTGGGATCAGAGTAGGTATCGCTAGGACAGCTCAAGAAACACATGACCATCATATTAATGAATTGGAACTGCTCGACGCGATATTTGTTCTTAAATTGTTCATGAAACTGTGCACTTGCATTCATATCAGAATGTTTCTTGAAAATACAACGGCAATAGCTTGTATAAATAAAATGGGCTCCAACAAATCTGGAAGACTCAATAACATGAATTAACAAATATGGCAACTGTGTGCACAGAAACATTTTGCCTAAATGCAGCTCACATTCCAGGCACTCAAACCACTTTTGCTAACTCTGAGAGTCGCAACATAAATGAAGACACGAATGGATGTTTAATAAATTATTGCTTTCAGATTCACAAAAACACCTCGAGATTGCAGCTACTATTGATCTTTTTGCATCCAGACCAAATTTCCAACTAAACCATAATATGTCCTATTCAAGCTGAACTGTAAAAAAAACATTGTTTTTATGCTTTTCATTCTCTCTCTGATTGCCAGGGTACTGAACAAGATACAGACAGACAAAGCAACAGGCATTCTCATTATTTCATTTTGAGCAGCTCAAATGTTTTAATTGATTCTTATGAAAATGTTGATTTACAAACATGTGCTTCTGTCAGCAAGACAGAACCTGTTACAGCTGCGGGAAAACCCAAACATTCTTCACCCTCTTCATGAGAAACTGCGGTTGTTGGTATGCAAAGTTATTAGGCATGCCTACAAAAGCAGAGGACTTTCTGATACCGCAACCAACCTAGTTATCGTCACGCTCATTCCTTTTTTGCCTAACTCACTTTTGCTGGTTTTGAGAAAACTGTGTATCACCACACTTACTACGATACTTTTTTATCATGTCGGTTTTTGTATTAAAAATGGGAATGAAACTTGGCAAGAATTAGTGTAGAAGGTGCAGAAAAGACTGGGGAGTACTATTATCTCTTTAACCAGTCAAAAACGTCCAGAGCGTTTCTCAAACAAACCGTTTATCCAGTCAAAAATGCTCTCATCGTACATTAACAAGGAGCTTATAAATGAATACGATACTAAGTAAAAACAAAAAGTAAGTCAATATAACTGGGAATAACCTTTGTGTAGAGGTCCTACCTCTGTTTCGGAGCCCAATCTACTAGACAATTCTGTCTTTATGGTGGTTTTTTTTTAATCATTTTTCCACATTATCTTGTTTCCTAGTATCGGCTGTTTGTAAACAATGAGTGAAGAGGAAAGTAGACCTGCAAAGACATCACGAATGTCTGCTGAAAAGGCCCAGAAATTGATTTATTCATGGTTTATAGATAAAGAAGATAGAAATGACATGGAGGCCATGTCTAGATCTACTAGATCTACATCTAGTTCTGGTTCATCTGAGACTGAATCACAGATTGATAGTGACTCTGACATGGATCTAGGCAGTGAAGTAGTAGAGGATCAGAGTAGGGCTGGATCTAGAGATAGTGATAGTGACAGTGAAGCCCCTACTAGCTCTAAACGAGTTTGTTTAGACTCTAGATCTAGAGTAAAGCAGAACAGAGCACAGGGTAAAGGAAGAGGGAAAACTTCACAACCAGTAGATCTGGTGAGGGCAGATGTTCAAGAACAATGTTAGATCTTCACGCAACCTAAATAGGTTTGCACCAACTCGAATGGGTGAGTTAGCAGCACTTGACCAAAGCTCTACTCCAGATGACTGCTTCAATGCCATTGGAGACAATGAAATGAAAACTAAATTGCAAACATGCATAAACAATTGTGCCGAGGAAAAAATTCAGAAAAATACACCCCTTCAGCAACACTCAACACTCGCGAATGGAAACCACTGATTCCAGTTGACATCCTCGAGTTCTTGACTTTACTGATTATGATTGGAATTGACAAGTGCCCTGATCTGAATGACTTTTGGTCCAACAGCTTTGAGTTCTACACTCCCGTCTACCATACCATCATGACCCTCCCTGAATTTCTCATGATTTATTCAACAATGCTTCATGCAGCACCGCCGAGGTCTGCAGGAAAAGAGAAAATAGAATCATTCATAAACCTATGGATCAAAAAATTCCAGTCTGTTTTTATCCTTTCCAAAAGCTGAGCTTGGATGAGATGGTCATAGGCCTCAAGAGAAGATGGGTTTTCAAGCAGTTCAACGCACAAAAGCCCAAAAAATGCATCAAGACATCTGGCATCTGCGATTCAGCCACATACTTACTTTGGAGCCAACACATCTTTCAACCCTCATCAAGATCCAAATGCAGGACATGCCATAAGAATTTTTTATAAACTACTAGAAGAACTTCAGAGAGGTCACTCCATTTTTGCGTATAGATCCTACACAACCCGACAGCTAGTTGATTTTCTTTTGGCTTGAAAATTTTTTATACAGGTGCACTCAACCTAAACCATCGAGGCTTCCCATCGCAACTAAAAACTAACAATATTTAGAATAAAAAAATCTACATGACCAAAGATGATACAATTCTGTGTGTACAGTTTAGAGATTAAAAAAAAAAAGCCAAGAAACCAACAGCTGTTGTATCCACTGATGCCACATCAAAATGAAAAATTATAAAAAACAGGAAGTAAACATCAGTGATAGACAGATACAACCAGTTTATGAATGGTTGTGACTGGTTAGAACAAATGGTCGGATATTACGGAGTACACAATCACCGCCCTCAGAAATGGTGGAGACAATTTTTCCTGTGGATATTAGAGATAGCCCAGTATAATGCATACATTCTCTGTGTACTGACTCGACCAGATGGACAAGAAAAAGGTGTCTCTGAAGCAGTTCAGGCAGCAGCTTCTGCATCAGCTCTGTGAGCCACAAAACATGCCAGCACAGATCAGACTGAAAAATGGGCAGGCCCTCTGAATCATATGCCTTGTGCATCAGCTCTGTGAGCCGGCTGCTCTTGAAGTGCCACAAAACATGCCAGCACAGATCAGACTGAAAAAAGGGCAGGCCCTCTGAATCATATGCCTTGTGCATCAGCTCTGTGAGCCGGCTGCTCTTGAAGTACCACAAAACATGCCAGCACAGATCAGACTGAATAAGGGCAGACCCTCTGAATCATATGCCTTAGAGTGCCTTCAAAGTATGCACTTGTCTCTGTATGGTGACGAAGGCCGTCAATATGTTCTTTGTTCACTGAGAGGAAAAAAATCGTGCACAACGTCCTAATGCTAAAAAAAAACGGCGTCGACATCTATCACACTGCCGCAAAACTTTAGGACCACAAATACAGGTCTTTAGGTGTTGTATTGGCTTTCTCGCAGATTCAATGAATTTATACAGAAAATTGATGTTATTTTTTTCATTTACCCTGATGTTCAAAAACAGCTATAACTTTGCTAAATATTGTTCAATCAACATAAAACTTGCAACAATTATAGATAAATACCTAGTTCGTGTCCCTTTTGGAGTAGTAGCTGATTAATTTGATGGGACTAAATTTATTGGACAAAAGGTATGTGAGCATTATGTAATTTTAAAACAATTTTTTTTTTACCATTTTTTGCACTCATACAATAACACAACATTACAAGAAAAAGTTATATAATTTGATTTCACAGTTTACTCTGTTCTTTTCCCTTTCATTTGGTGAATTGGACAATAAGCTGAAACAAAAATTGAGTGATTTATGGACATTTTAAAAATACACCCTGTAATTTTTTTTGTTGACAAGGGAAAAAATGAGTAACAAAATAACTGGTTAAAGAGTTGAGTGAAAAAATGAGACTCCCCAAAATTTGACTTGGGCAAATGGGGAATTAGGGTGATGTTATGTCATTGTGGCAACCAAAATCAAAAACATATGAGCAATAACTCACAAAGTAGCAGAGGTTTGCTAGCGAACAACAAATGTATCCTGATTCACCTTCTATAAATATTGTATTAAATTTTGAAGCTGATTTATATGACAGACGAGTTCCTTCTTCCCCCGCTATTATTGCTTGCTCTGCATTATCTTGTTGCTTATAGAGTATTAAGCCTACTGTAAAAAGATTTATGAAGGGTGTATTTGAAGTTAGACCCTGTCTGCCTAGATCCTCTAAATGTACCACATGGGACCCTAGCCTTGTCCTCAGCTTCTTGAATCATTGGTTCGCAATGAAAAATTAACCCTAAGAGAGCTCACTCTAAAACTTGCAATGCTTTTAGCTCTGCTAACAGGCCAAAGATGTCAGGCTTTACACACACTTAAAATTGAAAATATGGTAATAAAAAATGATAAATCTACCTTTATCATTGACTCTCTGTTGAAATGTTCGAAAAGAAAACATATCATGATTAAGCGCACCTCATTTTCATGCAAGTAGAAGCACTTGTGTCATTCACTTGTTAAAGCAATATCTCTCCAAAACTTAAGAGCATCGAGTAAATAACAGAACGTCACAGTTGTTTGCTTAGTTTTCACAAACAATTTAAAGTAGTTAGTAAGGATACAATTACTAGATGGATCAAAACTGTAATGAAACTGTCAGGCATTGACATCAGAGTATATACTTTTCACAGTACTCGTGCTGTAAGCATATCTGCTGCCTCACACTTGGACTTGCACATTTCTGACATCCTGAATGCAGCAGGTTGATCTAATGAGGACATCTTTGCTAGATTTTATGATTTTATGGCTTGTAATTTTGGAGAAGCTTTACTAAGTGTATATAACCAATAAATTGTTCCATTCCAAATACATTTTTATCCATCTCATGATATTGATTCATCTTGGGCTCAAAGTCACAGCTCTAAAATCTCATTTTACCAGGAGTGCCTCATGGCAGGGGAGATGAAATATCGAAACAAAAGAGACTTACCTTAATAAGGTGATAGTTGTTTCTGATTTTATAGACTCTGTCATCAGAAACAGAGTGGTAAAATGCCCTCCCATCAATAATTTTCTGTCCCTCCCCTTAACTATTTGTGAGCATTTTAGATACACTTTATGAGAGTTCATGTATAATTTATGTTTTAACTCCTGAAATTAAGAGCGTTGCACAGTTTTGCCACATACAGGAAGCCCAGCAGTTCTCACCTTACCACTCCATTCCTCAGTAACAACCATCACCTTACCATTCCATTCCTCAGTAACAACCATCACCTTACCACTCCATTCCTCAGTAACAACCATCACCTTACCGAGGTAAAATCCTTGTCTATTTCTATATTTATCACATTCCTCAGTGACAACCATCACCTTACCCTTACCGAGGTAAAATCCTTGTCTATTTCTATATTTATCACATTCCTCAGTAACAACCATCACCTTACCGAGGTAAAATTCTTGTCTATTTCTATATTTATCACATTCCTCAGTAACAACCATCACCTTACCGAGGTAAAATCCTTGTCTATTTCTATAGTTATCACATTCCTCAGTAACAACCATCACCTTACCGAGGTAAAATCCTTGTCTATTTCTATATTTATCACA
>BLXT01008462.1:182976-208563 GCA_019648995.1 Plakobranchus ocellatus
CCCCAAAGACATCCCTTGTAATTATCCTTTGATCTTTTTTCTAATTCTCCTTTTAATCTTTTCTTTCATTTTTAGAATCTCAATTAAGTGTATGCTGGTTCAAATGAATGTGTACAAATGTGACTGTGCTACTGCCATGTCTCTTTTATCAAAAAGTATTTACTCAGTTTGATTTTATTGATTGACAGAATAGTTGTGGCCAAAATAAAATGTGAAAAATATTTGACTTTATATTTTTTACGTGGACAATTTTTTTTGCATGATATTTTTCAAAGTTATTTTTAATATTCTGTGATCTGGTTCATCAGTTTAGAGCTTTAAAAATTTCCTTTATAAAAATAATGCATTTTTGTCAAAATTGATTATGTGATAAAGATCTATATTTAGAAACTTTATTTTAACTTTTAAGTATTAACTTACTCAGGGAAAATAAGTTTGGGCATTCATGCTTACTTCATTTTAATCAGAGAGATACAAGTTTCAACTGATATTTTCCTCATTCCGGATACCTGATACTTCTTAACACTATTCCTGCCTTGTGAATGTAACCATTCATTTTTTTTTTTTTTTTGTAACATTATTTATTTAGTTTTTATATTCACTTTTCTCAAGAATAGAAAAAGTTTTTTTGATATTGATATTTTTATGAAAAATTCTTTACACTTCGCTTTTGCCTTTTATTTTACACTTGAATTGTGCACTTGTATCACAAGGCTTCCTTAACGCTGCATTTGTTGTGTCAAAAGGTTGCCTTACTGTTACATTTGTGTCCAAAGAATTGCATTAGTAGTGCATTTGTATCACAAGTGCGGCCTTACTGTTACATTTGTATCCAAAGAGTTGCATCAGTACTGCATTTGTATCACAAGGGCGGCCTTACTGTTACATTTGTATCCAAAGAGTTGCATCAGTAATGCATTTGTATCACAAGTGCTGCCTTACTGTTACATTTGTACCACAAGTGTTGTCTTACTGTTACATTTGTGTCACAAGAGTTGCATCAGTACTGCATTTGTATCACAAGTGCTGTCTTACTGTTACATTTGTATCCAAAGAGTTGCATCAGTAATGCATTTGTATCACAAGTGCTGCCTTACTGTTACATTTGTATCACAAGAGTTGCATCATTAGTGCATTTGTACCACAAGTGCTGTCTTACTGTTACATTTGTGTCACAAAAGTTGCATCAGTATTTCATTTGTATCACAAGTGCTGTCTTACTGTTACATTTGTGTCACAAGAGTTGCATCAGTACTGTATTTGTATCACAAGTACTGCCTTACTGTTATATTTGTATTACAAAGGTTGCATTATTTGCTTTTGTATTGAAGAGATTATCTTCATTTGTATCAGAAGGATTGTTAGATGTTCCACTTGTAACATTAGAGTTTAGACGAACTATTCAGGTCCATTTCTCATCAATTTGATTTTCAGTTATAACTGATAAAAGAAATCCTAAGGGAAAATGGGTCGTTTTTTTTTTTTTTGTTGATATTTATATAGAAATTTTCCTCAGGTTACTTGCCCATTTCTGCCAGGTTCAGTCAGTATTGCTGACTTTCTCTGTCACAAATTTTGCAAGTCGCCACAAGTGTTATGTTCTGCAACAAATACTCTTAATAATACACATCATGTTTTTTATGACTTTTCAATTTATGCAATTGAGCACTCAGGTTTTCAAAAAGTGGCCAAAAAGTATAAAAACTAACAGGGATGGAGACTTGATACTGGACATAGATGATCTTTTTAATGACAAGTTAAACATTGATTTACAGTTACATAGCTTCCTTGCAGCTTTCTCTTTTTTTTTTCCCTGTTTTCGTCATCAGTGACAAGCACAAAGTGAACCACAGTTCACACTCAAACTGTCTCGCCCAGACATTGCACATTCTAACCAGATCTAGATCTAAAATATAGATGGTGGCTTCAGTAGCTAAATTAGGTCTAAAAAGAGCTGGACTTAACTGCAGACTTCATCTGGCTGTCCCTGTTAAAATTTTGCAAATTGAAAAACCGAAAATTATAAAAATTGCCAAAAATAAGGCCAAAATTTGAGAATTTTGCAAAGCAATTAGTGGGAAAATTTTCCCTCTTAGGTACTTAAGGCTTAATTATTTTCAAGTTTTCCTTGTGTTACTTAGCACAGGATTGCATATCAAGTAGAAAAGTTTGCTGCTTCTAACATTTCTTCTGTTTTTTTTCTTTTGCTAGGAGGAGAGTTGCTTAGCAGTGGCATAGAGGTGGCCATGTTCTAATATGCAGCAACTAGAAATCTATCCATATTCTACTTTATATGTAGAGGTTTTTAAATCATGGGTAACGCTAACAATTAAGAAAAAAAAAAATAGTAATTGACACTACTAATACAAAGTAAACTAAAAAGGTTGATTTAATATCAAACCAGCCTCTGAAATTTATAAATGAATATTTAAATCCCAATTAAGATTTAAAAGAGCTTGCAAACTTGATATTGGTTTTAATCATATTGCAGAACTACTGAAGGAAGGATGAGTCTTGCTAAACAAAAGACTGTCCTGAGAAGGCACACTCATCTTCCCCATGCCTTTTGAGAGCAAAATATCAATTTTTATAGTGCGGTATGAGACAACCACATGGCAGCAGTGTTAAGCCTACTGTAGGTGATAAAATCAATCAGGTCTGCTATGGGCTACCTCTGCTGCTAGGTTATGTGCTGGGAGCACACAATATATTCTTTTTCTTTTAAGAGCCTTTTCAAACAGGTCCCATGCGCAAGACTCGAGTGTGAAAACCATCACGACGTATCTGCTGCCTCTCTTTGTTCTTTCTACATGCCACAACATATGTAACGATTATAAATGAAAGAAAGGAACTTGACATTTTGAGTTAATTGTTCAACAAACTGATGGTGGTTGGAATTAATCATTGAGGGGAGAAAAACATCGGCCAAACTTTTTTTATGGAAAGCAAAATGTGTAGACAAAGACTAGAATACACGTATTTTGTGCACACTTTGGTGAAATAAAAATCGTGCTTTCTGCTTAAAGATATAAAAATCGCAGTTGCAAAAGGGTAATTTTAACAGGGACAGATCTGGGTCTAGGCTAGATTAGATTGATTTTTACTGCTTTTGCTCTTTACTATCTCGATCTGGAGTTTTGGAAAAGCTTTTGAAATCGGTAATTCATATGATATAGAGCTTGATGAAATTAGCTAGCAAATCTTTGACCAATGCAGAAGGCAAGGCCTAGCAACATTCATGACTTTAGATTAAATAAAGTGTCCCCAAAGTGCCAAGTTTTACAGGCATGTTAAAAAATGCAGATGACTAAACATTTTTCATATATTGATATGCACATATGTCTTGAGACCAATCTATATGAAGTTGCAATTTTTAACTTTAAACCATTGATATAGCCACAAACTTTATTAAATTAGTTTTTCATGATAAAAGCTGAAAACTGGATTGAGATACTTGTATAGTAAGACAGATTTGACAACCAGTACACAATTGTGTATTTTCCTGCACAAAAACAAAAAAAAAAAAAAAACAATGCAAATATGCGTCAGGGTGTCAGAATATGAATTTTTTCTCTCCTTGGTATGCGCCTCCAATGTACTAGAGTCCTTCCAATCATGGGTGACCTATAGATTAATAGATCTATCTCTGTTTCAGCACTACACTCCCAACAGTATGGATTTCTTCTACACGTCTAGATCTATAAGTGCATTTTGTTTTTTCGGCTTTGCATTTTTGCAGTTTGTTTTGTGTGTTTTTTCTACTGATGTTGAATAATATTAGATCACCTTGGGTATTTCCTTTTTTCAAAAGTTCTGTGCCTTGAATAAGCACTTTTGTAAAAAAACAAAGTTGAGTTAATTGCCACACTTTGTGTGTTTTTTCTACTGATGTTGAATAGTATTGGATCACCTTGGGCATTTCCTTTTTTGAAAAGTTTCTGTGCGTTGAATAAGCAATTTCGTAAAAAAAAAATTTTTTTTTTAAAAAGCCAAAAACTGATATGTTCAGGAAGAAAAATAAGCATTTTCATTTGGTGGGATTGGTAAGTCTGGGTAAGATATTGCATTTGTTTTTTTTTGGGTTTGCTTTTTGAAAAAAGATGGGAAAAATTTTTTTCTCTTGAAATTTTTACATGCAACATATGACTCAATAGAAGTCTGGAGAGGCCTTAGGACATTGCAAATTTATCTCTTTGTTTTTTCAATAAAGTAATATTTCTTTCTTACCCAATTCTTGGTCACCGAGTTGTCACATATTCCTGAGTACAACTACAAAGCTTTCATGAACCGTTCTTTTACAATTTTCCTCAACCATTATTTTTTTTCAAAACTTGGCAATAAAAAATGTTTTACTTGCTTAGATCTACATACATCATATGTATATCTTGTGCAGTATCTTTGAGTTTACGATATATGTTCTCTTTTAAGTTAATTGACAAAAGATCAGTTTTGATCTATGTTGATGACATATATCCCAATTGTGCTGTAAATTAGTTAAGATAGATGTCTGGTATTCGAGTCATAACTTTTTGTTTTTTTTAATTCGAAATTTTAGACTAGAATTTTTTTTTACCGAATTTGATGGATCTCTAAAATCACAGTACCGATATCTATGTTTCTGTAATCAGTATTTCATGAACCTTTTTCCCTCATGCTTTTGCTTCAAATATTGCTTTTTTATTTTATTTTTCCTTTTTCTTATATGTGAAATAAATAAATATATAAAACTAATATTGAGCAAGTTATTTTTTCTGTAGGAATATTTTTATTTAAATACATTGGGCAAAAAGAAATTCTTTTGTGCTTTCTTTTTTCACCTTGCTTACAAAGCATCATTAATAGCAAAGCATTTTCCATTCATTCCTCAACTATAAGCCAAAGAATATACTTTATTAGAGTAGAATTGTTGAGAAAATGTTTTGTTTTTTTTTTGGTGCTCTTTTCATTCTTTTTTTAAACTTTGTTTATTTCACCTTCCACTTTAAATTCATCTTAAATTTTGTAAATGTCGTGCTAACAATATAATTTTGCAGTTTTATGATTAGGAAATAGTTTTGACTACTTTTGCCTCAAAATACATTAATTTTCTTTTTTTCTTAAATTCAATTAACTATAGTTACGGATTTTAAAGCTTTGTAAAATACAGCACACTCCACGTATATTGACATTAATTAATAAAAAAAAATACTCGCACGTATGTATTGACATGCTAGCATTTCTTTTAAATATCCATTTTTTTCCGCTCCGCACTTATGACCTCTCAGGATAAATTTTTATGAACCAGCTTTTCCTGTAGATTTTTTATTACCATGAATTTTTTATTAATGCTTGGCAGGAAAAAAAGTTTGGGTAGGTCTACTGGTATTTTAGGGCTCATAAAATCTATTTCAGAAATTTACAGTTACAACAGACAATGTGTATAAGAGAGTTCAGGCTAAGAACTGAAACAAGAGAGCTTTTTTTCTCTCTTTGCCTTTGTGCTCTCATTATCCACATTCTATCACATCAGTGTAATACTAATATAAATAGTATCTGTCATGTTGATATATTCAGTGCGTTGAATGAAATATGAAGTTATTTCACTAGTTTCCACTTAAATTGATGCATTAGTGGTATGACGTTTTATTTCTTTATATTTTAGTACATCGAAAAATTGCATTCCATTGCTTAAAAGTTACATACTCGTTTTGAAAGCAGTAGTCGTAATCATTTAAGTAGATTAGCTACCCTTTCCCCGCAGGAGGTTTCTTCTATCATTCAGCTGTAAGTCGCACAAACACTTGCGCTCTTGGTAAGGCGGAGAGAGGGCCTTTTTTTTTTTCTGTTATGTGCTTTACATGAGGTTAAGGTTGTAGCATGGATGTAAAGAAAATGGAGGCTACAGGGTGGGTAGGGTTTCGGAGGAACTTGAGCAAAATGATGAAACGTTGCTGTTTAGGCATCCCCCGTTGCAGACCTAAGTCTAACGTCAAAGATTTTATATTAATTCCCTGGTTAATGTGGAAATAAAAAGAATGAAGCAAAGAAAAGAAATTAGAGTCCAAGATCACATTGCCTATCATCAACTCATGTGGTTTGTTCAATCAAGAAAAATAAATTAGGCACAATCTTTTTTTGCAATTTGAATGATTGTAAGGAGATAGAGCGATCACTTTTACTATGTTTTAATTTTAAAGATATATGAATTTCCTAAATACGCGCTAATAAAGCCTCTAAAGCACCATGCATTAGACTGGATACTACAGTACACCTCAGACTCAAGAATCTAGCTCGATCATTTTTAAGTCCGTTGGATGCAAGGTTCCTTGGAGCAAAGGTCATAATAATGCTCTAGCCTACAATATTCGCAACTGCACAGTTATTCAGATCTGTACAAAGTCAATTCCCCTCTATCCTCCTTTTGCCCCTTCTCCCCTTTTTTTGTTATTGCTCAATTCGGACAGTCCAGGTGGTGTGAATCACAAGATAAATGGACTTGTAAAATCGCATTTGCCCAGCAAGCCTGCATGAAATCTATACATTCATTTAAAAGTACAGGAGGGGGTAGGCCAAGGTGGCCAGAGATGATGAACTGTCTCATTTAGTACCAGACAGGTTGTCTAGATATGCAGCCATTCTTTACCCTTTCCACCCACCGTCCATGTTTCCGCAGCTTTGGCTCTTTGATCCTGTATCGTGTTCTCCCATGCATCAGCTGTTTGTCAACTGCCACCCCCTCCTCCCTTCCCCCTCTCTATTCATTATTTTCACCTTGTGTGTCCATGCTTCACTCTACCCTACATTTATAATGTAGCTTACAGCATGCAGTGCACTTATCAGAGTATAACTTGTCAGCTGACAGTGAACTTTGTGGTTAAATTTCAACTGCATTTATCCACAAACATGTCGGAAAGCATTTTATAGTAGGCTCGCTCACATTTGTGGTTTGTTGAACCCAAGGATAAATCTGAGATTAGTTCGGTAGATACAAAATATTTTAAGAGAGTCAAAGAAGGAAAAGAACTGGAGATTTTCCCCTGTTTGTGGAATGCAAAGTGTTCTTTGAGTCCGAGTTCATTGGATCTGAGGTGCACTGTACTACATTGAGATATACAACCAGATAATCATTTGACATTGTTACTTTAACAGAGTATCCTGATGCACATGACTTAAAATATTCAATTATTATACACAGTAAGCCTACATCAATGGAAATGGCAAGAAAAAAAATCTCATTAGAAATTTTAAAATGGTTGCTCATGATCAAAGAAAGACTGTTTGTTTAAAACTCAGTGAGAAACTAATAGAGTGGAAACCATCCAGCTCTCTGAAAAACGACGAATGACCAAGTCTTTTCATATAATCTTTGAATGTTTATACAAGCATTTAACTGTCATAAATTAACAGTTAAAGCTCTAAATTCACCAATGAGGTTTTGATCCACAGCATTTGTGATTGCCGTCTTTAAAAGATGAGCATTAAAATATGAATATTTAAAAGGGAGATTTTAAAAAAATAACACCCAAAAAAAAGCATTAAAAAAACAGTATGAGACGTTTATTTACACCAAAGTTTGTTAAGCATACAAGCCTCACATGAAAAACTATGCACAGACTAAATATACATTACACATTCACTTTTCATAGTTTTTAAGTAAAAAAAAAAAAAAAAAGTGACCTTGCAACAACAACCATAAATCTCATACATGGACTAAAACATTAAGCTGTGCAATCAAACACCATTCTGAATTCATACTGGCAGTGCCCCGTTACTCTTCTTTTGCAATGATAAGAAATATCATACCTGAAAGGCCAATTCATTCACAGTTTTATTTTCAACTGCAGCACAATAATCATGAAATAAGGGAGCTAAGACCTTCACAGATTTATAAGAAAAATTTAAAATGACATTTTATACTCTGTGTCAATCTCCTAACAGCTTCACTATAAATGTTTTTTTAAAAATAATTTTTCTTAGAGTGACCATTATAAACAAAATTTAATCGGCTCTTTTGCAAACAAATCAGCATTTTCATTCTCGATTATGTGGCTTTTAATAAAAATGGAATTGTAATTCGGAATATATGGTAAACTATGGTTGTAAAGACAATACTTTCACAACATGGGTGAGAATAGTATTGTGGTATCTTATAGCAAAGCCCTGATTTGGAATTTAGTTAAACTTCGTATGTTCTAGGTGGTGCAATTATTTAGTACATATAATATTTAATGCATATTACACTAAGAAACCATACTTTTTGCCACAATCCTTTCACGAGATTAAACAAATCTTTTGTAACAAAAATGAACAGGAGGATGATGGTGCCGTTTGAAAATTCAAGACTTCCTTGACAGAAATTCTGCTCAACGTGTTATTTCAATTTTCATATTAAGTTATGCCCATTCATGCCACAAATTCATGACCCAAACGTGAAAATCAACAGAAAACGAAAAATGAAAAAAAAAACAGCACTAAAATGCTAAACGAATTTCTTATTCATCAAGGAAGTTCAAATTTGGCATTGAGATAATGAAATTATTATTACAATTTGCAGAAGTACCAAATAAAAAAAAAAAAAAAAAGAAAACAAAAAACCTCGACCCAAATTGTTTTTCTCCCAAAAATATTTCCTGTGCTTGGATTTAATTTGCACCCCAAGATTTTGAACTACAAAACGTCATTGCATTGTGCCAGTTAAAAAACTAAAAATAACTTTCGCGTCAAAATATAACAGCTACATTTTCTCTCCATTATCTTTTGCTGGTGCTGCCAAGACGTAGCTCTCTCTCCAGTTCAAATTGGCGCTGATCTGTTCTGTTTAAAAAGGCCATGCGCTCTGTGTACCTAGGACAGAAAAGATTTCATTAACATCTAGAAGATTAGAGGCAGTGCATTATGGTCATATTCATATGTGCCCATAAGATTTCAAGGTGCTATACAGAGAAGTTGCACATGCTAATGTGTCTTATCACCACAAAAATGAAGTATTTTGAAGAGAGTAAAGTCAATGAAATATTTATACAGCTGCAACAATTTTCAATCTTTTTTGAGTTCTCTTCACAACTCCAAAAAGAAGCTAGAATCTTGATGTCTGAATACCGATCAAACCCAAACAGTCTAGAGATCATCTAATACAAGGTTACCGAAAGAGCTGCATGTCACAAACAATTTGCTACACTTGCTAAAATTCCCCAATAACCTTTTCAAAACCTGAGGAACAAACTAGCATCTTCACCTGGGCCGTCCTTGGTGTACTAGTAAAGCAGTTGTAATATCTGCTAGGAAATTTCAGTCACCAGCTTAATACATGTATAACACTGATCAAACCCAACAAGTCTAAGATCATCCAATACAAGGTTACTGTAAGAGCTGCATGGCGCAAACAATTCCTAAACGTATCTGCTTACACCTTCACCTCTCAAAGCACATGTTGATGGGATCCACCTAGTCTAAGATCATCCAATACAAGGTTACTGTAAGAGCTGCATGGCGCAAACAATTCCTTTACGTATCTACTTCCACTTTCACATTCATCTCTCAAATCACAAGTTGATGGAATCCAATCAGGGCTTCTGGTTTCTAAATTCAAACTCTGGCTTGGTATCACCAAGAACTTAACATCAATAAACCGTGCTTGTTTTATAGGATAAAGAAAAGAACTTACCCCTGTTTTCCCTTGTTGTGTATTTTCAAATCCTCCTCAATGCCTTCCTTCTTTTTGAAAGAATCCCAATCAATTTTGGATTTTTCCTGATAAAAGAGATGAAATAAGCAATATAAGGGAAAATTTGTCTTTATCACTATGAATGCCATCCCAATCTCTACTTGGATATCACTTCACTGAAACTTGAAAGCAAGAATCTTAATGATTTTTTTTTATTTTTGTTCCTTTTTTAATCCACCCACCTTTTAAAGTTTTATATGGTCGAATAAAGCAGTTCACGAGGGCATTCTAGCCATTAAAGTAGATACATTTTCAGAGATTAAGGGACATAATGGACATTGAAAACATACAAAAGTATATTATTGAACAAACCAGTTCATTTTATACTCAGTCTTTCTAAACATGATTGATTCTAACATTTTATTTTTAAAAGATATGGAATTCTACACATGGAAGTATCTTTTACCATAACAAATCTGGCCTATAAATGTTATTCTTAAAAAAAATCTTTTCAAAGCATCTACACAAAACAAAATTTCAGTATTTAGAACTTTACAAAACCAAGTCACCCAACTCTGTATTAACCCCTCAGACGGTACTAAATATTTATTTGACGAAAAATGATCCATGCTACACATGTCTAGACAAAAAAAAATAAGACACTCACCAAAGTACCCATTTTATTTTTCTTTCCAATTTTACTTAGCACACTAGACAATCCTCCTACAGCTGGCCGCTTCAAGTCTTGCCTGCCACACAAAAAAATAGAGCGCATTTTGCAAAAAAAAAAGGAAATTGAATTAAGGGAAAGGAGTCGCACTAAGTTTTATTTCCCATATAATGTCTATTTTTCATCAATCTATGGATTTTTCAAAGATATGAAAGCAAAAAATTTAGATATAGAAGCAAAGCAAAACAGACATTTTACAATGCATGAAATAAACAGTTAGGATACCAATATTAGTTATAATGATTAGTTATCATATAAATTAAATTCATTCCACAAAAAGAGAAACAAATACAGTGTGAGATTTCAAAAACTTGACCACTGAAAAAAATGGTTGCTCGAAATTCAAACTAAATGGAATCAACTGTGCAGTTTCATTTTGTTTTGCTCCTTTGCTGAAGTCAAAAAATATTTCTCAATGATATTTTTTCAATTCCTTGCTCATCAGTTGCCATAAATTTATACATGTACATGAAAAAGAAGTTTATTTCCATAAAATATTGGAAAAAATTAGACACAAGAGGAAAGAATATGCAAATTAAGTTTCATCAAGCCTGTACCAGATCAAGAAAAGTATTTCTCCAGTCAAGTCTGCATTACTCATAACTAATTTGAAGCCCAGCTAGCCATTCAGTATCTTGAAAAAAATTTGGCGACATGAAACATTTGCTTTATTTTGTGTTTAAGAGGTCAATTAAGATACTTCTACCATTACAGAAAGTCAAACATGATCTGGTGAATACATCCCTTTATTGTTTAAATTTCATGATTTTCACTGCGCATTTTTTTTCTTCTTACTTCTGCACATAGTTAAAAAAAAAATATTATAATTATTAAATCAAATGTTAAGTTTGGTTTCCTTGTTAATTCCCCACCAGCTCTTTTCCTCCTTCACTCCCGCTTCTTACTAAATTTGTTGTATTGACAAGTTTAATCTTTAAAAAAAGTTGTAAAAATTATAAAATAGACCGCGGACAATTAGATAGACAAATACAAATTCTTGGTTATTGGCTAATCATATAATGAGGTCCATTTCCTTCAAAATATGCTCAAACAAAACGTGAATCATCAATACATGCGGTATTAAAAATAGTAAATAAAATTATGTTGGACTCTCAATAAAGTTTGAGATATTAAATTCACTTCACATCAAATTTCAGATTAGGAAAGCTTAACAGGTTTTTAATCAGTTTATTTTGGCCTAAAACGTACTAGGTTTTAAATAAAATTATGTAGGACCCTCAATAAAGTTTGAGATATTAAATCACGTCATATCAAATTTCAGATTAAGAAAGCATCCTCCTGATATGGGCATATAACTAGTATGAATATGCTGTTACTTTATCAGTATTTGGGTTTGGGTCATGTGTAGCCTGTCGACCAAAAGAAGATGACCTGAAGCTTCAGGGTCCTCATCAGGATCAAACATTCCTACCTGGTTTGTGATACCTACTTGCAATATCTTCATATGGACTTCCATGTCACAAAAGACAAATTTTATCAGTATGGGTAGAATATGGAAAGGACAGAACAGAAGCTCAAATGCTCCAACCCTCCCTTTTGACCACTTATCCAATACAACTAAATTTTGAATGCCAGCCAATAGTGGAAATTACCAAGCCACTTCTTAATAGTCAAACTCACCCAGTTTTGAACAAAGTTTGCTATATGTACATCTATTCTCATTATAGTTAGTGTGATGAATTTAAGCATTACCATTAGACATCCTGTACAAGTAGTAAAAGACTGTTAACATACTGTACTCTTATATTGTTCTCAGATCCACTGATCAATACTGCATTTTTATAAAAGCACCCCTTTCCCTTTTTTCAAAGCTAATTTGAAAAAAAAAAAAAGGAGACAAAATAGTACTTTTGAGCTGATCCCAGGTTTGGTGTCCCAGACAATACATTCCCAGAATTTTCCTGAGCCGTTTTTTCTTGTTTCTTTTGTTCTGCTTTGGCTTCTCTTGAGTCAGCGTCCACTTCTTTTGTCACTCTTTATAAAAAAGAAAAAGAAAATCATACACATAGGATCCTGTTTGTTCAAAAACAAAACATCAAATTTGAGTTTATGTTATTAAGCCCATCAATATTTGAGAGGCATCCTGGGCAAAGTATATTCATGTCAAATTTTGACATTTCGATTTTTCAGTATCATAAAAGAGTATATTTTATGCCCTTTAAGATGGTGAAAAAATTATGACTCTTAACACAATTGCATAAGAACATTTAAAGACCTGCAGGTAGCCACTTTCTGACACACCAAAGTTTTGAGAAAAACAAAGTTAAAGTTAGCAAGCTTCAACAATATTTTTTATATCTAGTCATTTTTAAAAAATAAACTGTTATGAACCATGATGTTATGCCTATATGATCTAGAGAAGGTGTTAGATTCATTTTCAAACTAAAAAGAAAAATGGCCTGAAACTCAATGTTTACGTTTAAGGAGCTGTAGCTCAAAACAACTCAATGCGACATGCGTATACTTTGCTCTGGGTGTTTCACATTTGGTGTTTTCAGGCTAATGAGTTCCCATCAGGCTAGAGGGCAGCGGCAGCATAGAATCTGAACCCTCTGCAGAGGATACCTGTTGATATTTTCAGGCAATTTTGCCAATACCAACACCAACACCAACACAACGACCCCCCACCCCCCTTCTTTACAGATACAATGTTTTTTAATCCAGCTTAGATTTCATAAGTTTGTAAAGTGATATAAAACAGCATATTTGTAAAGTGATATAAAACAGCATATTTGTAAAGTGATATAAAACAGCATAACACATCTACAGAAATTTTAAAAAAGCAAAAAGATGCTGGAACAAAACAATTGCAAAAAAATAATCTCATATTGTATACTTTGACAGCCCCATTATTTTGTTTTTGCAATTCTTGACAAAAGCAGTTTTGTGCCGAGTAATTATTATAACAAATAGATCTGTGAAAAAAAATGGCTAGAATATTTCATTTTAAATATCTTAACATAAAGTTGTAACTATCACAATAAAAATGCATATTTTACTGTACTAGTACAACTGTGGTTTGAGGAGTTACGTCTTTTCATTCAAGTCTATCACAAAACTTCACAGAAAACGTTTGGTCGAAGCTGTTAAAAATGCTAAAATGAGGAATGGCTCATTACGATTTCCAGTTATATACATGTAAGGACATAATCATCTTAATGCTTACTTGATTTCTTCCCCTGCAAAGTCAAAAACTTTAGTAATTTTTACTTTTCCTGCACTGGCACTTTGAATATCTGATTTGCTGTCTTGCTCAGAGGCACTTTTTACCTGAAACAGAACATCATGTTTGTTTTCAATCAAAGTGTATCAAAATATTGTACATTAGTTCCTATTTTGAGCATATCACTGCTGCAGAAAAACAAAAATTATCATTGCTTTAGGACTAATTCATCTGATTAAATAATATCAAACTGTCCAAGTATAAATATATAAAGAAAAGGGTTTTCTTTACCTGTGCAGTTAAAGATCCAAGTCCAGCCGAAGCAGTGTTGCCAGTTTTTCTGTGTGTGGGCTTCACATCGGCTAGGAAGCTGGACCACAAATCATCTGCTCGTTTCTTTTCTTTTTCTTTTTGCCTTTCCTGCTCCTCAAGAGCAGCCTGCTCGGCCAATTCTTTTCTTCTCTTTGCTTCCTCTTCACTTTCCTCAATTTCTTTTTTCTTTATCTCCTCTGAAGTTTCCTCATCTTTTGCATCTAATTTTATACCTCCTCTACGTTTCCTGAAAGAAGGGGAAAATACAAAATATCAGGCTCCATCACAAATTTAAAAACAGTACTGCCAATGAACTCATATTATTTTAATTTCATCTTTAAACTACATGAAACTAAACATTGGTTAAAAAAAAAATGTATAATCAATTTTCAATAGTATCATCTATTTTAACCTTAATCTCAATAATTAGAATGATGATATTGTAATAGTTATAATTTAAGCCCTAATGCACTCCAACTTCCACACCAAAATGTAAATACCTTGGTAGAAAAGTTATTCATTTTTAAAACACACCAAGCTAGAAAAAAAATTAGACAAACAATAAACAACCCATTGTGATACCTATTAAAAATATTTATATAATGTAATCCCATCAGAAAATCCTCATAAGTGCAAGAATATGAACTGTATTTGCCACTCAGTAATGAAGTTAGGATCTCACTGATGTAAAAATTGTTGACACTAAAAAAGAGGGACATGAGAAATTTTCAGTAAACAAAGATCTTGAGATCACTACTCTCATTGTAATCAAAGATAGCAACAGCGAAAGATATAAAAAATATTTAATAGAAACTATCTCTTCTCTCTCTCTCTCTCTCTCTGAATCTGATGAACACATGAATTATGATGAACAAAAAAGTTTTCTTTCAAGCGCCGGCAAATTCTGCTTCTCTTCAATTATAAAATATTCCGAACGAATTACAAAAGAAATAAACAATGTTTTGTTGCTTAATTCATTTGGTTTGTTTGGTTACAGAATTGTTGTGAATATCAATGAATCTGGTTATAAAATGGCTGTGACTTTGTCTAAATCTTTATTTTTTATTCATTTGTCAATTTTTCAATGTTAACAGCATGGATGAGAATCAACCTTGAAATAAAACCAAAAAAAAAAAAAATAGAAAATTTCCTATGGCAATAATCAACTTCACTAAATCAAATGTGGGCATACATAAACATACTAGATCTTTAAACATATTCTTGGTTGAATTTTTCCTCAAACTACAAAATATCCATCTCTTTCTAAAAAGGCTTCCAGGCTCACCTGGACTGGATGATGTTCCCCTTCCGACTTTTAGAGGTTTTCTTTTTGGATGGAGCTGGCACTTCAGATGAGTCATCTTGAAGAAGTGATAGATCCTCCTCCTCCCCAGAATTCTCTTCCTCACTCACCTGCTCACCCTCTGAAATGAAAAATCATGTCTTTATACAACCATGTCATACATAATTACATCAACAAAAACATTAAAAAAAAAATTTTAATTAAAAGATACATTTACACTCCTAAGCCACAAGGCTCAAAGATTAAATATGCATCTTGACAACAGACATTATTGTATAGCTGCTTGTCAGGGGGTTAGATACAGACTGAGGATTTGTAAAGTGCCTTTCGCAAGGTGCAGTGCTAGTGCAGGTGCAGCACGCAATCTAAGGGAGTTGGAAGTTCAAAGAAAAGGACAAATTCCAAACAAATTTGGCTAAAGGAGCTTTTTTTAAAACAGAAACCACACATTGAACTAGTTTGAGTGAATCAAAGTTTAAATATTTGACAGCAGATAGGATTCCATTCTTATGACCTTAGCTGAAGACTCCATTTCAACTGAAATTGCCGAGGTTAAGCGTTTTTTGGTTTTTTTTTTTTATTTTTATTTTATAAAATTGTTTGTGCTCATTGCTCCCCATTTAAATTTGATGTAAATAATTTTCGTTTTTAAACTTAACTTATGTGGCTCATTCTCATTCCCCTTTATTGTCTTCAAAGCCTTGCTGACAAAATATTCTTTTTAATGACAAGCTTGTGAATATTTTGAGAAATACTGCATGGGCCATCAAGCAGTGAGCCAGCAGGGTGAAAAGATATAATTTCTTTGACATGATTAAGGTTTTTGGCAGAGAATGATTGGTGGGTGTACAGCCAAGAAATAAAAGTGAGAGTGAGTGATACAATGGTAGAGAGGGATGCAAGGGGAGCACAGAGAGAAGAAATAAATGTCTCCTTTTTTAATATCTTTAAACCCTGAATTTTTTCTGTAAGTTTTCAGTGGTGAAAACTGGTTAGGATATATATGGTAATTCTGAGCCAAGTTGCATGAAACTTTGCAGGAAAAAAAAATTTAAAAGAAGGAGAAAAATGACTTAAAGTTCACTTTTCATTTCTCAAAAAAAAAGACGCAATTCCGACTTATAAGGACTAGTCCAAGACGAATAATTAACCGAACATGATTGATCAAGCTTGTGGCAAGGGAAAATGTTTGCCTGTCTGTAAGATCTGTCTGTGTGCAGATAGTCACATATGAAGATAAGGCTAGACCCTGCCAGCAGTTCTACATTTATGGCTGGCATGTAGGGAATCATTGCTTGTAAGTCTGCACTTCCTCTTTAGAGAGACATTTAGGGTTTTCAGTGCTGTGTACACAGTGGAACAACTTCTTTGGGGACACATTCAAGCTTTCAGCGGGTTCAAGTTCCTTTTGGGATAGAAACTACTGACATTTCTTTGTCAAGACTATGAAACATAGTTCAGTTTGTCTAACTGATAGTTGAGGTGTTTGACATGGGAATCAATGCCTCTGACTGGTCGAGAAGATACGATATAAGATAGCTCAGATTGTGAGTACTGTGGACTTATTTCATTTCATAATTTCAATTGGTTCTTTTTGAGATAATACAAAACCGCAAATGGAGATACTAGAAAATGAAACTTAAAATCTCAGAAACGGACACTAAAGGTGAAAATTTCAATGGCAATCCATAGCTTTCTTGTTCCTATTTATAACTGGGATAAAATCTCTGTGGGGCCCAAAAATGGAGATACGACAAAATAGCACTGTGCTTGCGATATATTAAAAAGTAACAGAAAAGTTGATTTGAAACTCTCTAATGGTGTTCTTCTATATTAATGCTGTATAGGCTACATTAATTTTACTTAATAAAAAAACAATATGTTTGTAAATCTTCATTTGTGAGAGGAAATACCTGGATCTTTTCATTTAGAATTTTACAACACTTTAACACTACTATTAATTAAAGAATAAACGATAGACAAGTACGGTGGGACTTCTAAATTTAGAGTCTGCAGATTAGGCCTTATATTTACTTGTTAAATCTTTACATGTATTCTTTTTTTTTTTTTTGGCTAACCTTATTTTCCCAAACGCTCAGTTAAATAGAGTCCGACCTTATTTTCCCGAACTCCGTATTTTATACAGAAAGAAAGAGTTCAGCAAAAAAGATTAACCATGGGGCTGTGAGTCAAGAGCGAAAGGCATACAAATCGATTGAGATAATAAAAGCAATTTTAACAACCTCTATTAAAATCAGACACTACTTTTTAAGGAAAGGAACAAGAAATCTGATTTGCACACAAGATTGGTCTTAGTTGGTGACAGTAAAAACACACGGAAAATGTATATATATCATATATAATATATTTGGAAGCATATAATGATAATATATACGGGCACTATTTACTTTAAGGGGACCTGTGCCTCTAGATCTACGTTCATCAGCATCCAACAAAATGACTCACAGGCATATATGTTATATTGTGTGAAAGTTGCAAAATTTACATTGTAACTTGGCCTAAGACCTCTTCATTTTGTCAGTAACTTGTGAAGGCTGGATAAAAACAACACTGGCATACTCTGCAGATGAAATAGTAGATATAATCTAGATCTACAAGCACGGAAAAAAGTCACTTTTTGCGGGGGGGGGGTGCCACATGTTAAAGTTCGTCGTTTCAAAGTTCTAGACCTTTTATTTAGATCTCTATGCCTAATCGAGCTCTAGAATCTAGATCTATGTCTATACTTTATCTAGCTCTATATCTTGATATTCGAAACATTAGCTTCGGAAACAACTTCAGTACTTACCTGATGGAACATAATCTTGATCTTCCTCAGAATTATATTCTTCCTCGTCTGACATTGCTTTTATGATACTGTCGGACCTTCTTTTTTTTTTCTTTTTGAATCCTCCAACCTCTTTTTAAACGTTTGAGTTTGAGTTCCAAAGATTTATTATTCAAAAAAATTTATTCCCCTTTCTTTCTGTATTGGACCAGTCTCTACTGTTAGTGATAGGCTAAATTATAGGACTGTTGACGATATTGAAAGTAAACAGAATTTTGCCAAGAAAGCTATTTTTTGTACTTGTTTTGAATTATATTTTTTTCGACAAATCCTTTTTCCTATTCAAAACTTAAATTCGTAAATCTTTGAAACTGTGCATTAAAATGAACCAAATTGTTGCAAGAGGATTTATCAAATGTTATCAAGTAAATTAATATGTGGCTCATCACGATTAACTTTTCTAGTCGCTGATTTCAACAAAGATCTATTTGCCGTCAAACGGCTCCGCTAATAGTTGTGAGTTGTTTTTTTTTTCTTCTTTGGAAGGGAAGGTTTCTCCTCTGTCAAAAATTTTACTTAGCAAATTTTGCTACGCTGCTTATTTCCACTTCTTCTGTCCCCACTCCCTTCCCCCCTCCCCGGACTAGCAAAGATACATGTTCCCCTTTAAGTATCATGGTTCAAAGAAATTTTGCCAAAGTTCACAAAACTTCTAACCTTAATTTAAAAAAAAAAAAAAAAGAAAAAAAAGTAAATTAAATTACAAAGTACGCAAAGCTGATTCTCATACAATGGCTGGATTTTTTTAGAATACTTTTTAAAAACGTTTTGCCTTGTATAAAATTCACACAAGAAATAAAAATTATCTCAAATACTAAGCCATCTAGTCCATCTAGTAGGCCTGCATAGACCAGTTTCAATCTCAAGGTTTACTTTGAGATCTTGCTGAAAACAAAAGATCGCAACTTTTAAAATGTTTAAGATAAAAAATTGAAGTATTGAAAAAAAAAGTTGTTTATTTTTAACTGTGAGTGTTACCACAACAGTGGTAGACCTTGTGCTGCACGGCGCATGCTCTTGCTAGCAATGAATGCGTTGCTATCATTGAATATGGCAGAGCATAGTAAGGATACAAGAAAAACAATTTAAAATTATAAATATTATTATCTATAGATTTTGACAGTACTGAAAATAATGTCTGTGTCTTTCAAATAACGGGTTGCAAACGAACTAAATAGTATAAATGCAAGACTACATATTAGTGGGGACGGTGCACAACAACAATTGCTGCTATATTTCACTCAACTCCCCACTGTCAAATAAGACATCAAAGCAGTCCTCCATATAGACGACACATGTTAGTAGTTGACCTTTTTTTTTTCATCATATCTCACCATAGCAGCGGGTGTCCTGACTGGACGCAAGTAAACTGCACGATATGGCAGCGGCAAAGCCCTACTCTAGCTCGCCGACCTTCATTGAACATTGAAAATGTGGCTTTTCATATGGCGACCGTTTTGAATAGCATAATTTTTGGCGTGTGCATTAGAGTAATCCGGTAGCCTACTTCAGCCGTTGTTGGAGCCTTCTCTCGTCTGCTAAGGTGTCGGCTACCTGTTTTTCCATTATTTTAACATGGGACGGTAGACACTGAATTATAACCCCGACATTATCCATTCGCTGAAGCTCATTCACGATCTATGTAGCCTCCCCAACATGGGCAGACCGCTTTCACTCAAAATTTGTACAAGCGCATGCAGTCGGTATATACATTTACACTAAGGAGACAGTGTGTCAACATCCCTAGGCCTCCGTGCGACCTCCTTCAAGCACTCAGAGTCCATTTTGTTGTTCGCATTAATGGTTGTTTCACGTTTCTTTTTTTTTTTTTTTCTGCAACGGGACCAGGCATTCTGGAATAATATACCGTATCTACCTTCAAACATCCCCTATTTTGCTCAGGTGGCGATGCAGGGTTTTTGTCTTGTGCGCTGGAAAAACGAATTTTCTGATTGTTGTCAAAGCTTCCTGTCATGTATTAGAGAATCGGCTGTGTTGTTTCACATACTCCAACATGGGACGGTAGCCACTGGATTATAATCCACGCTAGGATGGGTTGGTTAAAAGCTGGTGCTGAGGAGAGGAAATCCACTTGAGCAGTTCGTGCTTGTCAAAGATGTCGTGTACTGCACTTGTGGCTGCCCTTTTTTTTTTTATTAGCCTTCGTGGCGGTCCGCAGAGAGTCTTTACCATTAGTTGCCTGAGTGAAATGCCCTCGATGGCCCAAATGTATTTTTTCCTGGGTTAGCAGGGTCTCCGCGTCTCTTCAGAGCTAGAGGAGTTCGCAGTTTGTCTTTAACTCTAAGAGTGCTGCAGGGGTAAATCATATTACCTCAGTTCTTCCTCTTCCGAAAATGAAGGGAGGTACAGTGCGGCTCCATATAAAAAAACAAGGGTCCTGATGGCGCATAGAGGAACAGCGCATTTTTTTTTTTGCGTTTAGACTTCAATAAACTACGCCAAGAGCGTGAGTTAGGTGAAAGCAATCTCCCGGACCACACAAGCAGGAATTAAGGTTCCCCTGTGGTAAATGAGGCCTGAATTTTCTTTGACCATTTCTGGGGAGAACGTGGAGACGCCTGGCAGGCGCCCCCATCCAGGGGTGCGAGGCCTGAACTCTATGGTACATAGCTAACCCATCTGGTGAACATAGCGTATCCGATACTGATAGACTGGAGGTGTGGGCAAATTTAAGAAAGAAAGGAAGAATACAAGGCAGACTTTAGCTAACTAGGGTCCCTATAATAAGCGCGTCTTAGTCGAACGTAGGCACGAAATGCAGGTACCTGGAGTCACGAGGGCAAACAGCAAATAGGCTCGAACGCAATCAAGCTCTCACAGGTGAGGCTATTGGCACACAAAAGCCCACATTATAAGGGGAGCGAATTCTTGATAATAGTCCGAGAACAGGCGCATCTCACATAGCGGGCCGACCAGCGCTGCAAAGTACTCACTGAATGAATACCAAGTCCAGTATTGTCTGAAATTCAGCTGGGCTCAGACTCCACTTTCACGATGAGGTTAAGAGTATCAGTGAGTAGTACCAGGGGTGGGAAAAGCCCCCACCGGTGGCACTTTCATGAGCGTATGAATAATGCCCCTACAAAAATGGCTTAACAAATAAAAAGAATAACAATATCACTAAACAAAACTGTATTTACCTAAATGTGCATCCAGTTTAGGTACCTTGTCTGTGCCAAACATGGGGGAATATTGTGTCGATAAATTTGCCTCCATCTTATAATTTTGAGTAAAGATATCTCAAGATTAACTTCTTTCAGTACTGCTTCTAGGACCTTTTTCAGTTCACGATACCCGTATTATTCTTTTGATAAGCTACATCTCTGCTGCCACCAATTTTGTCATTCAGTACTGCTTCTAGGACTTTTTTTCAGTTCACGATATCCTTATTATTCTCTTGATAAACTACATCTCTGCTGCCACCAGTTTTGTCAAACACTCACATCCCTGTAATAGTACTGTCCATACATATGTTTTCAATAGCCTTTTTTTGGTGTCCATAGTTATGTTTCAGTTTGCCAGTATTGATTTTATCATTTAGAATGTAAAAAATGATTGAATTCGAGTACTATGTCATCAAAAAGCATTTCACTTAGTTACAACAGTAATTCCCAAACGAGCACCAAACTTACACTTAAAATTTTATTGCGTAAATTATAATAAAATAAATTTTGAAAAGTAGTATCGAAGCAATGTGGTTTCGGAACAATTATGGTATACAGAAAGAAACAAAAAAAAAAAAAAAACCCTATATAAAATAGTTATCTCTTACTTTAGTTGTCTTAAAGTACGAGGCAAATAGGTTTTCTTGTACTGAGTAGACCTACACAAAATATCAAAGTCTCTCAAGTGTATCAAATAGTTTCCTTTTAAATTTGTATAAATGGATAACACATTTATTTAAAAGAAATGCGCTTAGCAAACTATCTTAGATAAGGTTGATTCTGATGCGCTGAATGACTTACCCTCCCTAAACTGCTGTGGGCCCGATTGACGGTTCTCCCTGTAGGCTACATGTATTTAACTCGTTACCACAGACGCATAGCCTAATTGCACGGGTCTTCAGTTCCAAGAAATAATTCAGGCGACAGTCGCAGGCTTTTAGAGGGCCTATATTTAGGCGTAATCAGGATGTTTAAAATTAGACCTATTGGCCTAACCGATACCAGCTACGAAAAAGAAACTTCAAATCTGAAACTAAATCAAATTTTGAGTAAGTTTCTAGATCTACATGTGTTGGTGAAATTTCCAATTGAGCGCTCAAAACGACATATAAACGGAAACTTTAAGCTCTTTGAAATTAAAGAACTTAGCAATAAGGAAGGCACAATGCTTTTTTTCACTGCACGTTTCAAAATAATATAAGAAAATGTTGGTTCACCAGCTGTAAATGACTAATATAGATTTGAAATTTTAAAAGCAAAGAATTTTTAGCCTATTCTTTATAACACTTAAGTCTGGATCTAGTTTTGTCAGATAGGCGTATATTTGGTGGTAATTCTTACCATCAGCGGCCCCTACGAGTTTTTGCGGCTTTTGTTTAGGCCTACCGATGATACTGACGAAATGAAATGGTTTTAGTTGATAAGGTCCGATTTAGAAATAAAATACGAGGGATCTCAAGTAATTTTTACACTATCGCATTTTATTTCTAAATTGGACCAGATCAACTAAAACTCACTTCGTTTCGTCAATCATCAATATTATTGGTTTCGTAGGGACTGCAGATGGTATTATCTGGTGAACATCTTCCACCCTACCAAAATGTTTAGCAGAAACCAAAAATAAGTAAAACTGAGGCGCTACATTTACAAACATACCAACAATCACGGACATCGGTAAAAAGAATTTTATGACAATCATTGATCTATATCAGTAAAACTAAAGGTGAGCAGACATAATGCAATGAGCCATCCGCATAACACCATGCGACTTGGGTATTCGAATTTCATTATGCAAAGAAATAATAGAGTTTTGTCTGCTTAATAGTGAACAAAAAATTACTCCGATTGGTTTGAAAGAATTATAAGAGGGGTAATTATGCAGCTACATTGATAACACCAGCATTTATTTGTGCTTGTCAGGTTTTTTTTGAAGCATCACCCATATAATTTACCACAACAGAATTACTGCAAGGCAACATACAATCAAAATCATTGTCGAGAAATCATCACCTTTTTTAAATACTTTGCTTGACATAAAACTACTCTTCTATTAGATTATGAACCTCAATTATTGATTTACACAGGAAGAGGACAAATTCTCCATATTGATCAACATGCAGGCTTCTTGTGTGAGTTATGACATGTGATTAAAGAGCTTTTTAAAATAAAAATGACAGCAGCGAAATAGATCTGATAAAAGACACTTAAAGCCAAATAACAAAAGTCTCTCTCTGATGGAAGCTTGTGGTCTGAACGGAAGAAAATTTTCTCTCCTCACAGTTTCATCTTTAGGAGCGCTTATTTTTACCATTGCCAGAAACACAATATATTAGTTGCAACTAAGTATGGGCTGAAATTTCAATGCATTGAGATGAAAATTTATTTTTCTTGTTTCACAGAACATTTCAGACATTTTCTTCACTTTTGAATTACCACTACCAGAGTTATGGATATTTCTCTAATTAAGAAGGAAGCTACAGATTATCTCCAGTCCTCCAAGTCTGACCTTCAGGTTTCAGATGCAGATGAAAATCTAAGGCAAATCCAGCTTACTTCAAAAACGAACAATTTTACTTGCATTATTTCTTGCCCTGCTTCTGACAAGGAGTCATGGGTAAGTTAAAAAATTTCCATATACCTATTTTTTTTTATATTTAGATATATATGTTTCTTGAACAAAAAAATCTTATATTTTTTAATTTTTTGGAATTTCACAGTTTTTATTATCATTGATCTTTTTATTATGTTCATGCTGACAAAACAGCTGTGAGATGTTTGCCTATGAATGTGCATAAAATGATGCAATCTCACTCAAACTAGTTGCAAAAAAATTTGAATGCCACTTCTCTTCCTTGATTTTGAAAAAAAAACCCAGGTTATTATAACTATGAGGGTTTGTTAAGTTTTGTAAATAGAAGAAAGAGACATGATCAGAAATTTAAATGATGATGAGATACACACAGAGGTAGAATGAAGATATAGAAATATATGTATATTGTGAGGTGCTTAAATTAATTAGAACCTTCGATTCTGAGCAATCTTACATATGCAGACTATTTTCTTAAAAGTTTTACGTTCTTACTGTTATTGAATTGAGTTTCATGTGATATTATCTGGCACATGATACCATTGATGATTTATTTGATATTATCTGGCACATGATACCATTGATGATTTATTTGCAATGGTGTATTATAATTTTTACAGGGCATATGGAGCGATATACCATCTTGTTTTGCTACTGTTCACTTGGTGTGGGAAAAGTGCAGTTTAGATTCTTCATGCAGTATCAAAAATCTACTTCAAGCAGTGTCCGAGGCTTTAGCTGCAGTAATTTTATTTTGTTTATCCTTTAATTCAAATTCAAAACGCAATGTGTTAAATTTAAATTTTAAATTTTTTAACCTATTATGATGCCTTTTTTTTGGAAGTTCAAAAGAACTTTCACACTATTTAGTGTTTAAAAGTATTACTATTCCAAAGTTTCAAAATCACAAGTTGATCTTTTTCAAGTTATCTATACAATTACAAAAGTCTGTTCTCTATCCTAAACAAATAGGTTATGTGGAACGAGTTGCTTTTATGAATGTCATTTCCTCTATGATCATCCACGTATAGCTTTATTTACAAGCAAATATTATTTTAGCTTCTGTATTTGGGATTGCATTTATACTATTTCAGAATTCTACAGAAAGCAATAAAGTTTCAATGTGTGATGATGGATCAGACAGTGGGGAGGAAAGTTCGACTGATGAGGATGATGATTTTGATATGGAACTTTATGCAGACAGAGATATTGACATGGAACAGGAGTTGAAACAGCTGAAAGAGTATGATTGTATTTGTCTTTTATGTTGCATTTGTTGGTAAAAAAATTTTGTAAAATATGATATGAAAAAAAAACCTTTAAGTTGACATAAGATATCATATTTTGTCTTTTATTTCTATATTCAGATGCTCTGGAGAGCGAATGATATAGCGGAAAGAGAATATTTTAGATTTTTTCAAATTGTTTGAAAAAAACAGTTGTGGTTCCCAAAACAAGCCATAAAGTATAGCTTTATCAGTGAATTTTTAACCAAAAATTCAACAGATCTTAAATGAATTTATGAAAGAAAAGTACAAGTTTGAAAGAGGATGAACAAATTGTATCTACTTGTTGATTTTAGCATTTTGCTAATGCTTACTTTAGAAATTGGCTGAAAATGCTTAATAATTAATATTTTTTCAAGATGCTTAGAGCCCAGTAACATTAGTATCTATTTTGATGTAAAAAGAAAAATACATCAAATGTGTGATTGGTTGCTTATGTTTTGATTTCTTCAAAATGAGTCAAATGTAGATGGCATTTTTATTTTATGGTTGCAAAATATAAATATTCC
>BLXT01008462.1:209184-220698 GCA_019648995.1 Plakobranchus ocellatus
AAAAAAAAAATTTTCTTTTTTATAGATCATTGCAAGAAAATGAATCATAATATAATTCATACCTAATATTTTTTTTTTGCTCACTTTGCATACAATTTCAGATTTAAGAGCGCTTGAAAAAAGTGAAACAAAGACTGGAATTGACGCTCGCCCATTTGAAAATGATCTCTTTGTTTGGGTAATTCAAGCTTGATTTCTATTCAGTTAAAATTCTTTGTTTATCATGAAAAGAACTCCAAAAGTCAAAATACTGTTCTTTTAAATATTGCTGGAATACTGTTTCATAGCTGCCAAGTGTTCCTTTTGAAACGGATTTATGCCATTTTTAGAAATTTTTAGAAGCGTCTTATCCCATTAATATGTTATTAATTTATTGTCAATTAATCAGCAAAATTCTAATCTAATGATTGTGTCTACATTCCTTGGACTGAGTTGATTGTGATGATTTTATGTTCAGTGGTAAGAATTTTCCCAACACTTTCATCAATTTTGTCACCTAAGCCCCATAAATGGTCTGCTCAGCAATCAGCAAGCAACACAGGCAAGGCTTAAAGAATTTTACCCACACTCTATTTACTTGTGTCCCCTAAGAAAGTGCTATGAGAAAACATTCACTCAAAATTTTCTGCCAGCAGCCAATCGAGCCACACATGCACAGGAAAGCAAAAAACTAAGAAGAAATATTTCACTCCCAGTCATTTCACATCTCCTAGGAAATTTTTTTGGAGCCATAAGTAAAGAGGAGGAACTAAATATTTTCTGATAAGATGTGAAGTAGTCCTGAAAAAGAGCAAGTGAATTGTAAGGATACTGTTGGGATTTAAAATGGAGCCCAAGTTTTTGCTAGTTTGGGCAGTTGGAAAATATACTTAATCTGAAGATTAAGATTGTATTGAAGGTTGTTAGGAGATGGGAGATCAAAGGTAAAAAATAAAAACAAAGGGATGGTGTTTGTTTTCCTGATCAAGATAGTTTCTTTTTTTTTTTTTTTTTTTGAGGTAAGCCAATAATTAATAAATGTTTATAAATTCATACAATTTACTTATTATCTCACATTACTTTTTCATTTTCTTTATTCCTTGACAAAGTCATTTAATTACTCTCAAGGGAATAGTGCTTTTCTTATTCATAATATCCTGTTAATTTATTGCAATCACATGCATGTGCCGATACGTCAATAGGGTGCTCCTTTTTGAAGATTTCCAAACTTGGCAGCTATGCTGTTTTTTGCTACTCAGAATTTTTGCCTTTACATTTGCAAAAAACTTGTTAAACAGCACTCAAAATGTACCCAATGTACTATGGACGAGTGAAAATTTCAGCTAACTATGTTTTAGCTTATGTGCCTGATTTTGACAAATGGAGTAATTTTTGTGCAACTTCTTTCTTATAATTGTCCCTTCTTTTTAACTTTGTATAAAATAACATTGTCTAGAAGACATGCGGGTCAATATGAATTTAAACACTTTTGCTACCATCACTTAGTTTTTTTGCCAGGGAAAATCTTTTTAAAAATTTTCAAATGCTCTGGTGATTTTGACAACATGGCATTTTTAAGTAATCTATATTTTTTAAAAAAACATTCCAAGTGAGTCCAAAGAACATTTTTCACTCTTTGATGCAACCTGCATCTCCATTCTATGAGTTTCACAATGATAAGCATGAGATAGAAAAAGATTGAAAAGATGCGGCAAGAGGTAGTGGTTAAAACTTTTAGAGAACGCATT
Organism: Plakobranchus ocellatus; assembly: GCA_019648995.1. Taxonomy (NCBI): domain Eukaryota; kingdom Metazoa; phylum Mollusca; class Gastropoda; family Plakobranchidae; genus Plakobranchus; species Plakobranchus ocellatus. The sequence goes on from BLXT01008462.1 coordinate 210,912, forward strand.
TTGTATAAGGAAAAATGTTCTTGAAATATCTTTTTTTTTTCTTAAAAAAATTGTAACTCTTATTATCTCCAGCTCATTAAAACAGGTCTCAGACATAAAGTAGCATGTACTTTGAAATGGTATTAGGTCTCTCTTGTTGACATATCTGGTTCGCACAGCTCCCCTGATTTTTAATATATTGATGTACAATAATATTTGGTGGCTTATTCATGCCAGTTTGAATGATTCAATTTGGTTCTCATTGAAAGAACTCTGTAATAATGGTATTTTCATTCAACAGCGTGTGAAGTTGACTGATATTCCTCTTGAGACAAAGTTAGGACAAGATTTACTGCATTACTCACAGAAATATGAAGAAGAGGTATTTCAAATATTTAGGCATGAAATGTTTTGTATCAAAATGGGGGGGGAAATTGAATTTTCACTAAATGAAAAACGTTAATCTTTGGATGTGTCATACATGACTGATGTATTTCAGCTATGCCAGATACTGCAGCCAGGGTAAATGCTAAAGAGCTTATAAGTTTTGTATTGTTGTAAAATTCAGTTCCCCAAGAACTAGAGTTTTGCTATCCAAATAACATGAACCAAAAATTAAAATATCTACTAGTTTATAAGCTTTAATATAGTCTTAGCATAATCTTTGCTATTCACTCTGTAAAATATAAACTAAAATATTGAATACCAGAAATTCTTAAGATTTTGATCTTTTTCTTCTGTTTTGCTACATATAACAAAGCATACAATATTAAATCCTAACTTCATTTTAAATCCTTTTCTGTTTTGAAGCCAGTAGTTCATTTAGAGATGCAGTTTCCTCCCAACTACCCCTTTGCTCCTCCATTCATCAGAGTACTCAAGCCAAGATTCAAGTTTTTGACAGGTTAGGTTTAGCATCATAATATAACTGCTATATGAAATCTGATCTTTCTCTTGATTATTCTCTGTGTATTAAAGTGTTCGTTTTTGTGGTATTTATAAGTGATAATGGTTATTGTAGTGATAGTTGTAGTGACAACAGCAGCTGCAGCAACTATAGTGGTGATAGGGGTGATGATTGTAGTCTACTTTTTTTGTTCATCCAGATTGGCATAAAAATGTCAAAGAAAGAGAAAAATAATTGTAAGGTTAGAGGATGTGGGACATCTGCAAGAAATCTTAAATTTAGAGTGAGGCACCAAAACCGAAAACGGCTAAACCAAAAAGAAATTGAAGAGCTTTCCGTTTTTCCTCTTATTCTTTCTTATTAAACATGCGGTAAACCGAAAGCCTTGGCTGCCTTACTATCGCTAAAGCAAAATATAAACTACCGGGAAAGCCCAGTCACTGTCCGATTGACACATCCTTTTTTTTTCTTTTTTTACCCACCTTGCCCTTCCCTTTCTTTCTCGCATTACTCCATGCAAACCCAATACTGCAAGTTACCGGTACCTCACACTATAGATGGCCAGGCAGCGGGACAGTACCAGACTCTCCCTACATGTCTAGGTCCTGTCAGCTCTAAGCTAAGCAAACACTGTTGCATCACAGCCGGTAAGAAAGCCATTTCTCTTGTTGAGAGCTTCAGTAGGTGATGATTAAATTGTAAAAGTAGAGCCTTCAGGACCAGAAAACTTACTTAGGCAATTATGAAATTGTGAAAGCTCTATTACTCTACATCGATAACAGGCGTAAGAACTTCTTAACTGAAAAGGATATAGAAGGAGACAGAGAAATGGATAAAAAAGAGAGAAAGCTTCGTGGAGAGGTGTTCACCACATCTTACACCCCCACCCCCTCCCATGGATTAGCAATATCCCCGTCCGCCCTTTTTTTTTTTTTCACCCTGCCACCCTCCACTTTGTACCCCTCCCCTGAAATGACCCTTTTTCTGGAACCCTGCCCCCCCTCAACTCCAACTCTCACCCTGCAGCTACTTCTTTAGACTCTCTCATAGATAGGTCCCCTTTACGGCTCACGTAGTCAGGGGATTAGCCCCTTAGCCGATGGATGTAGAATAGATTAGGGAACCTTCTATTTTTGTCTTGCCTTCTCTTACTCTGTTGTTTCCTATCAATGCCGCTTTTGTCTCGGCATAAGTTTCCCATAAAAGCTTAGGGGACGTAAAACCAACTTAGAAATCATGGATTCACATTGTGGTGTGACGATGGGTGGGATTGATTTAACTTAATATTTTGGAAGCTGGTCACTCTCCTTTATTAATCCTATTATTTAATGTGCTATGCTTAAAACAAAATAGAAATCATATTCCCTAGAATTTCGGTTTAAATGTGTTCCACTGAACCTCAATTTTTTCATATGTGGAGATATACAGATTTTTAACAAACAGTTATTGTTGATTATTCTGGTGTTTGCAGAATTTGAAAAGATGTCACTTTGAAGAGCAGAGCTGTAATTTAAATAAAGGAAAAAAGATAAATATTTTGGCTTTCAACAGCCATATTTTGGTTCATACATCAGTGAGATCAGAGTAAAACCTTGGTAGCTCGACACATTTTTTTTAGCAAAGCCCTATTTAGTCACTCATTTATGGCATTGTTTTTAAAAAGTTATGTTTGTCTTTTTTACAACAAAATAAATATGAACGTGCATCAAAGTTTTTAGAAATGATACCACCAGTTTTTAATCCTAAGTCTACATAATTACAATCATAATTAACAGATTCCATTTGGTTTGCTGATTTTTTCAATTATTTGTAATTTCCCAACAAAGTTATTATGTTGTCATTATTTATCCTAAAAATTAAATTTTTAAAGTGATAATGTGTGTAGTTTAACCACAAAATATTGGCATGAAAGGGACTGTTGATATTATGTGGATATGAGAAAATTTGATAGCAGAATACAAAAGCAGAGAGAGAAAAATGTTCTCTTCTATCTTCTGTGTTAAATTTTCAAAGTATTATGCACACTTAAAATATGAGTAGACTTACCTGAAGATGATATTTTATTTCTGCAAATAGTTGAATTGAATAAAGATTAGAAGGTTAAGAGGAAAGATTTTTATACAAACCTGTCCTAAGACGGTTTATACAAGAGTACAGAAATTAAAATAGACTGATATGATAAAAAAGAAATGTTAGGCAATGTGTTAGGACTAGGGTCGTTATGTTTTGATTTTAGCTGAGCAGAGTTGGATGTTTGGTGTGTGTGTGTGTGTTGTGATTGGTTGTTCAGGCGACGTGACAACACAAGCCGGACGAAACTACAGATCGGCGGGATTTTGGCTGCAAGAAGAACACTCCTATTTTAGCACTTGTACCGAACAGTCGTATGGGCGATCCTGGCTATAAATTGTAGCAGACTCGTCTACTGGAAGATAAAATATTTTAATCTCCCTACCATGGGACTTACTAAATAATTGCAGAGAAGTAGCGATTGGAGTCATATCATATTGCCTGAGGCTGTGTGCCTTTCCAGACTACTGTCAAAGTCAACGAATTTATGTTTCCCTTGTGAAACCGAAAAATGGCTGTGTGCCTATCCAGACTGATGTCTACAGTCTAAGTATTTATGTTTCTCTTGTGAAACTGGAATTGTGGTAAAGTTTGAGAACAGTATTTTCTAGCTATTATTGTCCCTCGCGTAAGGGCTTGTCACCTGGTCTGGTGAACGACAGTGTTGTCGCAGATGACGAGTGTAAGTGGAGAGCATATGGACATGTTTAGGACTATTATCACTGTGTAAGTCATGAACAGTTGAGCAGGATCAAGGTTGTGTTGGAACCGAGGACTTGGACATTTGAGTATTCTAATTCTACACGTTCTACGGACAAGGATCATCGATGGATTAAGTTTAGAAGTGTGTGCTTGTGCGAGTGAACAGTGTGGGAATTTATATCTATTAATTATATCTGTAGAGTATATCAATTAATTATACCTGTAGATTATATCTCTAAATTATATCTAAAGGTCATACCTATTAATTATATCTATTGGTTGTGTCAATAAGTCTATTGATCTATGAAGTAGTTTTTAGGAGAGTTTCCTCGTGAGTGGATTAATCGGTGCTAACTTTATTTAACGGTATAAGATTTTGTAACGCAGATTCTGATTACTATCTATTGTCGCGCCTGCGTGCGTGGACTTGTATTTGGCTCACCTCGTATCTATCCGTCTTCTTCTTTGTGTAACTTTCCTACTTCATATATTTATATGATTATTATAATATAAGTTTTCTGTCGCCTATCCCCGGTGTTCTGCCTTTTATTTGGTGTGAACCTCTCGTGCAGTCGATATAGTTATGTCTAATAGTTGTTGTTGTGTGAAGTTGTGTGTAACCATTGACAGACCGTGTGTTCGGCCCCATTGTATTTTGAGGGGACACTCCCAACAGAATGCATATTGATATAGGAATTTTTAAAGGGCAAAGATATTAGGAAAGAACTTGGAATTAAAATATATGCTGATATAAGCAATGTTAATAAAGATGGACGCACTTTAGAAGTAGTTATCACTATTCCTTTTTTTTTCGGCATCTAGATTCTGTAATAGGGTCAAGGAGAGTCTGACATTACGTGACATTGTGCCCCTCTTACAGGATGCATGAATTTATTTTTCCATGTCTAACCTTTCTGCAACTTCTCATTTTGGCATGGCATTTGACATTTGTTCACTGAAGTCAAATAGATCTCGCCCTACCGGTGTCTATGATCTTTTGTCTTAGAGGAAGTTGAATGCAATTTTGATATATTGAATTGAAAAAAAGGCCGCCTGACTAGTTGAATGAAAAAAATCTTTTATAAAATCCCTATGGTTGCAGTTTTGTTTCAAGATTTATTTCAGGTGTAACCATTTGTTGTTGTCATTCTATTTTCTCAGGCCATGTGACTGTGGGAGGAAGCATTTGCATGCAAATGTTGACAAATTCTGGATGGCAGCCAACCAATGATATTGAGGTTGGTATATGACTTTTTAAAAAAAAAAGAATGACTTCTTTCTTGCGTTTTTTTTTTTAACCCCCTTAAGTAATTAATCAGCCAAAAATAAGCCTTTTTGTGGTGCTTTAATTTGACGTCTTTTTTTTTTTTGTTGTCAGCTGGAATTGTTCATTTTCAAAGATAGGTCAGGGTCAATCTAAAGTTGCTTGTTTATCATTTTTGGTATGAATTGTTATTATTGGCCTCCCTCTCAATTTGTTACCAAAACTGGTGAAACACAGATCCATGTTTTATTTGCTAGGTCTTAGATACATCTGTACCTTCGTAGAACTTAATATGAAAAATTCCTAATCATTAGAATTACAGGAAAATACATCTTATCCCCAAAATTTGTGAATGTCTGACTCATTGCAGATTTTATTCTGGCTCTGTTGTCAACCATCAAAAACTGTGGTTTCTTCTCTAAAGCATATTACTAAGTTGCTGGAATGATTGAAGAAGGCTTGTACCTATACCCTGATTATTACAGAGGGTAGTGATCTTTCTGATAAAGTGAAAAACGATACTGTACAATTATAGGTTGCCCACCTTGATGGGAGTGGAGGTACAATTAGTGCAAATACAACAACTCTATTAATAATCCATTATAATTATGCCTTTTCACCTTTACTAATTTTGGGTCTAAATTCCCATTTTTTTTTCTCGTGATATCTAAAATGACTGATGTCAACTAAGCAGGTTAAGTTTTGTAGTATTTTGGGCTGTAAGAAATTTAAAATTTAAGCCTTCAAACGATGAATGTATTGCAGCCAAAAATTAAAATTTACCCTAAAAACACAGGAAAGTGAGTAATATATAGATTTTTTTTACCCAGTACAAAGATGATGATTATGATCAAACTATCGTTTTTTTTTTTTAAATAAATCTCACATCTTAGGAGATGAAATGCTTTGTTCATAGTTTTTAACTGAATAATTTCTTCTGCATCCTGAGCCTCTTTCTTAATCAGCCCTACCAGTATCTTTATACAACAGCAGGGCTAATAACATACTACTGACTGCAAGATCTCAACAGAGTATTTTTAAAAAATAATCATAATAATGTACATATAAGAAATTTTCTCACAAATTTTATTTATTTTTTTTTTTTTTGCTGTTTTTTGTTTTGCAGAGTATTCTTATTCAGGTCAGAGCTGAGATCCTCGGTGATCAAAATGCCAGCTTGGCTGATTATGATACAAACAAGACTTATTCTTTCGATGAAGCAAAAGTGGCTTTTCAAAGAATGGTGAAAAAATATAAATGGTGATGCTAAAGAAACAGACTGGTTGCCACATTGTTATCGGTAAAAACTTTACTCTGCCATAAGGGACTGTTCAAATGTAATCTTACACCTTTTTAGGACTTTTTGACCTCCCCCTTCTTACACTTTTCTTTCATTTGCCCCCTCCCTCTATAATATTGCATTGTTGACCTTTTATAATAATAATAACAATGACAACAACAACAACAATAATAATAATAATAATACTTGTCAATGGCATGTTAACTTGGAGAGCATTAATTGAAGCTTAAAAATTACCTTTTTCAAAATGTTGAATGACCATGACATAATGAAATTTTGCATGGTGGCTGTAAGCAAAAGTTCTGGCCTGTTGAGCTAGGCCTCTGTTCGTGAGAACTTACCTCCTATACATGGCTTTAGCGTATGGATATGCCAACTGTGAGTTCTTCTAAAGTTGCATGTTAGACAGTAGCCAAGAGAAGTTGAAAGTTTTAAGGAGTACAGATTGCATACTGTTGCTATAAAATTACTTCCACAAATCAATTATTTTTCTTTAAAATGCATACACCTGCGTCACTGGTTGAGAAAGAAAATACTTGGCAACTGGCTGTCTTTAGAATTTGAACAACTGACTCTTTAGGGGCTGTTCAAATATAATCTTACACCTTTTTTGGCACTTTTTACCCCCCCCAATATTACATTGTTGACCTGTTATGATAAGAATTATTACAACAATAATGACAAGAAGAAGAAGAATCGTTGATGGGGTGTTAACTTATTAACTCACAGGGCCCTGGTCATTTCAAGGCTTCTCGATGTTTCAAAACTGGCCATTTCAGACAGTTTAAAAAATTCTAGTGCTTTACTAAATTGTAGTAGAAAGTTATTTTTACTGTGCATATTTTGGTATTTCAGAGCTTTACAAATGACTTGATTTAATTTCTTTTAGTGTTGTGGTTGATTTTTTACAATTCTTTAAAAATGTCATGCATTTCCCATTTTCAGAAAGAGTTACCAATCCGCACACACCCATAAAATGTAGATCTAGAAAATCTGTGATGTGAGAAAAATATATTTGGAAATAAATTTTGTCACCGAAAATTAAAAATTATTTTATTGAAACTGATTCTTTAGTCTAAATCTAAATCAATCACTTCAAATCATGAATTCTTTAGTTTGACGATCACTTTCTTGGGTTGTTTGCATGTGAGCAGAGTAGATCTAGAATTACAGAAACACGATGTGAAAATTTATTGCCTAATTATACTATAATAACTACACCTAGATTTTTCACTTGAAATTCAAATATACATTCTAGAAAGAAATGTACAACCTCGGTCACTTTCTAGAATTTAGTCTAGACCTAGAGTTCGAGATTACATGAGCATTTGGGTTTGGGGACAAGATTTTATGTAGAATAATACTAATTTTATGGAAACAATTTTCATTTTCATCATCTGATTTCAGCTCATACGGCTGAACATCACTCTTTTCAGCGAACTCTAAGTATCAAAAACATTGCGCTGTGATTCTGTATTATTTTGATCGGAAATGTGTTTAGATCGAGTGGTTTGGAGGTATCAGTCTTCAATCCTTTATTTTGAATACTAAAAATAGGAGAACCGCGGCAAATCGGGTATCACAGTAAAGCTCGGAAACTCACAAAAACCTAGAAAACAGTAAGTCTGTAGTACGTTGCTAATGTACTTTAAAAAATTCGCAAAGCCATCCCAAACATCCTCGAGATTAGGGCCTGGGCACTAAAAAAGCATCTCAATACCGTTTGAGACCAGAGCCCGGTGAGTTAAGCATTAACTGTAGTTTAAGAATTGTCTTTTTCAAAATGCTTAATGCACATGACATAATAAAATTTTGTATGCCCACATGGTTGTTCTGGCCTGTTGAGCAAGGCCTCAGCTCACGAAAATTTACCTCCTATACAAGGTTTTATGTAGATATATGCTAAGTGTGCATTCTTATTGAGTTGCAGATTAGGAAGCAGCTGAGAGAAGCTAAAAATTTGAAGGAGTATACAATGCATACTGTTTCTACAAAACCGCTATTATTTATTTTTCTTTTAAATGCGTATTCCTGCGTCAATGGTTGTGAAAGAAATACCCTGTAACTGGCTTTCTTTAGGATTTGAACCACAGACTTTTTATGAAGATTCTCACAAGGACTAGCAGACATCCTGGCACATACTAGTTGCTTTTTTAAACAACTGTCAATAATCGGTAACGGGACAATAGATTTTGTTGGATCTAAGGGCCTTGAGGTCTTAGTAATCATTGAGTATGCAAATTGGTAATATCCGTATGACGAAAGAACTTGAATAAATTTCCAAAGCAATGATTTATTGTCGCAGTCTTAAGCATATTTTAAGCCTACTACTTTGTGACAAGATGAGAATTCAACAAATATTGTGGATTAAAAGAGAGCAATACATGAATTACTGTATTTGAACTTACAATGTATTTCTTTTATCAGTGTAACGGTCAAAGTGCTTTTGTGGACCTCTCATAACAATAATAATAATAATAATAATGATAAATTGACACTTATATCATGAAAATCCATAGTACAATCACTGCTCTATGTACTTTACATACATATTCATGAAAAACATCCATATGCACACATGTACATATGCAATTCTACATTTATACAGAGTAATTAAGTAAAGCATTAAAACTGGCAAAAAATGGAAAATCAACATTCTAATAAAATTTTAGGGGATATAGTACTGTTGGACTGATTCATATATTGATAATCAATATGATTGTATGTTAAGAATAGTTACCTCTTCCCTTTTGTGTTATTTTTTATGTTGATACTTTTTTGTCCTTTTTAGTTTTTCTCCCTATCAAAAGTGTAACACTACATTGGTTCAAGGATCCCTTCCCCCCCCCCCCCCCCCCTTCTGTTCAATATTTGAACGTCCCCTTATTAAGACTCTCACAAGGACTAGTGGACATTCTGGCACATCCAGTTGCTTTTTTTAACAACTGCAAATGATCGGTAACCCAAAAATAAATTTTGTGGGATCTTAAGGGCCTGGAGCTCTCAGTAATCATTGTGTATGCAAATTTGTAAATATAAATTTGTGAATAAATTTCCAAAGCAATGAGTTATTGTTGCAGTTTTAGATATTTTAGGCTTACTACTTTGTGACAAGGTGTACATTCAACATTCGATTATCTTGTGGATTAAAAGAGAGCAAAGAATGGATTACTGTTGCTGAACTTATTTCTTTAATTGGTGTAACTGTGTGGACCTCTTGTGACAATAATAGTTTTAATATGATATCTATATTGTTAAAGTCTATAGTACAAGCACTGCTCTGTGCACTTTACATACATATTCATGACAACCATGTATATGCACATACATGTACATATGCCATTCTACATTTATACAGAGTTAATCATTCAATTTGGCAAAAACGTAAAATCAACACTCAAATGCAAATATAAAATATATAATACTGTTACACTAATTTATTTATTGATTGTAATATGAGAAGGGTTACCTCTCTCCTTATGTTATTTTTTATGTGATCATTATTTTTTTTTTCACCCCAAAAAAGTGTTACATTACATTTGTTCAACCCTCCCCCCCCCCCCCC
>BLXT01008462.1:220717-231328 GCA_019648995.1 Plakobranchus ocellatus
CCCCCCCCCCCCCCCCAAGGGGTGAAAATATATTTGAACGTCTCCTAATGTGTGAAAGCAATAGGAATATATTGGCCATGTATACAAATTTCTCCTATGTGATTGAATAAATCTTCATGAAATGTATAATAGGTCTATCTCATTTTTAAAAATATAGCTTTGGTTGTGTGAATTTATTTAAGAGTAAAGATTGCTCCTAACACTTGCAAGGGGCTGGCCCTATTTGCCATCAGTATATATATCTATTAGGAGAAAATTTTCCATTTCAATTTATTAAATAAATGAGTAATGGTTTGGCTTTTCTGCCTCAAAATGTTGGTTTTTAAAGTGATATTGCACTTCTTATTTCAAGCAATGTTAAAGTAGCACAAAAGTTTGTTTGCCTGTAGACTATCAATGTTGGAAAAGATAAATTGGAATCTTTTGAAAATGTTATGTGAAATAAAACAAAGTTTCAGTAACACTTCAGATTTTTGCAAATATGAGTTTTATTTATAGACACTTTTCACTTTTATATTTCTTTTTAATATAATTACGTTTATTTGGATTGTGTATAACTTATCTTTTTCTTCAGGTACCTTGTCTGGAACAGACATTGTCGATCATGTTCCTCCACTCAAACTGCTCTCAGTTAGCCTTACAATCTTTTTGTTGCTACCATGACCTAAGGCCCATGACTTTAAAATTTCAATAAAAGTTATTCTCTGTCTAACTTATAGGCTTTCCATCATTTTTTCATGTGCTTGATAGAAATGTATTTTTGGTTTGGCAATAGATTTTTTTTTATTTGTAGTAAAGGTTAATAAACGTAACATCTCAAGTTCACTAGGACTTGCCTTGTTTTCATGCTACAATGGTCATTATCATTTTTATCTGTAAAAAGCCGAGTATAAAAGATCTTATTAATATATACCCTGTGATATTTCAACTTGTTTTTCATAAATTAAAGTTGGCAAGTGTGTTCTACTTTTAGCACAATATTTATTTCTCTTCTTAAAACCAAAGTAGCATCTTGAAGTTCCTTAAGCTTGTTTTTCGATAACAGGAAAAGGCCCTTCAGTATTGTATACTTTCCTCACTTAAAAGAAATCTTTTTTTGAAATGCTTGCAGTTAAAGAAAATGTATAATTTTTTTCTTTTAAAGTTTCCAGTTAATGACATTTCTTTTACAAACTTATGACACCAATTTTATTATAATTTTATGAGGAGGATTTTACAAAAACCCACTAACAAATTTAAGACTTAGTTCAGCCAACAGGGACCTTGGCCAACAAATGAAAAATCTCAGTTTGGATACCAGGCCAAACATTTTATCTACTCCCCAGAGTCTGCAAAGCTTCTATCGAGAAGCTAGATCTCTTCAGCCTCCACTTGGTATGAAAGTAAAGTAAGCAAAGAAAATTGTAATGACAAGCTACCTCACATTGTCACGAGTCTAAGAAAAAAAATCAATACCTTGCTCCTGTGTGCCCTGTGCTCAATCTTTGCTGAGTTCTATAATTTACACAGAAATCTATCATATCAATAATTTCTGACCTAAAATGGATTTTCGTTTAATGAACATGTTTTGCCCAAAAGCTATAGTGAAAATTATAAATGTACTTAAACTAAATTAATTGATAAACATAAAAAAATATAGAAGCTGAACCATTTTCCTACATATTTTTTCTTTTATGGAATTCATTGTCATGTTGTTAAGGGTGTTAAAAAAAAAAAAACCCAGAGGATCACCCTTCCATTAATTTTTCCTATTAAATTTCATTAAACAATTTTGTGTATACAAATGACATAGATAAATCATCAATCATTATACATGCATATAAAAAGTCAAAGATCAAAAATGAAAGAAAAAGCTAAAATCTGATTTTTCCCCCCCTTAAATGTAAATTATTAACGATTTAGAATGACTCTATTGATCTCTTAAGATTTTTTCATTGCTTCTGCCAAAAATCTCACTTCTAGTTTTTTGAAGATAGTATATTTAGGCTCTTGCCATCAATATTTAAAATAGGCAAAATCTATGTGATGTGCTGCCTTTCAGCTACTCATTTACATCAAATGATTATAATACTTGTTCTCTGCCCTTTAAAAGTATCGCCTAAAGCCTAATTTTCATATATTGATTGTTTAACATCCAGAATGATTTATGCAGTATTTTTTTATGAGTGTATCAAAAAATTTATCATAAATTTTCCCCAGAATCTTTTAAAGAATTCTTTTAAGATAACATTGATCAAAAAACAAAAAGAAAACTGAAATCTCATTCAAGACCCAACACGTCTGTTGTTGTTTCATGGGTTTAAAGTGATAATTGAATTTAGTTCAACTAAAAATAATCACCTTCACCTTGCACAGAAAAAAAATCCATTTACTGCCACCTTATTACCAAAATGCAACACTAAATGATAAAGTTTGGTCAGATCTTGGTGGAGCATTCAGTTATCTTCCAGAAATTGTATAGTTTCATGTATTTTTCAGGCAAAAAAAATTATTATATTATGAACTTTTTTTTACATTCATGATCTCCATTTCTACATACTCAATAAACAAATGATAAAAAGGCTTGTTTTGTGTGCGTTGTCTGATATTTCTTTGTGTTTGATGTTGCTTTAACTGTTTTCTTTCAAACACAATTTTAATATAAGCTAGGCTAAGCAAGCTAGGGTGCCAGCCAACTTTGCTATCTGGGCAACAATACCTGGTTCTTTTTCTGCCCTGACTGCTTTCCTTGTCTTTACTACGATCACTACAAACTGTTTTTTTTTTTTTCTGAGCGCCCATCAAGTGGGTCAAGCTCGTGGGTTTCAGTATCTCTTAGTGCAGGTTATTCGCGCAGGGATTGTCTTAGCTGTGGCTGCTATGGCTACACCCATTGTAAAGTATACAAGAGCTCAAAATTCTTGTCAAGTACATGTAGATTCTGGAGAATTTTCTTCCACTACCTACATGTTGACCATTCTGCTGCATGATGATAAATTTGGTTGTCATTAAGGTCAACCCCTCTCATATTAGAGATATTAGAGTTAAATTTAAAAAAATAATTGAGGGTATCTTTTATGGTTGGCTCCTTACATTTTACAATTCTTTCTTCGATCACTGCATCATGGGCAATGGAAAGCATGCAAACAGGATTTGTTTGCCACTTTCTTTTATCCAAATGCTATGCACAACACTTCTCCCTTTCACCAACATTTTGATTCACTAAAGGAAAGCTTTGCATATTTATTTTTCGGTTCGTTTTTTTTTTTATTCACCCAATTGTTTCTAATAAGAGAGTCTTTTGCTCGCACAAATATTCTGCCAAAGCAGGTTTAGTGGAAGAATTATCAGTGTGCAAATGAAAGCTTTTTTTCATTTTTTTTTTTTTACCATACCAAACAACCTTTGTCATTTTGAATGTCAAAATCCTTGTTAGCATAAATGCCCCCATATAGGACACGTCCACTTAAATCGCAAACTATACCTTTCCAACAACAATAATAACACCACAAAAGAAAGTTGAAATGACACTCTCCTCTATAAAGGTGCGGGGAATGGAACTTCTTATCTTTATTTATGAACAACTTTCCCTATCTGTCCACCACTAAGTTCATTCTCATTTTTATTATAGATGATTGTAATATCGGCCAATATATCAGCTGTAAAACTATAGAATGGGGCATAACTGCCGATATCTGCCATTATGACATTATAACACGTAAGAAATATAACTTGTTTAATGTGCCATTCTATCAGGGTCAACATACTGCTGATGCCTTCAAAAATATTTGTGGGATCATGTATGTTTAACTTAAATATTCCTACTATTCATCACATGCCTTATTATCATCATGATTCAATTGATTAATATAGGCTTATGTATTTACGTCATCTAAATATTTGCAAATAAATGGTAAGATAAAGATGAGTACTTTTTCACCTATTTGTTTTTTGTTCCCTCAAAAGCAAATGATAACTTCTATGTCTGAAATAGAGCAATTCTAAGATGCACTTAATCCTTTTTTTTATTCATTTTTCATACAATGAAGAATTTATCCTTGCGCTGTACTGTGATGAAAATGCATAGCCAACATTCATTCACATTGGTTGTTCAATCATAAATAGTAAGCTATTTTTGAAAAATATTGTCAATCACATTCTTTATTTCTACTTATATGGTATACCTTACTCTATTTTTACACTATTTTTTCTTTTTTTTTACAATGACATCTTTCAAATCGTACTCTGTACTATTCTATTTCTCCTACATCTCCTTATGCCAAAGTTTCAAGGCATGGATTCATCAAATGATTTTTTCAATGCTTCGATACATTTTCTCACATGGGATGCATGGTCTCAACCATAATGTTGTAAGAAGATGTACACTTAGTGTACTTTACCACACACCATTACTATAATTCTATCTGGTTTTATCAGACAGATTGGACATAAATGTGCTGGGCCATAAACTGTTTCTTTTTTCTTTACCAGGATGGATAACAGTTATATAATATGCTAATTCAATTTTGCCTTCTCCACTTGGATAAACATAGTCTATCTACATAGTGCTTCCTCCATAAGGGTATGAGACAAACAAGCAGCACACAAGTCTTACATGAACGATGCACCAGACCATTCCAGTCTCACACAACTGGCCTAATGATGTTTCAGCTGCTATTAGCAAAGATAAGCAAGAGACGATTCATTTTTCTTGAATTTACAAGTTTCTCTCAAAACTAAAAAGTGTCTATAGTATTCTTGCATCATTATGCATCAAAAAGCTCGGACAGATTGAAAGCCAATCATTAAAATTCAGAGAACTAAACAGATATCAATAAGGTAGAAGTTTATGACAAAGACAAAGGGTCAAACATGAGCTTTAGGTATAAATATCTCCCCTTCCTATCATTATATGGGACTGGTGTTGCAGAACCATGCAAATTAGATCGATTAGTGATTTTCTGATCCACTTCACTTTGATGTGGCTTTGGGGGGAATACCATTATCGGGCATGATGCCTTCCCAGCCATGTGGCTCAGTGAGGTGTTTCTTGCCATGGAGAGGTGGCCCAATCAGTTTCTCAATATCATCATAGTTTAACACTTCTCTCTCCGATCAAGGGGTGGCAAGCTGTGAGTTAAAACAGGAGAAGGGAAGTTTATGTGAGGGTCAAACTAAGCATGATTTTGTGAAATAAACTGAAAATGAAAGATGAGACAACTGTAGCACGAAAGGAGTAAACATATTATGGAATTATATTAATGCAGAATGGCATTGCTCATCACTGAGTGTTACACCTCGACAACGACATTGTCCAATTCTCTAATTAATCTGCCACATTTAACTTTGATCTCTAGATCTAAAGTAGATCTATAAATTTAATGACTTGTAGACTGTCAAAACTATGGTTTTAATTAGATCTAGCTTCCAAACACCAATAACAAACAACAACAGAGGTAAATAAGATCTAGATCTAGGCCAGAGAGAGAAAAGGAGGTAGAGAAGGAGAAACAGAATGAAAGAAAACGGGATACACTGGCAGTCATTGTCTATGGATTTATATCAAAAAATCAAGACAGAGTGATTTCTTTATTACTTTTGCTTTGTTGATCATCTGTGTCATGTGTTTATGAAATAAAATCGACATCCTCATAGGCCTTTGAATCGGCTAGGTTTAGTTTAAAAACTTTGTAATATTCTAGTCATTCATTGAGGCTGCAAATGTGGGTTGGTCAAGTTTTGAACGAAAGGTGAAGAACTGACCTTTGTATACATTATTTTTAATTGCAATAAACTTAAAATCAATGCTGTCAAAGGTAAACACTCGATTATGTCTGAAAATATCAATGTTTTAAAGAGCTTTATCGGACAAGAAACATAAATTGTTTGTTTAACTGATCGAATTGCGGCGGCTTTTTGAGTCAGCAGATCTATAAGGTTATCTCAATAAAACGGCTGCACACTCAACCAGGTTAATTTATATTTATGGACACTAGTGTGAATCTAACGGCCAAACAACTGCCGTTTCGTTTAGTGTATAATACTAGTAAGGTAGTTGCTTTAAGGTAGATCTAGGAATAGTGCTATGAATCAGGCATTAAGTTTCGGAAATTTGCCTGCGTTTTTTGGCGTTCATTACCACAAACCTGATCAAGATGCCTTACAAAAAATATATAATTAAATTTGTTATAGATTAAAAAAATTTAAAAAACTTGGTGGAGTATGAAGATGAAAAAATGGAGATTTTGTTGAAACCAAAATCTCAACTTTGGCCATGAACGAGGTAATGGTTCTAGTTCAAAATAGGCCTGGGCGACATTCAACAGGTTTTCCTGTGTGGCCACACATATTCATATGAGCAAGGGTCACATTTATACTGTGCTCAGTTCGGTTTTTGTATAGAGCCAGTCCACAATAAAGTGATCTCAGGCTTTCAGGTCTTTGTCAGGCTAGAGCACCAATGCCAGGGCTCAAACTTGCAACAGAAGGGTCCCTGCAGATCTCCTGGCCAACTCACTAGCTACTGTGCTTCTGACACCCCCCATGTTGCGCTCGGTGAATCCACAAACACAGAGAACAAAATAGAGGGCAAATGAAAATATTAATTTTTAAAGTTATTGTAAATTTTTTTTTCATTCTCAAAAACAGAATCTATTGGACAAATTAAATTTGAGCCCTTGAATCAAGAAAAAGAATCATTTTATTTGGCAAAGCTAAAAAAGGACAAAATCGTTTGGTTTTTTTTAAACAAAAATGATTCACAAATTGAACAGGTTAATGAGAACCTGATTTCAAAAGAAAATTACAGGAATCAGAAGTGATTGGCAGCTCTGTAAAATTGTGTTGCAAGATGATGTTTCCCTTGATCCAAATGAGTCGCAAGTCTTTCTGGAATCTTTAAAAACACAAAGCAAGATGTCTTTTCTCATTAGATCTTGGACCAACCTTGTGCAGCTTGTCCTTGCTTTCTTGCAGTACTTTCTGTGTGTGGAGGAAGGCTTGAGCCACCAAAGTGAGCGCCTCCTGTGAAGTAGAGCAAACATTTACAGGCCGATGCCAAAGTATCACAGACACAAAATATTGCAGCTTGCATGTGAGAGGAAAATTTTTATCAAACCTATTTTTTAATGTCTGAAATTTGTAAAACAAACTTTCTCTTTTAACTTTTAAATTACCATATTGCCCGGTATCGCCCATACTGATATTATACCAAATCGCCCACCATCGCCCACTAATAGTTGCGTATAGCATCCACTTTTTCTGTACGGAACAGAGCCTATTTATTTTTATAGTTTCTCAAGTAAAGGAGCTCTATTGGCAGTTTGATAGTTCGGCTTTCGTTTGTTCTTTACTGCATGAGAATCGGTTGAATAGAAGTGACACAGCGATTTTTTATAAAATGGCTTTCAATTTCTTAAGCCAGCTTGTCCGTCCATAACCAAAAATGAAGAAGTAGATAACACTGTTGATGAGGAAGAAGGAGATATAGACAATGATAGTAATATGAGTAATGACGATAGAGAGGTAGACAATCGAGATTGGAGCAATGGCATTCTAGATCTAGATCTAAACCTAGATCTAGAGTTGGGTTCAGACCCAGATTCGGAGGCACAGTCTGATAGAGATGGTCAATTTTTTACCATTTTTTTTTCTCCACAATTTCTTGATATAAAAGTGTAACATGTTATATATGAGTAGAAAGCTTGTTCATTTCTCCAAAATATGGTGAATTTTAGAATTTTTTAAAACCAATATTTGAATTTGTACAATTATTTTAGTGGCACCTGTTATGAAAAAAATTAAGAGTTATGCTCCTTGCTTAGGTAATTTGGCTATCGAAATTCTAGAAAGGCCTGGTAAATCAAGAGTTAAACTGTACTGAAAGTAGAGGGAGGAGCAGTGGTTCATCTGGTAGGGTAGTTGACTCCCATGTGACAGGTCTGAGGATCAAACCCCCGCCAATAAAATTTTTTCATTGCTCCCCTGTATCCACCTAACACCAAATTAATAGCTAGGTCTCTTAAGACGCAGTACTGAATGGGTAGCTAGGTCTCTTAAGACCCAGCAAAAGTTAGGCCGCAAGGAAGTAATGGCAAGCTACCTCAGAATGTTGTATTCCTAGATCAAGCATGGAATCCCTTTAACTTTTTTCCTACAGTACAAAGATGAACATAATGTTTGTTACAGAATTAAGAGTCTCAAATGAAGTCAAAAGATGTTCACTGCCAATCACCTCATCCATAGTTCTGACCAGTCTCTGGCTGAAGCGTCGCTGACCAGGCTGTTCCTTCCCTGATGGGAACAGATAGCACACCAACTCTTGGGTTCATTCCAAACGAACAGATTTTGCTGTAAGCCATTTTAATCACTTGCTGCAAGTCATCTTGAGCACCTTCAAAGTGAATGATCAATTGAAAAAAGAGAGAACAGCAAACATGGCTTGAAAAAAATTAATTTCTCATTTTCCTGTCACTTGGTCTCATTGATACTTGAATGTCAAGCTATGTTCATTGTTGTAAAACGAAACACATCACATTCACTGGTTAGACCAAGTAGATGTTCATCCATGAAGTAATGGCAAAACCAGATGAAAAAAGAATTCACCTTAAAAGGGCAATCCATCACACAATGTCAATAAAGAACAGAGAAAAAAAAATGGGATATTTGAAATCTTTATCAGTTTGAAGTGCTATTGCAGTTCATTTGATTTTATTATGAGGACTGTTCCTAAGACATAAATACTTCCTATGACATTTGCAAGGGTTAATAGCAGATACGATGAAGTTGGTACTCTGACAATATCTGATAATTTTAATTTCTTTTTCTACTATGTTTTTTTAAATAACTCTGGTACTAGGAAGTTCTGAATCAATTCATAGCATATAGTCTCAGGACATCATTTTTCTTTGAATAAAATTCTGAACGCTTATCAAAAAAAATTTCTAAAAAAAATAATGGTTTGTAATCTATTAAGAACTCATGAATAACCTGTGGACGCTTGGTTAAAAATCATGCTCTCTGCTGCTCTGCCTCCAAGAGCCATACACATCTTTTCAAAAAGCTGAAAAAATAAGGAAGTAAAAATGTTGTCAGGTTTCTTTGCAAAAAAGTTTAGAATTAACTCCCGATCAAAGCAACTGGCTCAGACCAGGTTTACAAAATGTGTCAAATGAACTTAATCCATATCGATGCAAACAAGTACTTGTGTCTATAGGTGCCTATATACAGATTTTATGTCAGTAGTGTATATGTATATTCCATCCATGCTTTGTCTAGTACTTATCCCTTTGGCCTGTCCAGCATGGGTGACCCTCAAAGAACAGCAGCTGGCATAATCTAAAAGTGTCACCAAAAGCCTCCATACCAAGAATAGCTAATGGAATACATGGAGGTGATCATCAATAACTCTCAAAATGCTCAAAAAGCCAAGCTGATATTTAAAAAAACAAATTATTTTTTATACCTCCTGCTTCAAAAATAAATGAAATAAGTTCCAAACGATATACATGTATCATCCTCTATAGAATCCTATTTCTTTATCTGAATCTAGGAGACATCTGTAACTCACCAAAAGTGAAACAACTTTGGCTCCAACTACTGGCAATTTCTTATTTGTATTGATTATTGAGTCAGTAATGAATACATTGCTTTGAAATTGCAACAGATTATTTAAAAAAGAAAAAACATGAACCAAATGTAACATTTTAAGAAAGACCTACATTTTAAGATTTCAAGATAACTTCTCCTGTAATTGAAATCAGTTCATGTTTAATATCTTCAACAATAATTCTCATACATGTAGTGATTTTATTGATAAGGATTGTGTCTATATACCATAATCTTATTGATAAAAAACTTCACCCGTTTTTTGTAACTCTTATGTGAGCATGAGGTTACTGTGTTATAGATTTGCACTCACCAATGCATACGCTGTGCACAAATCCCTTTTAATAAGGCAGCTGGAACACAGAGATCCACAGACACAGAGATTTTATTGATGTTATCTGTGAAACAATGTTTTAGTACCCTGTTGGTTGCCACAGCATTTCTACGTTATAGATTACCAACAATGTAGTTTCTTCCAAACAATCTGATTTGTAGACTTCATTAGAAGTCTTCTACTCATTAGTTTAAATTCTATGGACAAAAAACCTTAAAATACAACTCTGTGATAAACAAATTGTAATTTTTTACGTCTAGGAGCTACAAAAGAAGGTCATATTCTCAAGAATTAATGCCAAAAGTCTCCTTTAAAAAAAAATAATCCTTGTTTAAAATGTATGTGAGTTATGAAAAAGAAAGAAATACTTGTCTGAAGCATCTGCCATAGTGATTGCAACCATCTTGGATTTCAAGATACCAGCACTCTTTTTTTCCAATGAGCCATCATATATATACATCTGAAATTCTATTTATCAGGACACATAATGTAGACTCAACTTGACCAAAACTTAAAGTAAGGTATCTTTAAAGGAATAATAACATACATCACACTGTTGTGTTTGTGGCAGTACATAGATGTTTAATGCCCAAATGTTAATAATAATTTGGTTTTTTGGCAAGACTTCCAAACATGGAAACTACAAATTATTTTAAGGGACAGTTCTTCTAGATCCAACTTGAGTATGAGTA
>BLXT01008474.1:238022-249573 GCA_019648995.1 Plakobranchus ocellatus
GTGTTGAGAAAGAATTGCGTAACATTGTTGGGAAAAATGGATGTTTACAATGTTAATCTTTTGTGGTTCTGAGTTTTCAAGGTGTGAATGCAAAACGTGTCTTTGTTAAGTCTGCTGATACTGTCAGAGTTTTGTGGGTGATTGGTAGCTATAATACTGAGACGGTTGATGTTGTAATCTTTAAGGTTGGAATGTTAGGCAAAGACGAGTATACATGCATGTTAATCCCTTGTCGTCCAGTAGTTTTCAAGGTGTGAATCCAGAGCGTTTCCTTATTAAGTCTGACGATGGTGTCAGAGTTTAGTAAGTGATCAATTACCAAAATAATGAGATAGTTGATGATATGATCTTAAGCGACCATTTACTATAATACTGAGGTTTTGTTGATGCCGTGATCTAAGTAATCTATCAATTGCTACAATACTGAGGTGATTGATATCATGACCTTTGGTGATCGATTGCTATAACACTGATGAGGTAGCTGATTCGAGATCAAATGATCGATTGCTATAAAACTAAGATGGTTGATGTTTTGATCTTAAGTGATCGATCAATCGTTATAGTATTGTGGTTATTGATCTAATGATCTTAAGTGATAGGTCTCTACAACACAGTGATGCTTGATGTTATAATTTCACTTACCAATGGAATGTTATAAAATTTAGGTGATTGATGTCATGATCTAAAGTGATGAGTTAATCCCTACTATACTGAGGTTATTAATGTCATGATAGTAAGTGATCGATCAATTACAACAATACTGAGGTCTTAGATGGCATGATCTTAAGTGATCGATTGCTGTAATACTGAGGTGGTTGATGTTATGGTCTTAAGTAACCGATTGCTATAACACCGAGGTTGTTGATTTTATGATCTTAAGTCATCGATCAATCGCTGCAACATTGAGGTTGTTGATCGCATGATCTTAGGTAATCGATCAATCACAAAAAAATGAGGTGATTGATGTTCTAATTTTAAGTGATCGGTTGTTATAACACTAAGACCGTTGATGTTATGATCTTAAGTATTTGATTGCTATAACACCGAGGTAATTGATGTCATGATTTTAAGAGATCGATCAATGGCTACAATATCGAGGTTGTTTATATCGTGATATTAAATAATGGATCGATAGCAATAATATTGAGGATGTTGATGTTATGATCTTAAGTGATCGAACTTTGCTATATTACTGAGGTGATTAATATTATTATCTAAAGTGATCGATTGCTATAATTTTTAAGTGGTTGATGCTTCGATCTTAGATGACCGCTTGCAATAGAAGTGAGATATTGATGTTTTGATGTTAATTGATTGATTTCCAGAACATTGACGTGGTTGATTTGATCTTAAATGACCGATTGATATAATACTGAGGTTATTGATGTTATGATCTTACGTGATCGATTGCTATAATACTGAAGTGGTTTATGATTCGAACTTCTGTAACCGATTACTATAATTCTAAGGTATTTGGAATATCAATCTCAAGTGATCGATGCTATAATACTGAGGTTGTTGATGTTATGATCTTAAGTGATCGACAAATTGCTATAATAATAAGATGGCCGATATTTTGGTCTTAAGTAATCGATTGCTATAATACAGAGGTGATTTATTATCCGATCTTAAGTGTCTGATTTAGGTTTTAGAGGTTATGATCTCAAGTGATCTTTTCCAATATTACCGAGATTGTTGATGTTATAATTTAAGTTACCAATGAAATATTATAATATTGAGGTTATTGATGTTATGATCTCAAGAGATCGATCAATTCCTACTATACTAAGGTTAATAATATAATGATATTAAGTAGTCGAACAAATTGCTACATTACTGAGGTGATTGATGTTATGACCATAAGTTATCGATTGCTATAATACTAATGTTCTTGATGTTTTTATATTAAGTGATCGATCAATAGCTATCATAATGAGTTGATTGGTATTTTGATCTTAAGTGATCGATTCCTTTAACACTGATGTTGTAGATGATTCGATCTTAAGTAAACGATTGCTATAAAACTGAGATGGTTGGTGTTTTGATCTTAATTGATTGATTTCTATAATATTGCAGTGGTCGTAATTTCATCTTAAATGACCAATTGCTATTTCACAGAAGTGGTTCATGATTTGATCGTAAGTGACCAATTGCTATAATACTGAGGTTGTTGATGTTATGATCTTAAATGATCGACCAATTGTTATAATACTGAGGTGGTTCATGCTTCAACCTTAAGACATTGATTGCTATGTTACTGAAGTTATTGATGCTATGACCTTAAGTGATCGAGCTATTGTTGTAATACTGAGAAGATTGATATACTGGTCTTGAGTGACCGATTGCAATAATACTGAGGTGAGAGAAGTTATGATCTAAAGTGATCAATTGCTTTAACACTAAGGCCTGACGTGTTATGATCTTAAGTAATCTATTGCTATAACACCGAGGGTGTTGATGTTATGATCTTACATGGTCGGTGCTTGGTGTTTTGATTTAAGTTACCAATGAAATATTATAATATTGAGGTGATTGTGTCATGATGTTAAGTGATCAACTAGGTTATCATTAGTTTAATCTTCCACCATTTTATCTTTACGAGTTTGTAGGCATTCTCTGCGTTTGATTGATGAAGACTTGAAAGTGTCCGTCGGCTGCAGTGATTTGAGTCATAAGCTGGTCACATGTAAGCTATGTATCATTTCTTGGACTCCCAAATCAAATGTTGTACTCAGTATGGCATATCCTTTTGTAAAAAGATTATTTTACTAAAGGTTTCATCGTATTTTTCTTGTCTAATTCGTAAAGTTCAAATTGCACAGACCCATATCTTTAGGTATAACAACTACATCTTGTAACATTTAAGTTTTCGTATAGGTACACCCACTGAGGGTCGTTGTTGGGGAACGCACACGGCCTGTCAACGGTTACACACAAATTCACAACAACAATCATAATAAGACTACATCGACTGCACGAGAGGTTCACACCAAATAAAAGGCAGAACACTGGGGATAGGCGTCAGGAAAACTATATTATAATAAACGAATAAATATATATAAAGAAGTAGGGAAGTAGGGAAGTAGGGAAGTCACACAAAGAAGGAGACAGATAGATACGAGGCGAGCCAAATACAAAAGTCCACGCACGCAGGCGCGACAATAGATAGTAATCAGAATCTGCGATACAAAATCTTATACAGTTAAATAAAGTTAGCACCGATTAATCCACTCATGAGGGAAAACTCTCCTCAAAACTATTTCATAGATCAAAAGACTTATAGTCACAACCAATAGGTTTATTTAAGAGATATAGTCTACAGATATAATTTAGAGATACAAATCCCCCCACTGTTCACTCGCACATGCACACGCTTTTAAACTTAATCCATCGATGATCCTCGTCCGTAGAACTTGTAGCGAGCAGTAGAATAAGTCCC
Organism: Plakobranchus ocellatus; assembly: GCA_019648995.1. Classification (NCBI taxonomy): domain Eukaryota; kingdom Metazoa; phylum Mollusca; class Gastropoda; family Plakobranchidae; genus Plakobranchus; species Plakobranchus ocellatus. Next base: position 241,462 of record BLXT01008474.1, read on the forward strand.
AAAGCTCATAGTAATCCTCAAATTTCCAAATCCTCAGTTCCGACACATCCTGGATCCCGCTTAAACAGTGATAATAGTCCTAGTAGCAAGTCCATATGCTCGTTGTCCCCGACAATACTGTCGTTCACCAGACCAGGTGACAAGCCCTTATGCGAGGGGCAATAATAGCTAGCACAATAATAGATATAGGACCATTTCAGTTTCACATTCGTAGATTGTAGTCAGCAGTCTGTATAGGCACACAGCCTCAAGCAATAAATATCAATATAGATTCAATTGCGTTATACCACCATTTCAGTTTCACAGGAGAAACATAAATTCGTAGTCTTTAAACAGCAGTCTAGATAGGCACACAGCCTGAAGCAATAAATATAAATATAGATTCAATCAGGTGGTAAGAAGATTAAAATATGTAATCTCTGCAGTCAACGAATCCGCCACAACTTGCGACCAGGATCGTTCACGACTGTTCAGTACGAGGAATAAAATAGGAGTGTTCTTCTTGCAGCCAAAATCCCGCCGATCTGTAGTTTCGTCCGGCTTGCGTTGTCACGTCGCCTAACCAACAAATCAAGCACACTCACACCAAAATACCCAACTATGCTCAGCTAAAATCAAAACATAACTACACTAGTTCCAACAGTCGTCATTGCATGAATAATATGAATTTCGTCTTGGGAACGACTTAATGAGTTCATGAATTTGGTTTAGATAACGTCTACAGATTCTAGGTTGATAACCTTGAAAGCCTCTTCTTTTGGATGGCGGTGTTGATACATTGGTTCGAAGCCTTTCGAATCTTGTTTTTCCAAAGGAAGTGAATGCTTTTTGGCATATCTTTATGTCTTCATTACTGTCTGATTTAACAGTGTAAGTAAATATTGATTGCCTGTGTTTGGCATCTTCTTTACGGGGGCGCCGTCGACCTGGTGTAGATGATTTTATGCAACCCAAAAAAAATGTACAATATGTTTGGTAGAATTTTGTTTCCTAATCGATGAAATGCGGTAAACAGTCGGTTAACCTGATCCCTTCCAAGTTTTTCGAATCATTTTACTTTTCACTTGCATGGTTTTCTAATCTTTTTCGCTGAAACACTTTTGCCGCTTGTATTGACCAATTGAAGGCCGCAGGCACTTTCTTTTTTTCCTTTTTATTTCTGCCCCACCCTTGAGGTTTCCTCAGACGTTTTCTTGAATGAAAGTCACGACCTATATCTGCTTCAAGACTTGTGGCAGCGTTGTCTTCAGGTTAATTGCCAACATGTTGGTTTACAGAGGAGTTATCTTAATCGTGCGCGCGGGCCTCAACGTTACTCACAGTAGGTGTATTTTCTATTTAAAAAGCAGGGTTGGCATCTCCTTCATTGTCCGTTTTCTCTAAGAAAAGAAGGTAGGTTAAAATCAGGATCATTAACGTTATCACCTTCTGGCTCAGATTCATTCGTGTCGCCATCTTCTGCTCCTGGTCTATATTCTGACTCTCTTCGATAATCATTTAATGTACCAGAAATGTTTAAAAACACTTCAGCATTATTGAATTCTACAGGTTTCTCAAAGGTAGAATGTTGTACATTGTCTGATTGCTGATTTCAAAAGAGATCTCAAACAAGATGCTACCTTTGGTGGTATATTATCATCTTCTACACAAGATCCATCTGATGTAAATAAAATGTTTGAAGGCCCATCTCGTATAGATGGAATGACTGAAGGCAAGCCGGATGTGGTTGAAATTGCTGAAGGCACATCTGATCTTAATGGAGAGGCTGAAGACACATCTAATGTAGATAGAAAGGCTGGTGTAGTCGGAACGAGTAGAGAGATTTCATGACTATGAGCGAGATCTAGTTCAGAATCATTGTCACTAAATTCATCATCATTTGTATTTATCAAGAGGTGGAAGGCTTGCTCAACGATCATAAAAGCTCCCCTCCTTGGCATGGTTAATCTGGAAAAAAATGGGTGCAAGTATATGAAAATGTTGCTGTAACAAAAGCAACTAAACAGTTAAATTAAACACATTTTTAATTGTACTCCAGGAAGAGTTAATGTCACTTTTACTTTGCTTTAAAATACATTTTTTGAGAGTAGAGGTTCAATTCAGGCAATACAAACAATTCAGTGGTGTCCTCAAAATTTTATGTGGAAATTGCACTTCTTGGTCTCTAGTTTATAAAAGTTACTTGGTAACAAAGTCATTTTAATTTATGAGGAGAAAAAAAAACAATTTATTTATATTCAACACAAGGATTAAGTACATTCAACAAGTACATTATTATTATGTTAAAAATTGGCTCTAGTTTAGGAGAAAAAGCAAAACAAGCAAAACAACTCACTGAGTTCCAAGTGTGTTTATCAGTTTGTTATCAATGTAAAGACATGTTAGCAAACATGACAACACAATGAAACGTTCAAAAATAATATTAAGTCGCACCGTGGACTGATCTTGTTTTTTAACTGGAGGTGTCGATTTTAATACCTCCATATCTCAAAAACACCTCGTAGAATTTCCTCCGTGCCAAAAATAGATAGGACACTGAAGATGGTGGCTTGCAGCACATCTCTTAATTTAATAAAATGTGACTTAGCCTCGGCCAAGATGAAGCCCCGTCATTTTCTAGCAATTTTTGAGCAAAATGCCTTAGAGTTAGTTTTAGAAACAAAAGTCTCTTAGAGGATTTGAGTATAACATATGCTAACTTTCTACAAAGAAACCTTTGAAACCTCCTTTTGCAAAATGTTTTCTTGTACAATGCATTTCCACAGCATTAACTGAATCAAATGAAAATATGCCTTAAAAAAAAAAAGGATCATAGAAGAGCAATAGATTTACTTGTATTGCGTTATACATACATTGATTTTAATGTAACCCTTTATTTAGACTGAAAGTAATTTACAAATTTGTATACTTTTTTTTACACTTCAGCATCTTTTTTATATTAATGCTCTATTGACCTCTATATTTAAAAATATCTATACATGAGAAACGTTTGAATTACTCTGTCAATTCGTATATATTTAAATTTTTTAAGGCTCCACAGGCCTATATGAATTCTTCGTAGTTTAGATCTAGATTCTCATGGGTCTAAAGCTATAATAAGTCTTGAATCTAGATCTGTAGGCCTAATCAGGCCTATTTAGATCTAGACAATGACTACTTGATTTAGATATCTAGGCTAGAATCTAGACTTTCGCTACCAATGCAGATCTGAATGAAAGCGGTCGATTATTGTGTGGCTTCATTTATAAACCGGATATTTAGGCCTGTACATTTGAAAGTGAGCAACATGGCTGATCGTCAAATTCTGACTTTTATTTTGAAGAAACGATATTAAATGTAACAAAAGTAGAACGAGGTAGAATTTGGGTTTCTAGACAAGATCATTGCAACCTTCTGCCACAGGTAATCTTTCATATAAAACTGAATGTCATTCTGTTCTATGGTTCAGGAGTTTTACGTGACGTAAAATCCAAAGCTCAGGCAAAGATCAACTTTCAAAAGATGAAAACAATCCTGACAAATAAACATATCTCCATCGAAACGAGGAAAAGAGCCCTACAGTGCTACATAGAACCTGTTCTAAAATATGGATGCGAAGCATGGACAATCTCAAAGCAAATTCAAATTAAGCTAGAAGCAACAGAAATGTGGTTCCTTAGAAGAATGCTCCGGATACCTTGGACCGCAAAGAAAACAAATGAGAGAGTTCTGAATGGAGCTAATAAAATAAGATCACTGGTCAGAACTATAAGGTAACGTCAAGCCACCTTTCTGAGCCACGTGATGAGAAGAGAAAAACTGGAACATTTGGTAAGTTTGGATGGACTTGCCACATGGCTTGCACCAGGAAAAGTGTCTGATATACTGGTCGCCGTCAAAGATAGGGAAATGTGGAGGGACATCATCGCCAACGCTTACAAGCAAGGCACTTGATGATGATGAAAATCCAAAGTACCCAAACATAGAGTATAAATATACACTTTATTTCTTAGTTCCATCAAATCATCTTCTTACTGGTAATGCACCCGTAAATCTTCAAATTGGAATCACCAGTGATTAATCCGACTTCGGGTTTTCTGGATGTTTGGTGCTCCAGTCTTAACTTTGCTTCAGATAATTCACTTATCTTACTCGTCGTATATTATGATATAGTAATTACAACAAGACATTCTCCAACGGCAATTTACAATGTTCCTAATAAAATTCGTAATAAAGGCTAATTACAGCCAAGGTGGAATCTTCACTCATGGAGTCAACTTATCTTAAAACAAATATCAGAAAGCATTGATACACAACGATACTGATACAAAATATCGGATGAAGCTTGAAGAGTTAAAGATTATGCCAAATTATCTTTTGGGAAAAAAAGATGAATCACTGGCTTTTAGAGGTAAGACAGCATTGAGAAAGTAAATTTTTAGGGTAAGATACCAAGAAAAATGAAAAGAAGTTGTCCAAACAAAAGATGAAGCTAGGACATAGCGTAACATCTTGAGATGAAAATGTCGGAGATGGGAAAATAGAACAGGGCAAAGATGTTTTCGAAAGGATGTAAAGGCTACATCCGCAGCCCTACATTCATATATAAAAATGATACTTGCAAAATAATTTTTTCGTCCACAGGCTTTATACCAAGATTTTAGGAAGGAGAAAATAGACATGAACGTTGAAAAAAACCACACAATGCATCCAAGAACTAGTGGATAGAAGCTTTGAAAACAACTTTAAATTAAAGTTTTGGTATTGAAAGATAAGAGAACAGGTCTAGTATTCCGCTCTTTTCCTCTCAAAATTTGTTCTCTAGCCTTTTACCTTAGCCAAAATGTTTCCTTTAAAGCCAGATTTCAAATAAAATGAATCGGGATTTAGATGTTTGGGAACTTAATCTCTGCCATAATTCTTTCTATTGGAATAAAATTTGCACAATATTTCATAAGTTTTAGTGTTCACTTGAGATCTGAAATTATGCAACTTAGAGAACTTAAGTTTAAGAAAGCTCATAGATGAGGTAAATTTTATCAAATCCAAATTTGCCTCCCTAATGCACTTTGAGTAGTGTTCTAAGCTTACAAAAGCTTATCGATGAGGTCAATCTTATCATATTCTGATTTGCCTCATATTTATTGTAGTTTGAGCAGTCTCTTTGAAACACGTAATTTTTCAGACTAAACAAATCGGCTTGTAAATAATTTGGAATCAAACGTTTTGCTAGAGATTCAATCTTATTGACTCTGTGTTAAATCTTATCGAAATAAAATTTCCGGCGTGATTATAAAAGTTTCAGTGTCCTTTACCCACTTTTGATATGTAAAAAGATTCTTCTTAAAAGTCTATTTAGAAAAGTGTCAGTATTTCTGCAATGGCACTTGATATTTGAATTGTACAATTTAAGGGACTAAATTTTATTCGTCATATTTTTTTTTACATTTCCAAACAACAGCTCATATATTAAGTGGGCCTATATTTTACCTAATTCAAATTTGCCGACTACTTACAACAGTATGAATATAGAGAAATGAGGCAAATATTATCAAAATTAAATGTGTGAATCATTTTATAAAATTTTCATTATATGCCTACTTTTTACTACATTTGGCAAAACGATTGCTGGTTAATAGATTTTGCCATAAAGTTTGTCGGTTAAGTTTAACCTAAAAAGGACTTTAAAAGGAAATTCGTGTCCACTCTCTAGATTCATTAAGTTAAATAAGCTACTCAATTCAAAAAATGATACGATGCTGATCTATCGAGTCGAGATTAATTTCGATAAAGAATTATTGAGACAATCCGAGAAATGATACGAGCGATTATGTATTAGGCTTTCGTTGGATTGAATTACGTTGAGAAATTAACAACTTGATTAAAAAATAAAACGGTCCTTATTTATCGAGCCGATATTAAAGATCTATTGACCCATAGAATCTAGATCTACCTAAACTCTAGATCTAAATCAGGATTTGTGATCGACAAGAAATGTGCCGCAAGACTTACCTCTGATTACCCTTTGTTTCTCAGCATTGAAAGTATCTGTAGATTACTTTCTTTCTTGTTTCTTTTACTTTCTGTGAGCTTCAAATGCCAGAAAGCACTGTCAATTTTCACAATTTCCACCGAACTGGGGTTCTATGTAAGCTGGTACTTACAAGTACCGCCAAGAGATTGGAACACCGATACTAAAAAGTACCAAAAATATTTTATGGTCCTTTTGGTAGCAACATCAATTTGATACTTTGAAATAAATCTTCCCTAGTTTGAAAAACAAACTAGGTCTAACAGCGGTAGTATCCAAGCCCTTTGCCATTCATAAATTGCAAGAAAAACAATACATACACACTTCACAATTGAAAACAAGAGAAAAAAGGAACCAGAAAGAGACAGCATCTTGTGTATAAAAACCAATTTTATTAGAACATGAAATAATGAACCAACAACCAAACCAAGCCACTAGTCAACAGCAATTCCATGGAACTCCAGGAAGCAGTTTTTTTTTCCATTTGAGCACTGGAAGACGTTGGACATCCTACACCTGCTTTGAGGGCGAGAGTGAACACCATGAGAGGAGCACATCTCACACCGTCCCCGCTCTGCCCTGCACATAATGTAATGTACTAAAAACTTCCTGTAGCCGCACAACATCACTCACAGAAAAGTTGCTCTTTCTCCTTTTCGTTATGCCACCATTTGCAGCAGGCCTCCCTAGAGTGGGTGAGGGACATGAAGATTCGAAAGGTCTCCCAGCCTTCGGTGGTCTTGACATTGTGATGAGAGCCAACGCCACTTCTCTGTGAAAGTTCAAGTGAGTCTTGTTTTCGCAGATTTGTCTATACACAATATAGGCATTGACCAATGTTCTATCAATGAGTTCAAAGAAGAGACGATGCTACCACTTTTTGCTTTTCCGGTTCAGCCCATATGAGCTTAAAAACATATCTGCCATGTCCACACCTCCCATGTACATATTGTAGTCTCTCACTGCCTCAGGACAAGCTGCTTGATCTCTTGTGCCATCCTTTTGAGTGCTCTTTACACTGGTAGGCGCAGTACCATAGTAGTTGGAGGCAGTAGTCACTGCCTTTTTGTCCATCCATTTGCAAAATAGCAGTCCATCACTGACCCTGTAGTCGTAGTCACCTCTCTCTAGCTGCTTGTCGGTGTTCATCCTAGCAGGGAGGCCTTTCCTGTTTGCTCTTATAGCTCCTTAACCAAAGGTGTCTTTTTCCTTCATAAAGGACAGCAGTGAAAGGGAGGTGAAAACATTTTTATGCATAAATTTTATGTCCCTTTTGAAAAATGTCATGGCACAGACTGGCCACAACATTCTCACTCAGGCCAACAGTTGCTGAAAATTGTCCGTACGACTTGGTACCTTTTCCTTGGTATAAACAAAACTTGCTGATGTGTCAGCACGAAGCCACAGTTTTTTCTTTTGATGGGCTTCATAGGGCAGTACTGCTTCAGGGTGCTCCTCCCTTTAAACAAGACCATGGACTCCTAAATGCTTTGACACTGATTAGCATTGTACAGCTTTCCAAAGATTAGATTGAGGCGGTCAATCAGAGGTAGCAGCTTCCACAACTTGTCATTTTCTGTTGCATTTGCCTCATTGTTGACGTGCAGTTAAGACAAAATTGGTTGGAAGCGATTTTTGGTTATGGTTGATGCCACAATTGCAACACCAAGGCCAGGCTCACTAGACCAATAGTGTGAATATGATAGCAAGACATGGTATCCCATAACGACATTGATACCAATGAAGCCTCGGAGATCTTACAGTGTGATAGGAGTCACCACACGCTGCTTCTGTTCGGTATATAGGTCTGGAAAACGATGTTCTCCTCAATGGTCCTGTCAAAGAACTTCAGAAAGAAGTCAACAGGCCAGGAGCAACTTTTGAATTCTTCCAATACCAGCCCTGTCCGAGGGAATACAAAGACAAAGAAAACAACAAACACGTATCACTGAAAATACAATCAATGCTGTTCTGCTGTCGTCGTCCTCCTTCGACAAGTCAAAAGGCAAGTCATCAAACATTATCTGTGCCTCCTCAACGGCGTAGAGTCGAGCCAGGCGCCAACCAGTATATATATATATATATATATATATATATATATA
>BLXT01008474.1:249617-261972 GCA_019648995.1 Plakobranchus ocellatus
GAGAGAGAGAGAGAGAGAGAGAGAGAGAAAGAAACAGCAGATTTAGCATGAACAGGCTAATTTGCCAGCTGAATGCAGTAAAAACAAGGATATATTGGCTGGATTTTAGTGCTGGTACTTGGGAGTACCAGTAACAATCATAGCCCTATTGTACTTGTATTGAAAATAGGCAACCTAGAGCTAACGAGTTGGTTTCAGGCTAACACGGACAGTAAAATCTTGCTGTATAAAAATTCACAAACATGAATGGTGCCTCATCACTTACCTAAATCAATTCTTGTGGCGTGGATGTTTGACTGGTGCTGAATTTGATGAAATCGGTGAGAGGTCTAAGATTCGACATACACACAGAACCTTGCCGTAAGCTAGTGGAAGTAACTATTTAACTGTTGCAAGTTTGCGTACAAAACTATTGAGCAATCAGCAGGAAACCAAACAAAACGATGTTTGAAGACAGTTGTAGCTGTCAGAAAAATCACTACTTGTGATTACCGTCAAGAAACAAAGGTCAAATGTTTAATCGAAATATCAAATGCAAAAAGAGATATTTCAAGTCCAAATCTAAATATATCTAGATCTAGATTTAGAATTTAATTTACCTTTCGAGGCTACCGCAAGCAATACAACCCAAACTTAGAGATGAGTAGGGTCTAGATGAAGATTCTAGATTGAAATAGATTTAGCACTTGGTCCAGATATTAAAGTTTTAGGTCCAGACTCTAAATTTGACTTCTGATGGATCAAGATATAGAAAATGCCAGACCTTTTAGAAAGAGAAATATAGACTCTGGGTTTCCAAGACAAGTATCCAGGGGGTTGCATTGTTAACGAGGATTAACAAAATGCTAAAAAATTAAGAATTCTTAGATCGTTGACGTACAGGACTTACAACAAAGCATATGGGATATATATTTCTTTTTTTTTATTGGGCCTACAGTGTACCGGAGCGTGTACGTTTACTTCAAAATTCACGTCCGATGCTTTGAAATATAGAACTAGAAGATACAGAGGAAAGTATATGTATCCAGGTTTTTGGCTTTTCAATTCGTGGCGCTGATCAATTTTTTCTCTCTCATTGGTCTACTTTATATTATGCTGAAGAATGTCATTCTTTACTGTTGTTGATCTAAATGTCATATATTGAGATATTTAAAAACGCTAACAACAAATGGACTTTAAGACAATATTTGAATTTTAGTGTGGCTAAAAGCCCTCTTGGAAATGATCTGTTAATAGCAAATCGTTGCAATGATCTATTAACAGAAACTTCGTCGCAAACAGGTATGGAACAAAAACGTATTTTTTTTCTTTTGAAATTGAAAACTTTTGCTAGTTTTCATTTAGAACATTTGTCCCAAAGATGAATAGAACACGTTTCATTAAGACTTGATACCATCGAACCGACACTTTTTGAGAAGATAGCGTAGAACTGTTATAAAGCCAAACTACTGCTTTGTCGGCACTAACGCTAACGACACTGCCCGAAAAGGACGGGGGCTGGGGACGTCTTACTTTAAACCCTAATTCATAACTGATTTGCATTCTATATCTCATGTTATAAATAACAAATCTAGTCAAAACGTCATGGACCCAGTCCATCTAATCACAAATCTGTTTCCGTATGACAAACGACAAAAACTAGAAGTTTAAAAGATGTGGTGTTTGCAGAGTGTCACTAAAGTGTAACAATTATCTATAAATAGATGGTAGCCTTCATCTAGGGAAGGCAGCATCAAGCCAATGGTACATGTAATATTTTTGCTGTTATAGACATCTCAGCACACTCAAGAGGAACTAGTAAATTCAGGTCAAACACTGGATCTTTTTTGCCGTTGTAAATTCTGAACATGTAAAAGTGGAAGTTATTATCAGACAGACAAAAAAAATCTTATTATCGTAACGAGCTCTTTTTAGAGGAATATACTGTTTGAAAATAATTCTCGCTTGTCGAAAAAAAAAAGGCAGGCATTCTTCAATATAGATTTTTTTCTTTTCGCTGGAGGTGAAGGCAGGTCTAAAGCGGTCTCCTAACTGCTCCATGATTTTGTATCCCACTCTCGGCTGTTGTGGGTTGGCTATTGCACATTGTCACTGAAGGGAATGGATTTAATCAGGGCTCCAGGTTTGCCTCTGCCCATTATAGCATCAAATATGGGTATTTGGAGGAGTGTATCTTTGGCCCAGTGCGTTCGAACACGTGACTTTCGCACAAGTCCCCTGAGCAAAATCACACCTATGAATCTTTTCATCTTACCTGTGTGTTTGCACTCAATTAGCTACTGTTGATCTTATTGCAATATTAGGAAAAAACTGACCTGCTTGCCTGTTAGTTGTGGTAACGAGTATAATCCAAAAATCTGCATCTAAAAATTGCTGAGTGAATTTGTCGAAGTAAAACGTGTATCGTCAAAATAAATACCAACTTAATCTGTGATTTCTGGCATTTCAGGGTTAAAACTAGCTTGAAATTGTGATTCCCCACCTCGAACGAATTTAGATCTTCAGCTGACATTCAATCACATGATCGTTTTCATTCTCAGTGTGAAAAAGATTTCGAGTCGTTTTTTTGTTTGTTTTGTTTCTCCCTGCATGGCCATTATAGACGACTTTCCTTTTCCTTTATCTTTGCTGTTTGAGCTGCCTTTACCGCTAGATGTTTTCTGCCTCTTTACTATATTTTTGGGATTTTCTGAGTTCAAAATTATTTTTTTTCCTTGGTTACTGCTTGGCCTGTAAATTTTGATGTATTACCCTCAGGCTCAAATTTCCTAGATCTACATTTTCCATCGACCAATCTCATCTTCATCAGATCCAAGTCTAGATCTAGATCTGAATCACTATTGTTGTCATTTGTGGGCTCAAATTCGCTGCCAGAAACTTTATACGAGATACGACTCATCGTCGCTTCCTTCATTCATTACAAGATTCAAAACTTTATTATGCTGATGCATATATACTTTTTTGTAGAAGAACATGTACTTTTTGGTGGTTCCACTTCGATCTAAATGGCGCAAAAAAGAACTATAATAGCCCGCCTTTAGGTCTGGTTTTTATAGTGTAGATTTTTTCCTTCTAAACTAAAGAGATGTACTCGAGAGGACACAGTATAGCTAAATTCAAAATCAGGCTTTGAATCTAGATCAGTTGGATTAGTCCTGCCTGTCTAGATCTTACTACAGATAAGCTGAAACTAAATACTTTAAAAAAATAAATTAATTTAAAAAAAGAAAAAAAAGAAACACCCACGCCTTTCAAATTTATTTTTTTTTTCGGTTCGAATATCTCTTGTAACCCATGATTTAATTGATTTTCTAAAGACTTTTTCATGGAAAAGAATGTAGCAAAATACGTTAATGGTGTAATATGTATAAAAAGAATAAATTGATTTTATCTTAAATATCTAGTCATTCAAAGTAAGGAGAGAGTGCATAGATGATTCCGTCTTAAAATGACCACAAATATGTAGGTATAAGTATGATATCATTTCAAATTTTCAAAATTCTAACAAAATTCATTTTAAAAAATTAAAACCATAGGAATTAAAATTAAATGAAAAACAACGTGTTATTTCACTACACTTTAAAAGTTCTTTGATTTTTAATAAATTGGGACTCACCAGTCTCTAATTTGTATAATTAAAAAAAATAGAACGGTTTTGAATTAATGTCTAGAAGTCTCATTAAATTGATGCACTTTATTAAAAATGGAATGAATTATTGAAAAATGGCTGTTTGAAAGTACTTCAGAACACTTCAGTTTTTCCAACTTGATTTTTAGGACTTGACAAATCCCATTGATTTCACTGAGAAAATATACAGTCAGGGTGTATGGAGACAAAATCCTAAATTAGATTACGATTTTTTAAAGTTTATAATAATCTTACTTATACCATTGGTGTTTTAAATCCAAAATTGCAATTGTGGTTGCCTTTCTAGAACTAAAAATTATCTTCGTAGATAGGAAAAAGATTATCAATCACATACAGAAATATATCTGAGTGTCTAGATGATTTGTAAGAAAACATTTTGTGACAGAATTGGGATCATTAGATATACATAATATCAAATTTTATGTTCATTTCTAAACTATCATGAATGAGAACTTCTATTTCTAATTTGTACTAAAATATCGAAAGCTAAATAGGTCCAACATAAGAGCATTTCTGTATTATTTGGTGTTAATGGGATTGAGGTTTGTTAGGCCTCACTAGATCCGTAAAATCCAAATCGAGAAAATACACAAGAGTGGATAATATTAAAGCTAATATACCGATTAAATTGAAACATTTCATTTTGCACCTGTCACATCAATTAAAGAAGAAACAAATTTTAACGAAATGGGAGAACCTCGACTTTAAAATTTTAATTCTGCAGGTTTTGACCAGTTCAGATTGTAAAATACACCAGATTCCTTTGACTTTCGGGAGAGAGGACACATAGAAATGTTTGTACATCTAGACATAAAAAATTATAGTGCACAAAAAATTGATCCTTTTCAGGGAGGTGTTTGGCAAAATATAGTAGAGGAACATCTCAATGATGAAAGTTCGCCTAGGAACGTATGCCTTTCTATGATGTAGGTTATATTCATATTTTTTTCAATTTCGATAAGGAAGATGAGCAATGTCCGGATTATTAAAGTCAAGATAGTATAATGGCACAATCGCTTTCCATAAATAATGAAATCTAGTTTTCTTTTATATTGTATTCAAATATCAATGCATCTCACGGACCAGACAACCTTTTTATGGCGTTTTTCAACAGTGCAAAGGAATTTTTATTAAAAAAAAAAAAAATTCCAATGTTTTTCGATTCATCACATTCTGAATATTAAGATTTAATTTTTTTTACAATAGCTGGAAAATAATATAACCGAGATCTATTGGGACCCGACTTTAGACTGTATTACAAGTTTTCATTTCGTCTTCTCAATGTCAATGATAAGAATACTTAAGTATAAGGAAACACTAGTGTCTAAAACAGTGACTTCAAAATGTTCAGTTTATTTTTTTTTTTTTGTTTTTTTAATATTGAAAGGATATGAAGCTCGTATCTTATTATAAATTTTTTCTGATCACTGGGTTGTTTTCTGAAAAGATGTGGAGAAAAACATTTGATTGCATCAGTAAAATTCTCTTTTTAAATACAAACATCTCTACTAAAATACTTTTCATTTATAGCGACCAACAGAAACCGAAGGCAGTGCTTTGAAAATTTAAATCATGAAAATCGAGATTAATAACCTATTGAGATATAGAATGTAAAACTATTTTGCATTCAGTTTCCATAAATTTACAAGAGTGTTCACTTTTTCATTCAATTTAATAGTCACAATTTAAAAATTAATTAGGGAAAACTTTTACTGAATTGAGATTGCTGAGATTTACCAGGCTCTGTTGGTATAGACCGGGAAATAACGAGACCAATATCTATTCAATTAAATATCTAGATCAATTCGAAAATGTTTATTATCATTACACCGACTAATAAGGGCATTATTATTTTTTTAAATCTGAAACCAAATTATTGCAAAATAATAAGACTCGAATCTAATTCTTTCACTTTAATAATTTTTTTCATTGAAATGTTATGTGAGTAACTCTATTTATCGACGGCTACTTTTGCCATTTGAGAAACTGCACAGTAGAGAACTACCGAGATCTATATTGAGGCCTTTTCTTTGAGAGATATTTGAAAAGTCTCTCTGCTAAGATCAATTTTAAGGTGAAATCAAATGCTTTATAATAAAAAAAAAAAGAAACAAAAAGTTTGAAGAATCGTGAGTGGTTTTTTTTTTCGGGTAGGGGGGGGGGGGGGGGGGGAGGCTTTTTTGTGCTTTCTTTTGCACAAATAGATATAGATTAGATAGCTTTTTATGATAATGTGAATTTATTAAGTTATTTTCTAGGACAAGAATGCAGAGAGATGCTATAAAGTTGTAAAATTTACCAACAAAGTATTTTTCTTTTTATTGTATATATAATTTGCGATTTTAGGAATCGAACAGAGTGCAAATATGATTTAGTCTTAAAATGATACAAACACGATCTGTAGTACTTATATGATTTTGTTTTTAGTTTAAAAAATCGTACCAAAAATGAGTTTTCAAATCAAATGAAAGTAAAAATACATGAAAAAATTCGAGATACTTCAGTAAATTTTAAGAGCTCTTAGATTATTGATAAATTGAGATTCAAAACTTCTTTTTTGCATAGCTCAAACATTGTACAAACAATGGCCTATCAACAATTCCATCACAAGTCAATACAGATATTTTAAATAAATGTTTAGAAGTCTCATTAAATTGACGAATTTTATTTTTTAAAATCAAATAAATTATTCGAAAATAGTTTTTCAAAAGAACTTCACAAACTTTTATTTTTTTCTTCAACTTCATTGTTAGAACTTTGCAGATTCTATTAATTTAAATAAGATAATATAAAATAATGTTGTATGGAAACCTAAATTAAAATTTAGATTACGATTAAAAAATATATACAATAATTCTGCTTACATGAAGGGTTTTATATAATGCAAATTTTAACTGGTCATGAAGAATTTTATGAACCTTTCAGTGTATTATGGCTTGAATCCCACACTTGATGTAAAGATGGGAACAAAAAAAGTTCCAGCATTGTTTTTTATTTAAATCCATTTTGAATGATTGAACTTAACAATTTATTGTTTACAATGACTGGGAAACAACAATTATCGAGATCTATCGAGGCGCAACTTTTGATTCCGTTTAGTGTTTTTATTTCAGATACATTTTCAAAATGGTACTGATAAGATCACTTGTTATACTTGGACACGTAATCAATAAACATTTTTTGTTAAATTCAGGTTTTTTTCCCTCTTGTTTTCATTAAATAAGATAAAAAGCTTTTATACCATGACATACACTTATCAACAATTTGTTTTCTGAATGTAAATGGTAAAAAAAAATCAAAATAGTAAAATTTACCAGAAAATCAAGACTACGCAATTTTACTAAAATAAAATCTATTTTTAAGAAAAAAATTGAACGCAGTGCCCTGAAAATTCAGCCAAGAAATCATAAAATTGAGACTAATAAGATCTGTATAGACAAATTGTTTGGATACTTGCGTTCAATTTCCGAAATTTCGCATAAAGAAAAAAGAATACATTTTTTATTCAATCTAATTGCTTAAACGTAAAAGGAATTTGAAAAAAAAAATCAAATCCAGATCGCTGAGATTTACCAGGTTCTATTTGCTCAACAGAAAGTAACTGAATCAAGATCTATTTAGTTAAATATCTGCATTAATTTGAACATTGTTACCTAAATTCGAAAAAAGTTACAATTAAGGCCAGGTATTTCAAAAAATCGAATAAGTCATAAAATATGGCTCGCTGCTAAAACCTTCACTACACCTTTGCTTTTATTGAAATGTGAGTACTTCTTATGCAAATTAGAAACAATTTGAAATTTTGAAAGTCATGTTCATACTTCTACTGTGAAGATGAATTATAAGCAGAATCCTACTGCCTTTCATCTACCACAAAGAGATGTAGATTATCTTTCAACATGAAATCATTCTCGTGAATGACTTGCTTGCAAAGATTGCAAAGAAATACGTGAATGTATTTTTTACAATTTTATCAGCAAGGTAATTTTTAAAACTAAATTTATATCAGATTGAGATAATTAGCAACTTGCAAGTATCGAAGAGGAGCGATGGCTCATCAGATAAGACAATTGGCTCTCATGTGAGAGATTTTAGGCTTTAATCCCTATCAGGGGCTAAAAAATGTTTTATTGCTCTTTTAAGTCCACCCAGGATAGAATGGTTAGATAGGCCTCTGATGTAAATGTGACGATGAAAGTAATGGCAAACTACCTCAGAATGCCTATTTGACAACAGGACTCTCCTCCTGACCCCCCGATACTTGAATCAAGCATGGGGTTACTTTACTTTCCTATTTTATGCAGGTATTTGACGTTGTGTCTTAAAAGACACCAATAAGGAATGGACAGAGATCTAGATTACACTCATATTTAAACCAATAAACTGAATGTTAAAAAATAGAGCTATTTGAGAAATTTTGAGTTCTTTTTTAGATTGTTTTTAAGCTGTGGCATTAGCTTATATTGATCTAAATCGAAAAATTTGATGCGGAACAGGAAAACCAGAACAAACGTAAAATTTTGACATATAAAGATATTGGTACCAAATGAAAGGTCTAATTTAGCTGAATACAGTAAAAATTTTTTGTCTATCTTTATTACAGCCAAAGTTTTTGACATTTCAAAGACCAACAAATTAAAAAAGTGAAACTGGGAAAATCGCATTTAAAGTTCTTAGACTTTTTATAGAATAATAGTTCTAGATTCTAGTTCGATATTTGCTCCTGCAACAATACTGACGTGGTTGCTTTCATAAATCTTTGGATCTAGATCTAGAGTGGATTTATCAAATCTACCAAAAATTAAAAAATTGACATTTTCAACATCTGTAGTCTTTATTTAGCTGGAGAATTTTTTTCAGGTTGAAAATCCATAGTATAGACCATTTTTGTGTGTTTCTGAACGAACATGCGATGCTTTACAGTATGCGCATTTCTTCCCGATTCGTTGTATTTATGCGCACTATGTTTATTTTATGAGAGAAAAAAAGAGCTTTTATTTGTTATGCGATATAGCATAATGTGTTACAGGTGTGTCTGTCCACAAAAGTCTTAAGTCAGACTTTTATAAACAATAAACAACAACAATCTTGGGCAACATTGCACGATACATACCTAAAAAACACAAAATGAACACATTTCTGGGTTCAATTTTACTTGAATATTTTGGGAAACATAAAATAAAAGGCTAATCTTTTACAATAAGTAAAGAACTCATTTTTTTGTTTTAAGGTTGATTGACTATTTTTGACGTTTATGGCGTGTTGTTGTTTTTGACTTTGTCCGGGCTTTTCCTATGCCACCACACAAATTTGCAAAAATTAATTATGCTAATAATATGCTTATCAAAATTAACAGACCAATGAATGGAGGATTATCGAACTTAATTTCTAAAACTCTCACTAAATTGATAAATGTAACACTAAAATAAATTATACCAAAATATGGCTAATTGAAAATAATTAGGTACTCTTCATTTTTATTTAGGTTTGGGGTGTTTTTTCTTTTATTTTACAAGGTTCTTTTCATTCTGATTGGGAATCTACATAATTAGGATCTATTGAGGCTAAAATAAAAAGCATATCAGGAATTTCTATTTCGGCATTTTGTAATAAACATCTAACTCATAAGATCAGTTTGTATGCTCAAATTTAAACTGTTCAAAAACATTTTAAGGAACTTTTAATGCTTTATGACTTGCTCCCTATCGTTGATAGAAATATTTGCGGATCTTTCGACACACGCACACACAAAAATATTGTTTATTGAGTCGTTTTGGCGTAGATAGCGCAGGAATGTGTCAATGTTGAATGCTGTGATGCTTGTCTTTCTAGAACTAAAAATCAACACTTAAATGGGATTAAGATTATCAAAGACAGACAAAAATTGAACAAACTCTCTAGATGATTGAAATCAAGAAATGACACAATCATGATTAATTGGTGTCAAGATCTAGACTACTTTCATTAAAAAAAAAGTCTCCAAAAGTAAACAAATGAGAATTATTTTTCCAAAATAGAATGAAAGTGTTATAAAATTTAAGCTTTCTTAGAAAAGTTTCAATTTCGTATTAAGTGTTAATGAGATTGTGGTTCTTCAGACTCACTAGATTATGTTAATTGAAATCCCAAAAATACACAAACAATATTATCTTATCAAAGCAGATAATTGATAACAATAATTTTTTTTTTAATTTCATTTATCAAAGTATATCAATCAAGTCAATTTAAAAAAAATATTTATGAATAATATAGTTAAATAACTATGAAAACGTAATAATTTGTTGATACAATTAAAACGCAGCATTATTTATTCAATTGCGATTGTAAAATTAACAATTTTTTCGTTTCTAATTTTAACTGAGAGATGAAACAATCCAGACCTATAGAGAAAAAATTGTGTGTGTACAAGAAATTCTCACTTTAAAAACTTAAAGATGCGACTATTTTAAGTGTAAACTTGAATTGTTCAAGAAAGCAGTATTTACATGTTTTTATTTTGTAAAAAAAATTCGGTTTTTGTTGGCCAAAAAGTTATCAGATTATAGCGCCACTCCGTGTCCGATCACACACTCTCAAAATGATTCTCTTAAATGAGGTGTTCGGTTATAGTAATCTTAAATGGTTGAGCAAGGTAAAAAAAATAAAAAAATGAATGTATAGGGTAATCTGAAAAGCCACACAAACCACAAACATGACAATTGGCAGATAGGCGCATTAAAATATGCAGTTCACAATAGAAGCATTACATTTCATTTGAAGAAGTATTTTGCCAAAAAAGAAGACAGAGAGGAAATCTGAACTACCGTGAGCTATTAAAACCAAATCTATTTATAGAACCGAAGCAAAGCACACAGGAAGGCCAAACAAGCTAGAGAATGGGGCAGTACCAGACATTCTAGTAAGGTACCTTGATTGGAACAGACATTGACAATCATGTTGCTCCAATCACACATATCCTCAGTTGACCTTATAAAGCTGTTATTGCTACCCTCGCCTATCGTCCATGAATTAAGATTTTCAATAAAAGTTATTCTTTGTCTACCTCTACCACGTTTGCCTTCAAGTTTATAAAATTGGATTTATATTCTGTTTTTTTTTATATCTGTCGTTCGTCTGCCTCGTGCTTACGTTGTGGTTGCCTCGTGGTTGCGTCATGGTTGTCTAAGACTTCCGATTGTGTGGATATTGGCATGACCTAGAATGTTTTTTAACCTTTTATTGTACCCTTATAAGATCTACCTGATGGGTGCGCAGATCAGACGGGAGAATTATTAACACATGATTTTTTGAATAAAAAATATCATTTGTAACTGTAGATTTGGAATATGCGTCGAAAATTATTGCGAAACGATGCTGAATAAACATACTTTGTTTTGTAAATTTACATATAAGTATTGTCATTTTTTATTTGCATTCTGAACTGGTAAAGGCCAGCCTAGACTTAATCTAGTTACGACGACAGCTTTGCCTCAGTGCACAGTGTTCTAATTCTACCGGAAACACATGCAAGGCAATCTGAAGAGAACTTTTTTTAAAACCTGTTTGTTTGTTTTTTAATCAAACCTTAACACTGATTATAATTGAATCAGCACTATTGAATATGATTGCTAAATACGTTTCTGACCATTTGAAATAAATTGTCTTTCTTGAATAATAATTATTGTAGTTTACTGCCCTAAGAAAAGAGAATACCGATAATAAATGCGAGCGCGTGAAAAGTTGTGTCAAGAGATGAACATATGATTTACAACTAGCCTAGAACTACACCAGGGAACAGGACAAGGTCATTGATTAAATCAATAAAGGGCGCAGCCGCACCGGAACAGCTAAAAATAAAGCCCCTCTTCTGATGTCTCTTACTAAACCAACGGTAAATGATAAGACTTGATTTGCCACTCAAGGGCGTTTCTGCGCATTTTTCATTCAGTCAGAATATGAAAGGGTGAGAAGAGAAAAAAGGAGAGAGGTGGAACGAAAAAAAAAAAAACGCAGAGAGGGAGAGAGGGAGAGAAGGAGAAAGAGAGAGAGAGTCAATTTACAACGGAAAACAAAAAAGGATACATTAAAGTTACACTGTGCTGACAATGGCCTAAGGATCTTTCCATTGTTTTCTACAGCCCTCTATACATAATTGCATTTTTGCCATTCTAGGGTTCCATGAATTGTCTACTAGGCCATTAGCTAAACCCATAGTCAACCGACACTTTAACGAAGTTAAAATTTAGTCGAGTTCAGCTGAAGAAACCACACTGTCCTTTGGACTGAGTCCAAATTTCTGACTAAGACATGACTAAGGTTAAAAGCGAGACTATTCTCATATTATCTCCTAAGCCATCGGAGTCTTATTATTCCAGCGCAGCTAGGAGGACAACTAAAGTGATCGTTGAGGTCTGTAATCGAAATTGCGATTGAAGGAAAGCTTGATGTCCATCAGCAGTACCCCTAAAACCAAAAAGAACAATAATAAATTCATTGTTTTCGAACTTTAAATCGATATTGTGACGGTAAAAAAGTATATTAGGTCCTACACTTATTCCAAACATTGGGGAATCAGGAGTAGGGTCCTAGTTGTTATTTACAATATTCAGGGCATTATAAGGCAGTTTGCCAGTGCTTTCCGCACCGCCTTTATTTTCGCCGGGTATTTAGAGACCTAGCTACCAATCTAGTTATGCGTGGACACCGAGGAGCTGTGAAGAATTAACT
>BLXT01008476.1:54216-65339 GCA_019648995.1 Plakobranchus ocellatus
GAGAGCCTACACAATCTCCATATTGAGTGGTGTCTCCGCAAACAGCAAGGAGGCCGAGAAGGCCATTCTTGAGTGGGCCAACAATAGGGTGAGTCTCATTGTGATCTCTCATAGATCAGCATCCTCCCTCGTAATGAAAACCTAGTAGCATTTGTTAAGGAAAATCATTGTTCCAGATGAAAACATTTTTTTTTTTTGCTTCAAATAGCCAGGTTTCTTAAAAATCAGAGAAGAGAAAAAAAAAAAAAAAAAAGAAAATGAAAGTGAAGGCAAGAGATGTCATTGTATTCTCGCAATGAGCAGATAATCAACCTGTTTTTCATTGAAAGATTTATTCAACTTTCATCCCTAAATATTTATTATCATCATCATCATCAACTGCCTACCCTAGATATGTATTATTATCATCTAATTTCCACCCTAAATGTTTATTATCATCATCATCAACTGCCTACCCTAAATATTTATTGTCATCATCAACTGCTTACCCTGACTACCTATTGTTACAAGTCTCTGTCTTTTGCCATCCTGCTTGCTTGAGTAACTGTTGACCTCTGTGTATCCTGAATGTCCATATCCCACTGTGGTTTCAGTCTTCCTCTGCCTCAATGCACTTTTCAAATCTTCTTCTATTCTTTATCGCACAATATAAAACCAATATTGTGGCACACCTCTTAGTTAAATCCTATTGCCTTTTTATTTTTTCTCTTTTCCCTTTTCCCCTCTCTAACTATTGGAACTAATTTTGGTCTGTGCAGTTGGACAAGAGTGCCAAGTTCAGTGGATTCGGTGACCCCAACCTGAGCGATGGCATTATCCTCATCAAACTGATTGAGAAGCTCAAGCCCAACGGTGTAGACTGGAAGCTCGTGAACACGGCAGCCCACTCTGACGAGGTAGGTTTATACACAGATGGTACACAATTGAGCAGGCGGCTTGAACCAATATAAATTGTAGTTATCTACAGTCCAATGAAGAGAAAGTTTCTCTCGAGAGAATTTGGTTTGGCTTCAATGTTATAACCTGTTCCTATGCCTTTTTTGGTCCTTTGTTTAAAGTAGATGTAGATTTTTTGGAAAGGTTTTCTAATCACTGAATCATTGGCGCCCTTATCCCAAGAAAGTCTGATTTTACAAACTCTCTCATTTCATAGAGATGACCTGAAATCTTATTCCAATGATGAAACCTAAGCCTTGATTTTGACTTGAGAACTTTATTTTGAGATCATCTTTTTTTTATTAAAACGATGAAGTTGGCTACCACATAACAGATATTTATAGAACTTTCGTACAGTTGTGTGATAGCAAGATGAATAACATCACAGGAAAGTTAAATCCTGTTTACATATCAACTTCTATCAATATAACATAAAATATTAACTTTAAACATCACAAATTTCAGCAATTTGCATAATTTTTTTTTAATATGATATTCAAAATGCGGCAAAAGAAGAATCTTACTTGGTCGCAATTTCATAAAAAGAGCCATAGGTTTTGGAAAATAACCATCTTATACCAAAACTGTTTATTTCTTTTGATTCATCATCTTTAGATATCATGAAGGCCACATCTCTAAACTTTGAATCACTTTAAAAACAATAAATCAATATGGTACCTAAAACTTCATTTTTGATGAGAGCTAATTTTCTTTTGCCTAGCTGCTACTAATTAGTACCTTCATGCAGTCTCTGTTCATATAATGTTCACTTTTTGTTCCATTGCTTCCCCATTTATATCTGACCCCCAATATATTGTGGCGTATCTCTGCAGGAGAAGTTGGCCAATGCCCGTTACGCTATTGGCATTGCCCGCAAGATGGGAGCAAAGGTGTACGCTCTGCCTGAGGACATTGTGGAAGTCAAGCAGAAGATGGTCATGACAATCTTTGCATGCCTGATGGCCCGAGATACAAGCACCAGCAATGGACAGAAGCTCACGGAGAGCCACCAGGCTTAAGAAGAGAAGCCATCAATGTCACCCCTGACCCCCCACACACACTTCTCTCATCATTTTAGACAGACAGTTTAGGCTTCTTGGTATGATTAGTTGATTTTTATGTCATTCTTTTCTCCCTGCCTTTTCAATGTCTGTTATTGCTCATGTTCTAGAATGATCCCCATGTGAAAATTCTTTTCACATCACCCAATCGAATGTTACAATAAAAGTTTTTCTCTTGCCTGAACAGAGATGATGAGCAAGTTTTGAGGGAACAAAAAAAAAAGAAATGAAAAAAGGCTGCTGTGTGTATGAGATTGTCATTTTTAGTATATGGTCCTATACACTGAGCAAAAACTAGAAATGAATGAATAGAGGTGTATACAGAGGTTTGCTTTGACTGAGTGATGTTAGGGTGGAATAAAATTCAGATTAAAAAGTGAATTGCATGGTTTTGAAAGTATGATACAAAATACAATGGTGAATCGTGAAAGAAAAGTTAGGTTAAAAGCTTTGTACTGCTGATGAAATGTTAAGTCCTTCAATTTTTGTGGCCTTTACTCGTAACATGCAGGTTTAGTTTTACATCCTTATTAGCTTTGTTGTTTATTTTGTGATGGAGATGCCAATTTGCTGCTGTTTTTTTTTTTGTTTTTCCTTATACACATTATCTTAACATATATAGGCATGCAAAACAAAATGTGTACATATTTGTTAGTTATTGTTTTGATCCATATGAAACTTGAATTGAGCTCCAATTATCATGCAAAAAAAAAAAAAATCAAATAGTGGAAAAGCTTTTTAAAAAGTTCTAGCTAGAAAAGAAAGGCGAAAGAAATCAATAAAAAGATAGATTGTTTTGAGAGTAACCCCTGGCTAAATTTTGTTTGAAAATCAAATATGCAGGATTTGTTTCATCCAATTTAAACGATTCAATGTTGTTTTTTGAAATGGTCTCTTAAGAAGTTGTTTTTCTTTGGAGCTAGACATTATATTAACCAGTAATTTTTTCCTCTTTTTTTTGATAGTTAGAAGCAATACTTATTTACCATGATTGTAAACAAAATTAGCATTTTGTTGCTGCTGTATCCTTTCATGTATAATTTATACATATTTTTGTGTTGCCTCTGTACATGCAACTACCTTGTCTGTTTTTTGGGGGTGGGGGGGGTTAATTCAGTTAGCCTATGTAAATTGTAAAGCGTGATTCACATAATATGATTATACATTACGAGGAAAGTTATTTGAAAGTTTGATCTAATGGAATTACTATTACAAACCTATTACTGGCAACCCAACCAGCACCATATCTATCAACATATGTGATGCTTTTTTTTAAAATATGTTGTTATCAAAATGTTATCAAACCTTTGTTTACCAATGTCTTCAGACCAATGAAAAAGGACCAATCTGTATAAGAATTGTTTTGAAAATTTGAAATGAATATTATATTTTTGTATGTGAATCATACATAACTCATATTCGATTTGTTTGTTTGTTTGTGGAATGTGAGAATGTTGGCTCCTGGAATTGCAAATCCTACATTGATTTTTTTGTTTGCCCAAGCAAAAATGTTGTTGGTAGTGTTTTTTTGTTAGTACAAGTGTGTTTGGAAATAACACCGAAAAGGTGAAATGAAAACAAGAACTTGCTTTGAAACCTCCCTAAAAAATGTGACAAAATATTCAGGCAAATTTGGGAAGGATGGAAACATCATCTGTTTTTTTTTTTTTTTTTTTTTTCCCACAATACTTAGAGTATGGGAAGAAAATGTTGACTCTTGCCTATTTATAATGGAAATTAAAAACATGATGAAAAGACAACAGTTTGTGGGAAAAAGAGCTGGCATAAGTAAAACATGATCTGCTGTATCTGCGAGTTTTTTATTCCGCTTTTAGCGGTTTAATGTGAAGACTTCATGCAATGAATCATCTGCTAGATGTGCAGATGTTTACTAACTTGAGTAAAAAGAGAATAAACACAAATGAACTTCTATCCTCTTCAAATTCTGTATTACTTCTTACCTCTGATTTTGATAAGCCTCCCAATTACTTAGCAGAAGCTGATGGTCAAATCTTCAAAATGATATTATCCCTTCTAAGAATCAATATTCTGATGCTGCTTTCGGACATCCCGTCTCAGTTGTTTTGTAGATGAATTATACTTCATTCATTTTTCTGTTCCATTTTCACTTTTTCTTTCCATGCAATAAAAATTTTTAAATTTTGTTGCGTATCTAAATATTTTTTAACAATTGTTTACAAGATGCACATTCGATTATGTACTCTGGATGCATCCAAATAGCATAGTGCAAGGGCACTTTCTTCTTGAAATGTAATATATTTATGATTTTTTTTTTGTGTTAATTTTAAGGTGGCATCCGAATGTCTTTAGCACAAGGCTTAGCATCTAAAGTATTTCAAGGATTTCAAAGGGGGCAGGAATTTTTAGCAATCTGATGTTGATTCTTTTCTATTACCTTTTTTTTTTTATATCTTATATACCTGTTGCCTGTTTTGCAAAATTTTGCATTCCATTTTTTCCTCCTTTTATATGTGATTTCTCTTCCTTACTTATACAAGGACATAACACATACAATTTAATTTGATTGAATAATGAAAAATGTATTTTTTTTTTTTATGTTAATGAGTTACTGTTAAAAACATTGTAATATGCATTTTAAATTTGAACTCCGAACATTTTGAAATTTTACGTAATTATCTTACTTCACAATCACAATACTTATGAGCATTTTGTGTGTTAGGACTTAAGTTGAAGTTTCTACAGGTAAGGATCACTGCAATAAGTTTATGTTTGTATTATTTTTTAAATAACAGAAATGTTATCTCACAAGTCAGAGGGCTTTAATGTGAGTCACGAGTACAGCCCTAAGCAATGGAAATTCTGCATTTGTTTTTTTTTTAAGAAAAAAACTTTGACTTCATTTTCTTTTCAGCGCGTTTGGAAAATAATAAAATTATCTTCATGTAGTTTCCATCAATGCAAAACTTATAGAGAAGTGGCTGAGGACATATCAGAGATAAAAAAAAAAAAATTTCACACACTAAGGCTGGTTGCATTACATGTATGTTACATTTTATTATAAATTATCTGGTGAGAAATGAAAAGAAAAAAAAAAACCCAGTAAATTTTGCATAATTTGGAGTTTTCTTAAAGTTGAATACTTGTACTAGTACTTTTTTTTCTTTGCGCAGAAGTCTACAGGATAAATATTGTTGAAAATGTCTTTTTCTGACTAAAGGTTTTCAAAAACCTGTATGTTTTTAAAAAATATCAGTGTATTTTTTAGGATCCTGTTAAAACATAACAGTAAATTTTTCTTAGGAGATTTGTAAATTGTGACATGGGGGCCTCTGCGGCAAGAGTCTTTTTTCAAAAGTCTGATATTTGTAGGAAAGAAATAACACTTATAACAAATGTCATGATATCAATTTCCTTTCCCTACACTTTGTTTGAGAAACAGCAGCAGTAGAAGTTGTAAAAATGATTCAGTTTTTTTCATTGTCTCTAATCTAGTTATTACAACAAAATGCATAAAATAGGGGCCAATGACGATTAAATAAGAACACTTTTTTATTTGAATAATAATTGTCAATATGTGAGCTATCTGAGGCAAGTTCCAAACTTTCAAGATGGTCTGTATGTATAACACATAGAAGTTGTTACAAAATGCATCATTGTTATGGTTATGTTTTTGGCCTGCATACTTCATTGTGGTATAATCAGTGATACATTTCAATGCCATGGAAGAAGTTTATATTTAAATTTACATCATTTTCATTAAACGTGTAGGGTGATTTATTAAAGTTAATGAATTATTTAATGTCCTAGTGCTATACTCCTCCAGTATTCATCAGATGTAAACCATGTCATCAATATACACTATCAAATAAATTATAAATCTTCTGAAAAGTTCTCCTTTCTTCAGGCTGTTTTTATTGTTCTGTAGTGTTTCGGTAAATGCTCGCCAGATAAATATACACTTGAGTTGAATGGTCGCCTTAGTTACATTACAGATTGTTTTTTTTTGCTATATAATCTGTATTTTTTAAACATAATTATACTATATTGCCATAAATAGCGTTTTGAATTCAGAAATGATAACCATTGAAGTGGATAAGATAGTCCCTTACCGAAAGAAGTTGGCAGGGAGTTGCATCCGTCTGTATAGAAGAACATAGGCATGTAAAGAGGGGAGGGTGAATGAAGAGAAGATAGGACTATTCGAGTCTCCGCAGCATTGTGTGAATTTTTTTCTATTGAATTTCAACATTAAAATCACTAAATTATTGATGTACATTTTGGACATAGCAACTATTTAAAATAAAAGGCATCAGGGCTCAGAAAACGGATAAAGTTTAAGTAGATTTAGTAATTTTAAGGTTGAGAGGCGTCCTGTGTATTTACAATTAAAATTGCTGGAAAATTAAAGGAATGCAAAATAGACAGTAGAGTTAAAAAAATAAAAATTCTTTTAATGGATTTAATTGAGTCCTTATATGGACGACATTTCTACCATCCCTTCATGAAAGAAAAAAAGTTTCACCCTACGATGAAGATGGCTAGATCTAGTTTAAAGTAAAAAAAAAATAAACAGTTGAAAAACAACTTTGCATACAAGGTCCAATGAACAGACATGTCTCCGAAATCGTAGGAATTATAATCTTTTTCATATCTTCAATTTGAGATCAGAGTAGTGTCAAGTTTAGACACACTTGTGATCTATTTATGTTTACAGTGGATATTGCCAAACAAGCGGCTAAGCTAGGTCTAGAACTAGATTTAACACATGTGGCAAATGAGATCTTTTAAATAAAGAAATTGACTTGAGTAATTCCAGATCTTGCAGGATTAAAAAAAAAAAAAGTTTTTAATTTCATTTTTACGGAACAACACTATTAATAGTAGTTAATAAATTCATGATAAGCCGACATCTTTAAAAATTGTTAAGCAAACTTAAATACGATCTAACAAGTACTTTACCATCATGTTCACAAATTCAGACTTCAGTCTTCAAAAGACACTCTAGACTCAACATTACTGCCGTTTTAATGAAGAACCTATGTCTAACATTTTCAAGTTTTGTTGTAAATTAATGATAAAAAAAAAACCAAACTTTCTTTTAATAAATCTTGATAGAATTGTGTCATTCCCATTTTTTCACTGGCACACATTACTTGAAATCTTCTATTTTGTCCTAAAAAATAATTAACTTCTTAAATCAAATAAAGTCACAGCAATTAGAACTGTAAGAGAAATACTGCATAGAATGCACGAGTTTTAAAGAAAACCACAGTATATGGCAGATACTAGGTTTACTGGCTAATGTTTTAGTGACAAATATAGTATATGCAATACTCTATGTTTTACATGAGAAAAACACGAATCGTCACGTATTTCGTTTTGGCGAAGAGCATAGTATCTGTCATATACTGAACTTTAGATTACAATTAGCCTGAATGTCATAATGATAGTCCATTTTGTGTGCAAAGATGATGATTTATAAAGCAGATACTATGTTTCTATGTTTGATGGTTTAATTCTTTTATTAAACAACAAACAAGAAATAATATCTCTGAACAGGAATATGAACAAAGAATAGAACTATGTATAGAAGAATAGAAGAATATAAAAATAGAACTTTGACAGACTGAAACACAAATGTAATTAGGTAAAAGCAAAAATCGCTGTCTTACAAAATCGTGATTGGCTTAAAAAGTAAACAGAAAGAATCTCTATGTATAACATTGCGTTTGTCATGCGTGAAACTGTTTTCATTAAAAATTGCAATTCATACAAAACACGCTCTTTTTGTGTAAGAAAATAGCTCTTCAAGAACTTGAACCACTCGCTAGAGAAATTCAATAATCTGACATCTCCAAACATTTTAATGGTTGAAAAGAGAAGTTAAACCCCAAACAAACCAAACCAATCTCACCTTTTCCCTTTCGGTGCACATACACCTGCATCCACCTCCCCTCACCCCATCTTGCATGCCTTGAAATTTCAGTGACGAGAAAAATATGTTACTGCAAGCTTAGAAGGAAATGTAGGAAGGGAATATCGTCACATAGACGCAATACATCGTTTCTTCTTCTGAAACTTTAGAACCCAAAAAGTTACAATGAAAAACGCTTTTCGCAGTCCACATTCTTTGAATTTAGTTGGTTCTTCTTTCAGTTTAAATGAAGACTTCAAGAAGTTTGCCGTCTTAAAATCATTGTCGTAGGAGTTCTTGAAATGGATCATCTGACTCCCACGCATGAATTTCACATGGACCATTTTGTCCAAATATGGCCTGTTCTTCATCTTTTTTAGAGCATAAGGACCAATGCCTGATTTCCATTCTTGGAAACCGTTGATTTGAATTGCCTTCATCTCAGATTTGGCTTTCTTCACAGATGTTTGGAAATCATTGAAGTCATAAATCTTTTTCATGTTTCTCATGTTCAGCTGGATTTTTTTTGTGTGTGTTTGGAATAGACTGACATGAAAGTGTGTCCCTTTTCGAGAAACTTGAGTTCAACTTTTTCTGTTACAACAATCTTGCTGTTGACCAGGTGCAATAACATGGTGAATAGTGTCCAATTTTTATTCTGTGCCCCGCAGTTATAAAAAAAAACAAAACAACCCCCCCCCCCAAAAAAAAACAACAAAAAACAAAAAAACTGCTGTCTTCATAATTATCTCTCATTTTCAACATGTACGGGTGAATGTTGAAGCCAGATCTTCATCTTGCCTTCTACTGGTTCCTTCATGCCACGCAGCAGCATAACTACGCTTTCCTGACCCAAGTTCTGCAAATGTTTCATTAAAAACAGTCAGACGTCAGTCTTGTGAATGTTGCTTCCTTGAAGCATTCCATTTGTGGCAGCATAACAACCTTGTGCAGGTCGGCTGAAGTAAACACTTCATCATAGGAGTGCCTTGACTGAGAGTCCTTCCCGTACTCCATTCTTGTCTTTGTGAACTTTTTTTTGGTGAATCACATACTTTGAAATGTCACACTTGGTGACACAGTTGCAGTTTTTCTTGTGCATCTCATATATCTCACATAGTTCTCACTCCTCATGACCAAGGTGAGCCAGGGAAATGTTCATTCTCTTTAAAATGTTGTAGAATGTCAGATATGAGATTGTGATTTTGGTTTTTATCTTATTGATTGAACAGTGATGTCAAGGGGCAGATAGCGCCGAAGGGGAGCATGGGCAGTTCAGTAATGTGAGATGGTTGGTTTGTATGATTCAATGTGAGCAATCACTTCATCATGTTCATATGTGTAGATGGAATGCCTCCCACGTCCATCAACAAAATGTTGCTGCTCAGGCCCGTTCCTTATTATTGTGGTGCCAAAAATCTTTGTTATTGCCCAATCATTCCTGGGACCCATCACCAGAGTTCCAAGAAAAAAAAAACTTTTGCACACCTCAACGTATTTGCCATCTGTCATTTTTAGAGTGTACTTGTATGAAAAGCTCTTTTTTGAGTTTGATGAAAATGTCATTCTGCACTTACACTTCTCTTTCAAAATACCCTGAAAGATGAACTCCTGTTGTCTATTATAAGCTTAATTCAAACTGACATAGTGGTCATTTGTGAGCTTTCTTTCTTCTGGGGTTATTGCTTCTCTGCATTTTGTCTTCCGCCTACACTCTGCCTCACAACCATCTTTAAGTACATACCAGTTTGCTTTTCTGTTACGCTTTCTTCTCTTTGCTTCGTCTTGTGCATCAGATTTTGCGTGTCTCTTCCTTTGCGGACCAGTTTGTACTTTGTCTACTACATCATGGTGTGTACCTTGTGGTGTTTCTTCATCATTAACAAAGTTCTTTCATCCGCATCCATTTCAATATTTTTTTTCTATCTTAAGCGCTCTTTAATCATTTTCATTGTTTTCTTTCTGGGGCTGTTTTTTGAGAATTTTCTCCATGATCTTCGCACGATTCTACCTCTTCAGTGCAGCGATCATAACAAACCAAAATCATGCAATTTTCATAAACAGTTGCTCACTTCGCATTTCGTTAAAACTACAGGTAGTACAAGAAATAAAAATATAACCCAGAATACAAGAACGGAATGCAAGGATGAAATATCTGTATGAAAATAATATCAAAATATACTGGCGTGTAGATCCATAGGCTACTGTGTTTTTCGTTAAATTTGGTGATTTAATTTCTAATAAGGTCAAAATATATCTATTTTTTTTTACTATAGACGCTTTAAATAAATAGGTAAGGATAAAAAGACGCAAAATTTTTCAACGATTCCAACGATAAAAAAAATCTGTATTTGACCTCATTATGTAGATACCAGGTTCTTCATTAAGACGGCAGTGTATTGGCTGTTACTCGTCGCAAGTCCCATCAACACAATTCCATCAAAATTTCCCATAAGATCCTAGTGTTCTAGAATGGGAAAAAATGTCTAGAAAATAATATCTCGTAAGAAGTTTAAAAAAAAAGGATGTCAGGGAATGTTCCAAATGTTTATAATATCAGCCTCAGATAATCTCAAGCAATTCAGGCCTGCCAGCCAGTTTCTAAAAATATTAAGTAGCCACTCAGAAGGGATAAAAAAAAACAACTTTTGCTTGGAATAAATAGTATTGCGAGCAGTCTAGATCTAGATCTACAAACTAAGCAGTTTAGGGAGCATCAAATGCTTGCTATGGTCGATAAGTGCGTGCATGAATATTCTGGAAATTTCTAGAATGACTTAAACAAAAACTGAAATATAGGCCCAACCCAGCTGTGATAAACAAAGTTAGAACTAGAATTGGTCGCAGTTGAAGATTACAATTAAAAATTAAGGTTTTGTAAATTAATAGAACTCAACCATCTCTGTTATAGAGGAAACATGAGAACAACCATTGCCACTGCTATGAATCTCTTTTTAGCCCATTTTATTATGTCTTGGGAGAGAGTTTTTAATGAGTCAGATACTTTCGAGAAAAAAAACCCCAAAAGATTTCGAGTTTCCTTTTCCCTCTCTTCACGGCTTTTTAATTCGAAGCCCCAACATCTTGCCAAACAATTATAGCTTTATTCAGCTTTCACTTCTGCTAAGTTTATTTAATTGCAATTTCTGGCATCATCAGCTGTTGAAAATGTTCAAAATGCGACTTCAACTCATTTGATATGATCATGATGTATTTTCAATAGACAAAAA
>BLXT01008482.1:22033-34375 GCA_019648995.1 Plakobranchus ocellatus
ATCTCAAGGTCAAGCTGGAGGGATCCCAATCAGCTCCCTCACGATTGACCTCATCTCAAGGTCCAGCTGGTGGGGGATCTCAATCAGCCCCCTCATGATTGACCTCATCTCAAGGTCCAGCTGAGGGGATCCCAATCAGCTCCCTCACGATTGACCTCATCTCAAGGTCCAGCTGGAGGGATCCCAATCAGCCCCCTCACGATTGACCTCATCTCAAGGTCCAGCTGGGGGGATCCCAATCAGCTCCCTCACGACTGACCTCATCTCAAGGTCCAGCTGAGGGGATCCCAATCAGCTTACTCACGATTGACCTCATCTCAAGGTCCAGCTGAGGGGATCCCAATCAGCTCCCCAAAATGCGCATTTGAATTCTGGGTAACTTGTATTTAAATGCACAACTAGAATCCTCGGCAATTAATAATCCAAAACAAAAGAAAAAAAAACCGTTGAAAATTTCCACTGCAGAGTTCAGTATGAACATGCTCATTCATCACCAATTCCTACATCTGGGACCTGGAGGTAGAGTAAATACCTGTAAAAAGGATCACATGAATAAATGTCACTTAAAACAAACTAACTGAAGTTTTAAAAAGCCTTGTGATCACCAGAGGACAGAAATGTTGGCAATTTTCTCATGTCATTATCTCTCATTGATTGGTGGTCTTATAATGGCTTATTGATAATATTTGAAAAATGTAACAAATTTCATTTATGAATTTCTTTCTCACTCTCTTTTTCCTAATTCCACTGCGGCTGTTATTATTGCTATCATTAGCATATTTATTGCTAACTGCTCTTATCTTTTTTCAAAGGATAGGGAAAGTTTACAAAAGCTGAGGGTGCTCAACATAATCAACAGCGGATCAAACACTGTCAATGAAAGCTTTAGGCAAACAGACAGGTTGCAAAAGGCTGAAAGAATTATTACATCTTAACCTTTTTCACACACTTGCACTGAACACCTTCTTTCCTCAACCTCCCCCTTTCTCTCTTTGCCATTTTTTTTGAGCGAGCCATAAGAAATTTCAGAAAGCTGAAGGCATTAATAAAATACACGGAGGATCAAACGCTGTCAATGAAAGGTTATGGCAGTGAGACAAGCCGCCCCAAGGCCGGAAGTATTATTACATCTTAACCCTTTTTACCCACAAAACCCCTCGCATCCAACACTTCCTCCTCCTTCGCCTCCTCTCTGCTATTTCAATCTCCTTGTTCTCCTTCTCTCTCTCTCTCTCTCTCTCTCTCTCTCACTCACTCACTCACCCACTCTTACCTTAGAATAATGTTATACCCATCACTATTGAAACTTTTATTTGTAATTATTATAATATTTTTGGCATCTATGTTAGTATGCATATTATGTGGATTGTAAAGTGGTTGTTATAGGCATTCAATTTTTCTCTTCACTTTTCAAAATACATGTAACTCAATTTTTTACTTCATATTTTTCTTTGCTTTTGTTTTCAAAATGCAGAGCATCATTTTCATCCATTAGTTTTGAAAACAACTTTTGCTCTATTTGTTAATCTAGCTTCTCTCAGCTTTTTCTTACATCTCTTATGCTTTATTGAGATAATCATGGCTCCTCAAAATAGCGTAACAAAATGCTTGTGTGAGGCGATACTCACTTGTGAGATTGAGAAGCAACAATGCCAAAAACGTCCAGTGCAGGAGGCAGGGTGAGAGCTGAAAATAGAGCAATGAGTATTGATCTGAGGGCGGAAGCCTTAAACAGGGAGGAAAAAAGAGAGAGAAAGGGTGAGGGGGCTAAGAGTCAGACAGACAGTTAAAGTCACACTGAGAGAAGGGAGGTAAGAGAAAGAGAGAGAGAGAATGAGCGACATAGAAAGGTAGAGAGTGTGTATCGATTTTGATGGAAAAGTCCTTGGTCTTCTACTGTCATACTGAACTGCTACATCTACAAAACTCTACCTGTGACAGCGTCAATGTCCACCAGAAATATGTCTTCTTAAATAGGAAATGAAAAGGGATTGTCTGCAAAAAATACAAGTCATCCTTCTTTAACCAGTGCCAAAGGTCATGAAAATACAAAGCTTTTAGCAAATTTCACAGTGCCAGTCTGCCAGTTGCTTTACTTTATAGTGCACTTGTCACTGCATTACTTATTTCCTCAGTTGTTCCCCACTTTTTGAAATCTTGATTAGACCTGTATGACTCTTTGAGGGTAAGTTAGTTTGTGTTTGTACTTTACGACCACCAGCAACAACACAAACTTTCTCGTGATACCAAATGAGTTTTATTTCTCAAAGCTCTACAGGTCTCACTGACAAAAAACAAAACTCGCAAAATCCTCAGGTTTGGAGGAAACATTCACAACAGAGCCCAAGTAAGACAGCAACCTTAATGAATCAGAATTTGAGCAAATGAATGTTTCTGCTATGAAAAAAAAACAACCTGTGCCCCTGACAGAGCATAAACATTCTTGCTCAGAGCACTTTCCCTGTTAGAGGAAAAAAGCATATACCAGAAATTTTAAACTTAAAAAACTCTGCCACAAACATAGACTGGTGAAAATGCCTTTCAAATCAGCTGCCCAGAATGAAATACAATTAGAACCAAAACTGATGATTTTACATAATGAGTACCTTCAACTTACTGTACCAAAAGCACTTTTAAAGGTCAGTAAAGTGTAGAAGGAATATGAATGCTATGTCTTAATTTTTAATGTCTGTGTCATATACTTAAGGCATTCTGTGGTGAGCAGTGCAACAAATCAACTAGACTTTATCTTTGACCCAAGAAAATTGTGTGGGATGTTTCATGCTATCTCGCCATAAAGAAGAGACAAACTGTTAAACTGAAAATCATATTACAGATCAGAAGTTGTGTTTATTTGGAAATTGTTGCAAAATTTTATGAGAGATTTTAAAAAGCCCCATGGGCTTTATGCATATAGTTCGTCCACTACAACGGGATGATCTCAGGCTTTAGGCCCCTTCAGGACAGGGCATTGGTAGCAAGGCTGAAACCCATAACAGTTTTAGTATTTTAGGGTAGTTTTGCTAGCCATTATGCCACAAATGTCATTGGGAGAAAGAGAGAGAGAGAGAGATAATGAAATGTTGAAAGATTAACTGTGGATTTCCCTATTATGTCATGTATCAGGATGTGAATGAGAAAAAAACTGCACATGGGGAAAAAAACCAAGAAACTTCCAAAGCAGAACAGAGAAAAAAGCCCCCAAGTTTGTGTGAAGAAAGTCGCCAATGATGAACTTCTGCTCTGTAAAAGTAAGGATACAGTTAGAGTTAGCCAGCAAAGCCATGTTGAACTCCTTACATAACAAAACCTTAGTCATAAAATGATAATGCTTGTGATGTACAATACAGTCTGAGGTGCTGATGGGTGCATTCATCCTTGTTAAATATTTCTTGTTTTTAATTTTTTGACTTTAACAAATTAAATTATTCTTTTGTGAGAGCAAACACATGTAACAAATTAATAATTGTAATTTATAATGAGATTTTTGTAATAAATAGAGTCCTGACGGCTTCCCTTACACCCTGAAAGCTTGAAAAGCTAACAAGGCAGGTGATCTATATACCGTCAGGTGCCAAATGTGTAAAAAAAAAAATGAACAAAAGAAGAGTTTGGAGAAATGTTTTAAGATTTAGCGTCATCTTTCATGTATGCGTGCGCACGTGCATGTGTGTGTGTGTGTTTTTTTTTTTTTTTTTTTTTTNAAATTCTGTCATGACCACCTATCATTCATGCAGACTTTCAAATGCAAATTGAAATGCATGCTTCAAAAAAAAAAAAGTGGCCCTATTCACAGCTCTACTTTGGCCGAGATCTTGGGGGGGATAGACAATAAAGTTTCCCTCTCACTTATGTTCTCTTCTTTATTTTTGGTGTTGGTGTTAGTGTTGGTGTTGGTGGTAAGGCTCCTGTTGTTGATTTTTGTTTTGTTTTGCACTATCTCTTAGTGTTGATGATGTAGTTGCTGTTGTCATTCTTCTTTGTTTTTGCAGTATAAGTTGGTGTTAAGGTTGAAGTTGTTGTTGTGGTTCAATAGTTATGTAGTAGTATCTGTTGCTATTAATTGCGAAGTTTTTGTTTGACTGTTCAGAAAACCAGCTAGTATCAAAAGTTTTCCTTGTTGTCCTTCAAATACTAGAGAGAGAGAATGTTTTCAGCCTTGACAGGGACTAACCAATCAAGACAATAGAGAGTTGTACATTGCCAAAGGTGCTTTTTACCCCAGCAGCTTTGTCTTATACAGATGGAAACTATCAATGGACAATGAATTCCTTGAAAACAAGGGACTCAGCTTGTGTTTCTATCTCAGGTATATACTAGATTCTTTACATTAGTGATGTCAGGCTTATGGTCTCCATTGAAATGGTAACTGTGGAGAGGTTTCAAGTCGATGTAGATTTCATAACTATTTTGTTAGACCCAGTGCCACCAATAATCCCAATCTCCTAAAGGAAATATATGAACATAACAATACCTTAGTAAGTACGGTAGATTCACGGTGAAGCAATACAGATTTGAACATTCTGGCAATGTAATGGATTAGATAGAATGTCTAGTAATACAGATATGAACGTTTTATCCAGAATGATAGATAAAAGGAGTGAAGCAATACAGATTTGAAGATTAGATAAATAGCAAATAGGGTAGATAGAATGCCAAGCAATACAGATTTAAACATCATGTCTGGTAGAAAGAATATGTCAACCAATACAGATTCGAACATTATTTCAATAATAACTATGGTAGATAAAACATCAAACAACGTAGAAAGGAGTGAAGAATTTGTCTGACAGAATTGTTGCCAAGATAATTTACAATTCATACTGAAAACAATAACAAATGAAGCTGATGATCAAAGAAAAAGCCACAATTTTGGCGAAAAAATGTAAGAGAAAGAGCAAATTCAAAGATGACACAAGACACACAAAAAGACAAAGACCTTTAGTGATCAGAAAAAGACAAAACTGTTTTCACCTGTTCAAAGTCGCAGATGGCTGGCTGTGTAAATTGTTCGTTTTTATTGTTTTCAGTCTCCAAAGTTTCTCAGCAAATCTTGCAATGGAAGCTGCTCGTTGTTGAATTTCATATTTGAAGGGAGATTTTTTTTAGTAATTTTTCAAATGAAATCAACTGAATGTTGAGAGGTGCCTCTTACATGCTCATATTCTAAATAGCCTTTGATTACTTTTTTGCTGATGTTTTGCTTCTTCTTTCTTGTGTCTGCTCCACCTTTAATTGGAACCCACAAGGCAAGAGGTAAAGATGCAGAATAGGAGGTGTATGAAGGAAGGACGATAAATTAGATGAACAGATGAAGGCTGGCAAAATATGGGACATGGGACAGGGTAGAATGGAGAAAATAATGTGTAATCAAGTGTATCGTTATCAGACAAGACCAATTATTTTATGATCTCAGACTTCTTTTTAACCTCACAGGGCTGAGAACTGGTGGTGGATTCATACCACAGAAGTTCTGAGCCAATTTAAGTGCACAATTTGATTATTGATTATGTCTCACCATTGCTTAATTGTTTTGTATAAAGTTGATCTTGCTTATCAGTAGGAAGTGACTCTTTAAGTTCCTTCCTAAGATTGGCTGCAAAGCTCCATCAAATAAATCCATACAAGCAAGAGAGGAAAGTGCAGTTCAACAGTATTTTCCCCAAACCATTCAGCATCAACTGTGTTCTTGTTTGAGATCTTCTTTGCCTTACTTGTTAAGCATGTCTTCCCTACACCAGACTGGATGGCAAGCTTTTCGATTTCTTTTGCCTCAAAGCCAGGCCAGACTATGGGAAGCACTCATTAGGAACATGATATTTGCTGAGGATGCAGCAGTTGAAACACACACCTGGGAATAGTAAAGTTTGCTGATAAACCGATTCTAAAAGGCCTGCAAGGACTTTTGTTTGACCTTCCCAATAAGTCTGCTACTCTCAGAAAATGCAAGCTTCACTGGCTTGGCCATGCACCTCCCAAAGGATAAGAGAATCTCAGACTTGTATGGAGATCTGCCATTAGGAAGGTGAAGCACTGAAAGGTGTCACATAAAAACATGATAGAACAAGACATGAAAGCAATCGACTTGGATGTATGTTCTTAGGAAGACATTGCAGCAGACAGATCAAGGTTGAGAGACATCCCAACTGAACAGCTAAAGTCAGAGGAAAGGAAATTGATATGCACAACAGAAGCCAAGTAGGTTTTGCATGAAGGAACAGCAAATGTTGAGAGACCAGAAATGACACACAGATGTGAGGCCTGTGGCAAAGATTGACTCTCCCCTATTGGTCTCTTCAGCCACAATCGATGCTGCTCAAGTCTCAGTCTAACAGTAAAGATACATAAGGATACATCAGCCATGGGCGACACTGATCTGGCTGTTGTTTATTACTTGTGCATAGTTCATTATGATATATTGATTGCTTATTGTTAGAAGTTTCAACTGTTCATTTCTTTCATTGTTTTGATTATCACCTGCAAATGTTTTGCTCATAGTAAAATTCCATCATCGATGTGTGCAGTTGACAAAAGCTCTAATCAAGGCAAGTTACCCACCCCATTTGAGAGCTTCATTTTCAGAAAAAGCCTTGAGGGAGATGCTATTTTCACTAATGAAACCGTTCAGAAAACTACAGCTCAAGCTTACAGTTTTCCTAGAGATCTCAGAACCAGGCTTTTCCCATATGATAAAATTCATATTTGTGTTTACATTTAAACCATTATCCTCTATCTGGTCCTTCACCACCAAGACTGCAGTTTCATTCACAGCAGCATTTCACGCCAGGCTCCAGACACAACAGCCAGAACCTTTTTGTTTTTGGGTCAGATCAAAGCACTGAACCATCACAAGTCTGGGCTAAAGGTTACAAAAAGATTTTAAGTGCTCTTGTGCAATCAAGCCCATATTATAAAGAACATGTTATGCCTCTTTTTTGTGGATAAAAGGCCACTAGCTATGATCTCAGACAAAGAGATGCTACCAGGCTACTGGCATTGCTACTAGATCAGACATAGCACACTTTCAGAAAATTAGAACAGAGTGGTCAGACATTGGAATCTCAACTGGGAAGAAAAAAAACCACTCAGTGATACGGTCATCTAGGATACAGGCTGAGGAAAAGCATTGTGTACAATCAGAGGGAATGAAAGAAATAAAGCCAAGATGGAGGTGCCACAATGTTAGAATGAAGCTTTTAATCTTTAAGCATTGGGTTTGATTCCCACTCAATGGGCCTCATCTATCTAAAGATTTCCCTCTTGTCCAACATAAGCAAATAAGTTAATCAGGAATAACATGGAAACACAACAGTGCCAGAAGACAGAGTATACCTGTGACAGTGGAGATAAAATGTTGAGAGAATACACAACCAGACAACCAAGTACCTCAGTAGGTCTATAGATGTATGGTTAACATATTAAATAGATTTTGTTTTGAATTTTTTCTCCATTTTGCATGCTTAACTCCAAAAAAATTTTAGTTTTATATCCTTTAAGGTTTTAAATTCTAATGTTATATAATGCAGATCATTAACAAGGCAATTCAATCACTGCATATATGAATCTCTAGTTACATGCTAAAAGTAGCAAGTGTAAAGCAAGAAAATTACTAAACTATCCAGCAAACTGAAGGGGGGATGATGCACAAAAATATACAACAAAGCATGTTTTGCTTCTTCATTGCTCTCCAGGTCTATCCACTCCTCAGCCTCTTTATCTCCCCTGCCACTCTGTTCAAATCTGCTCCTTCTCTTGCCCCTTCACATCTCACTCCAACATTGCTATCCCTCTCTTCCACCAATCTTCCCTCTTGTCCTCTCATGCTCCCTTGTTCTCCCCCTCTCCATCTCCCTTTCTGAACCACAATTTTTCCCCACCCTCATGTTCCCCATGTCTCTGCTCCTTACCTCTACTCAGCCCTCAGTCCCATTTATCAAACCCTTATTCACTGAATGATTCACACTTCTTTTCCTTAACCCTAACAATCTTACTTTCCTGCATCATCCACACAAACCAAACCACATGTACAAACCACTACCGTAAGAGAGGGCTGGAGGAAGAAACTAAGAGAGAGAAAGGGAGAAAGAGGGAGAAAGAGAGAGAGTGAGAAGGGAGAGGAAAAGAGAGAGGGAGAAAGAGAGAGAGAGAGAGATGGAAAACAGAAAAGGAGAAAGGGGGGGGGGGGGGGNNGGGGGGGGGGGGGGGGAGAGAGAAAAGGCTAGAAGTAAGTGGGAGTTGGCCCATTCACAAAATTTTCTACAAATTATTCTTTTTCATTTTGCTGTTGTTTCTACTAAACTAATCATCAGATTTATAATAAAATCACATCTTTTGTTTTGTTGATTAACCCAAAACTGTAATGAACATTTGTTCATGCTGAAAGTCTATATAAGCAATTTTTTTATGTAAAACTTTAAATTCAAGAGTTTTTTGATAACTTTAAAGATTTTTGTCAAAAAAAGTTTTGCTTATTTAGAGTGATTTCCTCCTGAATCTGATGTTGAAGTTTTGTGTCTCAAAAACTTTTGTTGATAATTCACTTTACATTTGCATTTTTTGAAAGTGCAATAATCTTGTACAGGATATGGTGTAAACAAAAACTACTTTTTTCACGTGCATTTATGCGAGTCTCTCAACCTGTTGATTATATATATTTGCTATGAAGATTGTTTTGAGAATGTTTTATTTGAAAGGGGATTTCAGCTTTCAGAAAAAAACCCCACAAAAACAAATTTGAGACTTTACAACAGCTAGCTATCAAAATTTCTAACGTAAGAAGAATCTAGTCTAAAGAAAACAGGGCAAAAAATTCAAAATTCAGGACTTTGCATTTGTTTTAAATCCTATAACATGCAACTTTCCAACTTTATATTATATAATCACATATTCCATTTACATTATTATACTTTTCTTCTTTACATAATTTTGAGGTTTTATCAATTTCTCTTTGGTGGCAAATTTGGTTTTAGGCATGAAATAATAGTAAAGGCATTTCTAATTCTTTTTTGACTGCAATAATTGTCTTAACCTGATCCCTACAAGGTCTCTATACTGTATACGCCTACAAAGTTGGGTCCGTGGGACCCGTATACTTTTTGTTAAGAGAATGTGAGTTTTACCTTCCCACTACAAAGTGGGTCCATGGGACCCATGCATAATTTCTATAAAAATGGTCATTATTTCTGCAGAACTTTTGTAAACAATCTGGACTTGTTTGTTGGCATACAAATTCATTATGCAAGTAAATGTTTATGGGTTCGAATCCATTTACATAAGTATTGAGCATCAATGCTTGAAATGTCGGAGATTCAGATTATGCTGTTAATTGTTGTAGCATACACTATACAGTGTAGCATCAGCATGTGTGACACGTTTTGATAAGCACTAGCTACAAAGTGGAGAAATTCATGAGATCTGAACAGACTTTCTTAGAATGATGGTACCTGTTAGTTGTGCGAAGTATTTCAGGCAATTCATAACAAGCAAGAAATAATAATCTCACAAGAACTGATTGGATATCAAAGCAGTGAAATATTTTTAATTTCAACGAACAGATGAGGTGAGGATTTGTACCTTTAATGATGTCAATATCAAAAGCAGTAGCCATCAAAAGGCTGTAAGTAAACATCAAAAAATAAGGTCTAGACACAAGAATTACATGAAGGCACCATGTGCTCTGAGCAAATGGGTTTGCCACACAAATTGCAGTGGCTAGAGGTCTTCCTGTCTCTCTTGGCAGGACAAACAGCGCATCGCTTTCTTTTCGATCGCACTGCTGTGCTTTGTGCTGCATTTTGGGCCTGGGTATCGCCTTCAGGATCCTTGTCTAAAACCAAATCAATGGTTGTCGTGAGCTGCCTTGGGAGGTGTTTGATCATCCTTCTTCTCTCCATTTGAGGAACCAGCAGCCCTTTTGCAACCTCAAGTTGGAAAAAGCGACACCTGGCACTTTTTGAAAATTGGCTGTCAGGGAACTTGCTCCGAAAAACCACCAGAGATGCAATGGATGCAAGGTCCAGCATGTTATATAACATTAACATGGGCCACCTTTTCGTTTGGCGCTTTGCTGTCATGGCATGGGCCATGACGTCCATGCAGTCAACACCACCCTTTGTGGCATTGTAAAAGCTTACCACCTCTGGTAGATTCTTTTCTCCCTTCTCGGGAACAATTGCTGCATCTGAGTGCATGCTCGAGAGAACAATGACATTTTTCTTTTGTCCTGACTTACAGCTCACTAGCATTGAGCCCTTTCTGAAAGCAAACCTCGGCTTTCCCTTTTCCGTTTGTTTGGGGTCTTGGAACTCAGGTGGGATGAAGGCTTTGTTCCTTCTGAGAGTTCCAACCATGGTGAGCTTTTCGGTGGACAAAGCCTTGCACAGTTCCATATCTGTGAAGAAATTGTCGCAGGTGAGATTTCTCCCACTGCCAAAGAAGAGTTCAAAGAGCTCAAGAGCTGTGTTGCGGCCTAAATTGACCTGAGGAGTACGCCCAACTTTTCCCAGGTAGGGCTTTCCAACAAGCGGAAACATTGTTTCAGCATCACATGCCCAAAAAACTTTCAAGCCATATGCTCCTCAAACAGAAACAGGAAGTAGGTGCCAAGGGAGATCACTCTGAATTGTTTTGACATGAGAGATAACTCCCAAAAACCCACCAGTGAGGTGTTTCATGTGGCCATGTGTTATTTACCTTTGAATAATTGTAGGGCCATACAGTGTTAACCCCATATGGGTCCCATGGACCCACTTTGTAGTGGGAGGGATAGTGAATTCCAGTGACACACTGTCGCACATA
The DNA here is from genome assembly GCA_019648995.1 of Plakobranchus ocellatus. NCBI lineage: Eukaryota > Metazoa > Mollusca > Gastropoda > Plakobranchidae > Plakobranchus > Plakobranchus ocellatus. The sequence continues at coordinate 32,831 of BLXT01008482.1, forward strand.
CAATCGATTTTTTGCTCATCAATGTTGATAGCAAGTAATGTCGAAAGGTAATTGAAGCATATCTAGAAGCTCAAATTGATAAACCTTATTTACGTGACTTAAAATTATGTGTTTAGTACCCTCCGGGTCCCACGGACCCATGTTGTAGGGATCAGGTTAAAGTCTTTTATGCAAAAAAAGTTAGTGTCAGTATCTGACATAATGTGCTTTCCTTTTTCTTGTTATTTTAGGTTTGACTATCACCATGACGAACTTTTGACCCAGCCCACTAGAAATGCTGATTTGAGTGACTATCATGCTAATAAAAGTAGAAAATTTTTGTTTCCTACCTGTAGAGTTGCACAAACCTTACACTGAAATGCAATGCTAGAAAACAGTAAAGAATAATATTCTATGAGAGAGCAAGAACAATAAAGTCATTTAATCACTTATCTGTGGAAGACAATGATCACAGTTCTTTAATGTTTGTGGGTTCCACATAAAACCATACATCTCTGTATGTTGATGTTTCCTCTCCTTGAGTCTCCCAAAAGATTAAAAGTCTCATCTTTTATTGCTTGAACTTTGACCTTTGAGTGTTGATAATTTCACCCTATAAAGAAGCCAGGCTGGTGGTTTTTGACAGCTTCCTGCAACGAATAATGTGGGATCTATCCAATTTTTTTTTTTCATTATAGGCAATTTTAATTTGTTAATTAAATTATATGGTTAATATGTCATCAATATTTTATAGATAAAAAAAAGATAGGAAGTATATTAAAAAATAAAGGAAGGACTATAAGATTAAACATATATATTTAAAACAGAACTTCTGATAGTGAGAGTACATGAAAATAAATAAATTACTTAAACAACCAACTTAGATTCTACAGCCTTTATCACTGAGTCAACACTTGATATATATTCATGATTCTCCTAATTCATTTTTTTTTATCCATGAAATAAGAGTAAAAAATTTTGCAAATGGTAAAACTGAGCCTACTCTTTATTTCTGAGAGAAGGGAGAGTGAGGGTTCCAAGACAATACAATGCCAGATGACATATCAAGCTGGTGTGCCTTTGTTCTTACAGATCTGATTTGTCCTGGAAAGTTGGGTGTTTTCTGTTGCACGTTCAAATCCTGCCACCAAAATCTGGTGATGGGGCCAGTCATGTATGTAATCACTAATGTAGTCTTAGTTCATTAGTGTGGAAAAAAATGCTAAGGATGCTTCGGCAGGAAGACTCAAACTCCTAAAACACACACATATTCACTCTATTCAGTATTGACAATCCTCTGCATTCATAATATTCATTGTCATCAACAGAGATCATTGCTGGCTACTGACTATACAGTCTTTTCTGTTTCTATATCACCTGCATAATAATTATAACACCAATAGCAGGTTTCCTTTAAAACAGCTTTTAATCAAGTTCGCATTTAAAGTCCTTATGTTCATTGACTTTAGCTCCCTATATATTTAAATGTTATTTCATCTTTAAAACTTTTTATTCTTTATGCTTTGTACATTAAAAGAATAGAAATCCTGGGGGTCTCCCCCCCCC
>BLXT01008489.1:38946-50912 GCA_019648995.1 Plakobranchus ocellatus
AAACCCTTAAATCACTATGTACTGGAAATGCCATATGCATATCACAAACAGTGCTACTCACTGGGTCTGGGCATTTGCTGCGGCATAGATCCCATGGATGAGCCCAATGTTGGAAACATGGGGTTAGGTGGCAGACTACCGCCGCCACTGGCTGAGGAAAATCCTGGGTTGCCTGCTCCAGCCATAAGCGAGGATAGGTCAGCAGGTGAGCCTGAAGATGTGGGGCTGACCATGTTGCTACTGCCGCCTGTAGATAGTTTCAAAGCAATTGACAGAAAGCATTTATGGAAAAAGAAAAACAAAAAATGAAGGGTGAAGGATTTGATGAGTAAGAGGATTGAAGTGGCGATAAGTGGTAGTAGTAGTAGTAGTAGTAGTAGTAGCAGCAGCAGCAGCAGCAGCAGCAGCAGCAGCAGCAGTAGTTGTAGCAGTAGTAGCAGCAGCAGCAGCTCCAACAGTAGTAGTGTGATAGAAGTAGTTTTGTGTTGTTTTTATGAAGGAAGAAGGAAAAGCAGCAGCAGTTATCACAGTGTAGCTGTAGAAGGCCAACATCTCTCGTTATTTTCGATGTCTTTTTCATAATCACGATGCTTTTTATTTATTTTTTTTTTCATTTTTGGAAGAAGTGGGACAGTTCATGTTCATTGTGTTGAATAGATGACAGAAAAAAAATTGAATCGTTTTGACACATTTATGACACGGTAGAATGGTTGTACTTTAAGAAGACAGTATTTTTGGAAAAGAAGGTGCTTTCAAACAAGTGTTAGTTTCTAATACGCGGCGAGGTGTGTAATGATGTCATGTGCATGTCTACTAAGCACTTATGGATCACATTGTACACCTGGTATTATTTTGCATCTGATCAGGGCGTGAACAGCGTTTGAATAATCTTGTATTAGATTTTTAAAAAAAAGAAGAAGAAGAAGCAGTTGTAATAGACGAGATCACCATTATATTTTGTACCTGTCTGCGGTGAGGACATGAACAGATTGGCAAACAGAGCTGGGTCCGTTGGTGGATTGGGAGCTGGAGAGGAAAGAAACAAATGAGAATATTGCAAGTGTCGGGCTTCGCTTAGCTTAGCGTTAAATATAATATTTAGTTTAACGTAAAGCGTGATGTGATATTTCTTTTTACTGTCTATTCATAAAATTTCTATTGAATCAACAATTTTGATTGCGGCTCGCACGCCGAAGCTTTCACTTTAAAGCTAGCTGAAAGGAACACATTATCATACTAGATTTGCTTAACAAATTTCCTTTTTTTTTTTCTCCTGAAACAGATACATTGATTTAAGATCTAAAAAATTCTATAATTGCTTGATGGCGTTGGAAGACAGTAACATAAATGCATGATTTTAAATTTTGAAAAAGTTTTTGAAACTCAGCATTTCCATGTTAAAGCTTGTTGATCTATTATGTGACATAACGTTTTATTTCTCGTATTAATTGATATAGTTAAAAGATTGTTTATACCTTGTGACAAGACCATGCTGCAAAGTGACGCTAAAATACACGATACCTGAAGGAAAAAGAAAATCTAGCGGTTCAGCAATATCACTTTACTTTATCTTAAGTACATTTCATAGCATTATAAAGGAAATTTCAATTCACCAGAATGGAACAATTATTTCCTGATTAGAAACCATCAAATATGAAACAAATTAGTCTGTGGGCTGGGCTTTTGCTTACTGGTTCACAGAAATCGAACAAGGCACCCCGACTTTGATTATTATACTTAAATTGCTCTACGAAACCCTGATGTGGATACGATCATGCAAAAAATTTTTGCTGTTTCAATTAGAAATAGCGAACCCAAGCACCGACTGCAAAGCGTTCGCAAAAACTGTAGTTCAATATTTGTTCGATAAAAATTAGAATTATCGATTTGCATTTTTCCGGTTGCTTTTTGATTGGTAAATTTATCGTCTAGATGTAATTAGTACAACCAAATAATCGTTAAGATCTATATTTGATGAGTGAGCTCAGTTGTAAGGTGTCCAGTTTTTTGGTTCGTCCGATTTTCGTATTGTGGAAAGGTTGTTTGATTTTCCCCAAAAATATCTACAGATATGTTCTTATGAAATAGTACGCCAGAATGCCAAGAGCATCATAACGAACGTACGTTTTGCACCAGGCATACACGTTCTTGCTTCCAGCGTTAGACTCTCAGTGCAAGTTCCACAATCATTTGACTCAAAAAAGCTTCAGGCAATACCAGACAGGTAATTTTCAAATGAAAAAAAAATGTCTTTCTAAAAAGATGAAAATCGAATTCCGTAGCCTTGGAATCGCCTTTGTTCATTATTAAGCTTTTTTCACCATTGCCAACTATGGAATAGAATTTATAGATTTTATTTTATGATCATGAATACAGGACTATACTTTAGCATTCGATATACGATAAAGTTAAATCTTTTCATCCGACTGTAAGAAGAAAAGATAAACCACGGCTAAGAAAGATTGTATAGAAGATCTATATATCCGAGACCTTCATGACACTTTTTTTCTTCATTTGTCTCGGGCCTTAGTGGCACAATGGCTAGCAAATCCACCCTGATTTACGCAGGGACGTTTCTATCGAGCTCGACCCGCCGTCAACGTCCCGGATTGATGAGAACCTGAAAGTCTGAGATCACCTGGTTGTGGACGGGATTTATGACCAAATAGAAACTTACCTCTCTCTCTCTCTCTCTCGCAATCTTTCTCCCCTCGTTCTCTCTCTTAGTCTTATTTTCTTTTCCTCTCCAGACAGAGAAGATATCACTTCTTATTTTTTATTTCTCTCTCTAGCTCTTGCTTTCGTATGTTTTATTTTCCTAGCGTTTTGTGTAGAGCTAGTATCTCTTTAATACATCCTCTCGATGTGAATAGAAGATTCTCACACACACACACACACACACACACACACAGTCCTTCAAACACTGACAAAGGATTATATAGACTTCAGGAGACGCTTGACATGAACATTTATCTCCCTTGACGTTTAACATGACAGTGACTGGCTGACAACTGCCCAGAGTTTGCACGTTTGTGAGCAAGAGTTACGGCCCCTTACCCACGTATCACTGGGCTCAGGCCGAAATAAATGGACGAGATGAAGGGATCAGATTTAAAAGGAATAAAAGGCATTATTTTTTTTTTTGCAATGTTTGTATTTTTTTTTAAATACGTGTCCTTGTCATATGTACACAACGTAACGTCAGCGCTATAATGTGAAGTAATTTGGGCATAAATGGTTTTACGAATCATAAGGAACAATTGGCATTTACTTTGCAGCTGCTATTTTTTCTTACCGTTTCTTCGAAGTACATCTTTTTTTTTTTTTATTCCACACGCAGCAATAATTTTTTTGCATGCATACAATTTAGTAGGATTCGAAAGATAAATATGTGATGAAAGGTACACATTACTTTCTGATGATGAAAATTGATATATTAATAGGTTATGGAATGATATTTACCAGCCAATCCCAAGCGCACACGCATTAAGTTTCTGTCTTACCCTTGCCCCAAACCCAGCCACCCACTGAAACAGATTTGCATTGCGTGTAAAGGACAGTTCGAGAAACCTAATCTATTTTTAGCCCCCTAGCAAAACACATAGGAAGGGCGGACAAGCTAAGTATCTAAGGAAATACAAATAATTTTAGGCAGCATGGTGTGCTCATGTTAAAAAATTAAATTTGAAAAAACATTTCAGACCCTCGAAGGCATTTCAAAGTTTACAAGTTATGACAGGCTTCATTAAGTGGATTTAATTCCGTTGTATACGAAAGTGGTGGAATTGACGATTCTGATCATTCTTAAGAGCACAAAAAGTTTTGTACCTGATATTTGCTCTCTTCTCAAATTCTAAGTGAAAGTTTAAAAAGCAACATGAGGAGATTTCGACCTGGATATTCTCTGAAAGAAACTTAGCGAAGTTTGAAAAACAAGGCTAGTTTATACATAATTATTCTTGAAATCCTGATGTTGCATCTTTTAGAATCATCGTAATGCAAACATACACCACTCTATCAGTCTATGCCAAAAAGTAATACCGTTAGTGAAGTACAGATCCATTGAACTTTCATGCTAAATACAAGGAAACCGAAGTAAAACGTTAATGTAAACCACGCATGTAAACAACAAAGAAAATGTAAGGCTCCTTTTAGAACGCATGCTCTTGTTTAAACCATGACTCGCGTGTTTCCACTTTCTTAACAAGCTGTACAAGAGCTTAACAGCTGCTGTTGGTTTGCCGTGTTTAATATTCATGAGTAAAGAATATAAGCATGCATACAGATGTTAACAGGCAGATAGACATTGACTTGCTTGGGGTCTGCTCGTGTTTACCTGTGTAACTTAAAAGGACAAAATAGTTGGGGGTTTTTTTTGGCTTTTTTTTCTATTTTGGGAAAGGAATGTAGTAAGCACTCCTACGTAATTATAAGTTTGCGTGCTCTCAGATTTTTTAGATATGGTATTTTTTTCCCCTTTTTTCCTTTAATTCTAGGGAAAAGCAAAATTTAAATGATGCATATTCCGTTTGAAGCAGTATTGAACATGCATACAAAAGACTAAATTTCCTACCACTATTGCTTCATTAGGAGTTTAAACGAAAACACAGATAAATCTTTGGATAGACGAACCTCATGGGCTTGTAAGCTTTACCAGAATTTTAATAGGAAAGAAATTATAAAAGAGTTATGTTAAAAAATAAGTTGCAACAGTGCAGGGCTGGAGAAGTTATTCCCTTAAATTCTGCGATTTATTCTGTCCTTCCCCTCCTCCTCCTCCTCCTACTCATTTAGGGCCTACTTTATGATAGGCTTAACTCATTATGTAAAAATATCTTAAGGGGGAAAGAGGGAAAACGGATAAAGATCAACTCGTATCGAGAGGGATCAGAAATTTTAGTTTGATTTGCACTGAAATGAAGATAGTACAACTCTCTTGTGACGAATGTCATAATTCGAACATGTTAAAAAGGGATATATAAAAACAAAACAAAACAAAAAAAAAAAAACAAAAACCAACAACAACAAACAAAACAAAGCAAAAACAGATGGCAGGGAAGGTGACTCGCTTAATTATCTTATCTATATGTTGGAAACTGGTATTCTATTTTACTAATGGTATTGAAAGCAAGTAAGATACATTGATGTGACTGAGATGTTTTTTTTTCTCCTACTTTGAACAAATATGATACAGTCTAGCAAGAAGACTCGCTCCCACTACTTTCACGATTTAGCTCAAATTTAGAGTTTTTCCTCCCTAATCAGCATTATGATCACACGACTGTGGACCTTGTTTCTAAACAAATGAATAATTGAAAAATAAAACTACACTAAACATGATGAAAATGGGTAAGGGCTGGACTCTAAACTCCCTCATATACTGTGTGACAACTAACATGGCGGTGCTTTAACAGAAACTGACAGGTATTTAGCCACGGTTGGGTCATGAGTGTCGCTAGAAAGCCTTCCCAAAGATACTCATGACTTTGCTCATTGTTGTGTTGCTTAATCAACCCACACTCTACAAAATTGGACGGGACCGGAGCGCGGCGGTTCCTTTGCCCCCTGACAAGCTTTATGAGAAGCTTAGTTTATAAGTAAACAACCACTAAACTTTACAAGCTCATAATCATACCTTGAGCAAAATGTTTCTCTTCCATTTGAAATTTTCTTTGACTGCCTCCGAAAAAGTCAATTTGAGACTTCAAACGATCTATATAAATTGCAAAGAATTTACGTAATTTAAAAGAATTTGGTCTTTCAAAGTGTTTTGCAGACACGGAAAATAATTGATTAGTCATATTTTCAGAAGATTATGCCGGGACCAAATACATGATGGAAAGGGGAAACCAGAGATCTAAAAATGTTCAACACAAGGAAAGAAACGCCCTATGTGGAAAGTGAAAGAGTAAAAATCAGAATACGAGAAAAATGAAGGAGGATGGGAAAAGACTTGGGGGAAAAAGAGAGAGAAATAAAACGGAATGTAAAGAGCTGTACTAAAAAGGTTCTCAAGGGGTTGAATGACAAGGAAGCAAAAGGAAGAAAAAAAAAAGTATTCACAGTGATAGTGAAGATAAAATGTGATAGAGAAACCAAATGAGTTGAACATGGAACACATAAGAACTCATGAATATATTCAAACTTCATAGTATCTCATTAGTAGAGAATATGAAGTGCTGATACTTTACATAGTGTCATATCATAATTATGTGCATTTGAATACTTTTTCAACGTCTTATTCAGGAAAAACAGCTGAAACAGCTAAATCTTAAGACATGCATATACATGTATAATTTTCAAGAAACATATCTGAATATTTACTTCGAAGAACGTAAATTAGATTTAGAAAGCTAAAGATCTTCACAGAGAGTAAGATGTCGAATTGTGGAGTAGCTGATATATTTCGTATTTAGAAACGTTCGATGCAAACCACAACAAGCTCAAATTCACTTTAATTGGCTCGATAGCTTGTTAGTCATCATTGATATCTTTCTATTTTGCGGCCGTGCCTCCATCGGAACGGCATGACGCGGAATACAGTTGCGGGTCTGCATGACTGAGACTGCTATACGATCTTTGAGTTGCGGGTCTGCATGACTGAGACTGCTATACGATCTTTGAGTTGCGGGTCTGCTTGACTGAGACTGCTATACGATCTTTGAGTTGCGGGTCTGCATGACTGAGACTGCTATACGATCTTAGAACATTCATCTCGTCACATACTCTAGAAACGGGACTGATGAATCAGTTCGCCCAAAGAGCAGCAAAATCTATCTCTGTAACAGCGTCAAAGTCTATGATGCCAAGTGCTGGAGAATAATGATTATGTCATCACAATTCCTGTTGGTATAAATTGAATGATTGTCCACTTAAAAAGATCTCAGTAGGTTTGAGACTGAATAAATTTTGTCGCAAGGTTCCAATGATACTGTCCACCATTAAACTGAAGAGTTCAAAGACCTCATGAGTTTTTTTCCGCTCCTTTTTTTTTCCATACATAATTTATGTAGACTTATAGGCTGTATGATCACCTTACAAAAATGGTCTCTAGAAATATTTTAAAACTAATAAACATTGTCGCGCAGTACCAATGGTGAGTACCGTTCAGAAATGTTTTGAAGAAAATTGAACAGAAAGATGAAGGAAAGAAATATGAGAGAGCTATGGAAAAAGCGTATTTCTTCATGCGATTGTTTATCTTATTGCTTGCACGAGCCGCTCTCATTTAAACTATTGAAAAAAAAATAATATATATATATATATATATATATATATATATATATATATATATATATAAAATAAAGGAGCTTTCATGACTGCTCCTGTTTCATTCTAGATCGTAAACAGACTAGTTTAAATTTGCAAAGGTTTTAAATAAAAAGAAATAATACTCACATTGAAAGCTGCTCTCAAAAATGCCATTGTGACTTAATTTGTGTATTATATATCATAGAGTTTCTAAAAAAGAAAAATCAAATGCTCAGTTTTACTACGTGAGTAAAAGTTTTTAAAATATGAGAAATGCTTAAAAAACGAAACGTCTGTTCAGCTATTGAAGGAAGATGTTTCTTGATTGCAACTCTGTGTCTGCCCAGTTCCCTGTGTCTCAGGTTTACAAAATCTGGACAGTCTAGCGAGCAACAGGAGATCTACGTGGTCCAATGGGTGATGGTCACTTCTTAAGTGTTCTTGGGAGGATCATAAGATTGGTCAATCAGCCGAGGAGAGGTCCAAAAAAAAGAGAGGTGACAGGCAGATCACAAGGCGGGCTGGTCAGGGATGGAGAAGAAACAGGGCACAAGCTGGTCGCTTTTGTTCCTCACATCTTTAGAATTGTTCTTCATGTCTGTATAGAGAGTGATGATGCCCCATACGCGGCACGATTTTCGTATGGTCACACATTCGTGACATGATTAAGGCGACGTTTAATGGGTGTGTGCATGTAGCATGGTGCCTGTGTGTTTGCGTGGAGGGAGGATAAAAATGGCTGGAAGAACACAGGACAAGTAACAGTTTTGAATTAAAAAAAAAACAACAAACAAATAAATTTGACATACAAATAATAAGTGGCAGTAAGTCTTGTTAATCCGATTGAAGCAGAAAAGAAGAAATGGTCGATGTTTTAGATAATTAAAAAGTTAAAGATCAAAAGGAGAATGATGGCTATATAGTGTACGTTTGTTTGGACTAAAAAAGTCCCTGAATAATTAAGTGGCTCAACAAGCTCTTATTTATTGCCATGGTTTCTAACTTCTGCGCCGCATGCTCTCCAAAAGGAGGATGGCAATAATGTTGAAGTTAAAAAACTGATGAGTTTCTTGACATTAAGTGGTGCTAAAGGCTCCTTGGCATTGGAAGATGACTGCGGCAAATCTTATTGTAAGAGAAGGTGTGAACATTTATTATATTGAATCCTACTAAAGCTGCCCGTCTTTTCATAAGGATATCGTGGAGGCTCTGTCTTAGACATTGTTTGCGCCTGAAAATATATCTCTATATTAAGTTACACTCGATTTGCAATCGATATATTAACAATCATAGGGTATGAACTAAATATACGCCACCGCTGCTGTATGATGTTTTGATACGGCAAAAAATCAATCATGGTTTAAGGTTTGTGTTTCGCCCTCACTATAGTTGTGACTAATAATTATGACAATCAAATGTCATGGAAAAGATCAAGTGAATCGTAGTTTGTGCTTCAAAACAAGGCATGAATTTTTAAAAGGCATGACCGCTTAAGATTCAGTGAATGAAGTTACGCATGAGAAAGTAATTGCCGAGTGCGGTAAATGAGTAAGATAAACCTGTCTGCGGACAGCCTTGGCCAAAGGTCAACTCAAAATTAATTACAACGTGAACCACCTGTCTACTTTAGGAAGCTGAGGATTAATGAAGATGTTCCTTTGTTTGGCAGTGTCGACAGGGACGAGAGCTAAACTAACACAAACTGTCCATTATGTATGAGCAGCGATTAATGACCTTTTACCCTCTGCAACCGAAACATTTAAGAATAAAACCAGCTTATGGTATTCATGTCGCGAAAGACTTAGCTCATACTGTTGCATCCTGGTTATAATCATTGCAATATTACTTCTATAACGTTGGTGTATTATAGGCTTGTTGCGCACTGGGCGATCGTCCTTTATATTCAGCAACAGTCTCTATAAGGCTCATAGAGGTAACATCGTCGCATCCTTCACTAGTGTCGTCTTTGTATACACTTCCAGCGATAAACAATTATTAGACTCCTAGTAGGATGGGCTGTGACACAGTCGGTAAGGCACTTGCCTACCTTTTGAGAGGAGGGCGCTTCAATCATCAGTCCGACCCTACAAATAATTTCCTCTTCTCTCCTATATCCACCCAACATCAAAACTGAGTTTTCTGAAGTTTCTTAATGCTTTGCAAAACTAAAACAGCTGAGTAAAGCAAAGGCAACGTATCGCACAATGCCGCATACAACCAGGGCCCCCATTACTCCTAGTTTTGCTTACGACCATTGCACCTATCTTCACTGTGATATCACTGCACGCTGCTTGTGTAATACAAAATACAAAACAAGATTTGACCGACGTTAAAATTACTCACCGGATTTTATTCTAAAAATATAGTAGATAGGTTTATAAGGGTATATTATAATGGATATAAATCAAGGACTTCTGACTCAGGAATGGCATCAGTAAAATCCCAATTGCCTAGCGGTGGCTAACCGTGTTTTTCTTTCCTACCGGTAAAAAATCTATTTTAAGACCAGAGGTGATGACCATCTGCCGGTTTAATTTTACTCCGCTTAAGTATCACGAGAAATTTAGGAGATATAAAACAAATTCGTAAAAGAAACAACTATAACGAACGTGTTTTGAATTTTACTAGCTTTAATCGAGCGTTTGGTTTGTCAACTTATGAAACAAGAAGCAAACGATTTCTGTGCTATTTTTTTTTTAAAGGACGTTTATTATTGAATCGGTAAATCAGTCATTGTTGTTTCAAAGTGAAAGTGATAGAGAAGATCATGTATGTGTTATTAGTTGGTAAGCACATGTTCTATGGATTATTTCCTACTTCTTGTCGGTTGTTGACATTGTTAACAAAGTAAGAGATAGTTGAGTTTTTCATAATAACTAAACCTCTGTACAAACACCTTGTAAAACACCTTGCCTTCGCTAGCAATGCAGGATTTCACTTATGATATTCACACACACACACATATATATATATATATATATATATATATATATATATATATATGTAAAGAAAACGGGGTGCTGGCGGTAGAAGCAAGCCAGATAATAATAGATTGTATTATTTTTGCCAAAAAATGTTTCTAAAAAAAAACATACGTTTTAACATCACCTGCAACAAGAGGTCGAATCTTTATTAGACTTGTTGGAATCAACGTAATGATTTCTGATAAAATATTATACATTTGCCTGACCATTATTGTACATCATTCAAAATACCGCCAATGAGAGCTTTGACAACATGAAATAGCTTTGTTTTTTTGTTTTTTTTTATGCACGCAATATACAATAATACTTCTACTAATTGTATGCCCAAAAGGCAATAACAATGCAATTTTTCGTAATAAAATCATCATAAATTTTACATGAATACACAAACTGAAAATTAAAAAAAGACAAGCCACGACAGAAAATTAAGCTAGAAGGAGAAATTAATTATAAAAGAAATTGGGAAAGGGCTGTCTGGGCATCTCTCTCATTTTTGGCCGCTGTAACATGTGGCATATTCAAGATTCTTGCAATGTGGTACACATATGCTTCAATAAAGAGTTTGTTAAAGTTTTTATGTGCAACCCAGTTCTTACAAACCCTCATTTTTTGGTTTTATTATGTCTTATGCAATTGAGTTTTCACTTATCATTTATGCACTAAAAATCCATACAAAAAGTCTCTTATCTACGCCGAACTTTGTAATATAGGCCTGACTCGCGCAACAACGTTCTTTGAAAAGAAACACATGCACAAAATAGTATTTTGAAGAACATTTGTTGCATTTTCAAACTGGCATGTGTTGGTATACATATATATCCTACATACAAGATTACATCTTAGATACCACCCATCCTTCAATTTTTCAATATCAATATTTAAACTGTACGTACAGAAGATCTTGAGATGCTCTTTTACGCCTGTTCCTTCTTATTGTCTGACATATTGAGGGTAAACATAAAATTTTATCTCTGCATCCCAAAACATAGTTGTAATGTGAGATCAGTACAGTATAAATAAGTTTAATTTTTTGCCATATTTTTAAAATAAATATAAACGTTATCTTTTTCTGAAGACGTTCTACAAGTACACTATGCTTTTGGTAGTTCTGTTTAGAACTAAGATTATTCATTTTGAATCAATCAATGCGTAAGGTTGGATAGGAAAATAGGAAAGATAATTAATCAAAAGCATTTACTTAGAACATTGACTCAATTTATGATTTTCCAATAACTTGTCCCAAACGTTTATCTTAATAAAATTCCTTTAAATTCTTGTAATAATAATAATAATAATAATAATAATAATAATAATAATAATAATAATAATAATAATAATAATAATAATAATAACATTCCTGAAGGGAGAAAACTTCAGAAAGTTTTGTCGAGAGAAAGAAACAAACAAAGCACTTACTAGTTCTAATAATAACTCTTTGCGTCAACTGGGTATTAATATATTATACAGATGAATTCCTATCTACTTAATCACTGCCATACTGTTAGGATGGTTTCAGTATTCCATTTCATCTATCGCTCTGTTAGGTTTGCCCATGACGTCATACTTTTGTACTTGTGGCACAAAGATTGAGCAACAGCCTCTTATTAAAAAAAAACGCACATCAAATTCTCGTTACCTTTCCTCAGCCCTCAGCCTCCATTTGAAAAACGGACGGGGTGCGGCGGTTGGAGCATGTAAAATTTAAAAAAATATATATTTATTGATTTATTT
>BLXT01008489.1:50941-65516 GCA_019648995.1 Plakobranchus ocellatus
AAACAGAGGCTTAGTGGTTAACGAACTGCTTTGAAATATGGAATCATTTTATGATGCAAGCTCAAGTCTATGACTAGTGCCTAGAAAGCTCGGAAAAGTAGTGGCGAATTATTATAGCGACACTGTATCGTCATACAGCCCTATTTTATAATGGGAAACGTCAATCCATGTCGCACTTGACCTCATTATTTAGCCTTGCCCTCTTGCGTTTCATTTTCCTTTTCCTCACAGGTAGTGCTCGTTTTCATGTCCTGTACCTTTTTGCACTGCACTTCCCCTGCCCCAAACATGCCCCATCACTATGAACGAGGAGACACTTTTTTTGGACAAAGTCTGAGCTACTGAGCGCAGTGACCGTTTGACGAGTGTCCAGAAGATGTGGAGCTAGAGAAAGAGTCATCCTAGGGCTTAACAGATAGACCCTTAGGTTTGATCGTGACGACTCACCGAACCAGCCAGCTATGGATTCCTCTAAATGCCATCCATCACCCGGACTGTGACACTGTTCAGGCAATGACAGTGTCTAACCAGAGAGGGAGAGAGAGAGAGAGAGAGAGAGAGAGAGAGAGAGAGAGGGAGAGATGAGATGAGATTGATACAGCGTGAGAAAAAAGGCAGAAGAAACTGAGAATCTAATCTGGGTAAAATAAGTGAAGTTTCAGCAACTATTAAAAGCCTACTCTGTAGGAAAAAAGAAAGCTTAAAACTGTTAATAGCAAACAAATCCTTATGACAAAAAGCATTCTTTCTCTTTTCTTTTTAAAACGCCCACTTTTCTATATCTTTACTTCTCTATCTGTTCTTTCTAAACTGCCTTGAGTTTTCTTTTTTGTATCCTTGTCGTCCTCCTCGTGCACCTCCTGCGCCTCCTCTTTGAACTCCTTCTCCTGCTTTTCTGCTCATCCTCTTCCTCCTCGTCTTCCTTTTCCTTTTCCTCCTCTTCCTCCTCCTCCTCCTCCTTCTTCTCCTTCCCCTCTTCTTCCTCTTCCTCCTCGTCTTCCTTTTCCTTTTCCTCCTCTTCCTCCTCCTCCTCCTTCTCCTCCTTCCCCTCTTCTTCCTCTTCCTCCTCCCTCTCCTCCTCTTCCTTTCAATTCGACTAAAATTGCTACTACAATTTTAACGCTTACTCAAATAAACTATAAATTGCCACCACACCAAAACGTTATAACATGCTATTCCATAAACAGACATGACCAGGCGCTAAGTCCATTAGTTTTGCATAAGAAGAAGCAACATTATTAATCTTTCTTAGTCTGATCTGTTTTGTGTCTTTGAGTATGTGTTCACGCGGGATACTTACAATGTAGGATTAAATCATGCTGATGTGCAAAATAATGTTGATGACTTCTTATCATGTGTATAATAATAGGTCACATAGATTTGTGTGGGATCTCTGTGATTTATAACACTTCTATGATCAATCCTACTATCTTTGTACTTAGCAATGTCTCCCTTGAGTACCTGTAGATCTCAAAGCAATAATTCATTTGAAATGTGGGGAGTTTGGTCGTCTAGCTGAACCCTCAAACGAATAAACTTTTCACAGATGTATTTGTTTCTAGCCATGGCACACCTGACCAAACATCAAAAGCACAGAAAAAAGCACCTTCTTGCAGTCCATGAATATTCAGTGGGGAAAATCCGTCTCGTCACCTTATGTCGGTCTTTCTTCAAGCTTATACAACTCTGAAGTAGTCCTGATACTTCTATACGTGAACGGGCTAACAATAAGTTTAGGAGAAAAATTGGCGTACTGGCAAACTAATGATAATAATAAAATGAATTCCTGTCAGCACGTATTTCTAAGTGCGTGAAAAAATGTCAAGGGATTACATGAGATAAATCGTTATTGTTTTTTTTTTATAGGTGCATTGGTTTGGTTGAAAAGTGATAGAGCTGTGCGTGAGCTAAATTGTATACGTGATTTTGTGTGTGTATTTATATATATATATATATATATATATAAACATACACACACACGCAAATAATCCAACTAGCATGATAAAAATCATAACGATCAATTACTTCTTCTATTATTAGTACAGATAGGTTTGTTACTTGACCTGTTTGTACTACCTAGTGACGTAAAGTCTTTAAGAATAATTTACATGTTAATTTTCCATACTTAATCATAATGTGACCGTTATTCCTGATTTGCCCGTAATTGTGGAGTAAAAGATTTTCACTTTTAAAATGAATACAATTGCACCTCAATTACATGTGCGTAGTTTTAATGTAAAGAGACATTTCGAGTCTTGAAAAAAGGTGGCAAAAAGCATAAAAGACAAAAGTGATTCAGAAATATAAGTTTCTGAAACCGAGACAGAGGTGAGTTATTAGAAATTCTGTTAAAAATCAATTTCTTCAGCTAGCCAGAATACCGCATTGCCATGTTCCACAGAATGTGAACAAAACAGGACAATGAAATTCGTAGACGCAAGAGTTTGGAGGGAGACTATAAGGAAAGGTTTGTTTTTTTTTTGCAAATAGCCAGTCCACAACAAGGTGATCTCAGGCTTATAGGCCATCCGTAAGGCCAAGGCGCCGGTGGTGGGGCTCGAACCCGCGACAGAAGGGTCCCCTGCAGATCTCAGGGCGGACTCGCTAGCCACTGTGCCACTGACGCCCCCTATAAGGAAAGAGTATGAGACACAGTAAGGATATTCAGAAAGGAAGAATATTAATAAATGTAAGATCAGTAAGGTGCCTCGAAAACCCATAAAAATCTTGAGACCTTTTTATTGACATCATAAATCAGGTTCAGGAACAAATAGCAAACGGATAAACAGGAACAAGAAAAAATTACAAGAGGAAAATGACAGGTGAATCTAGAGGCAAAAATGGCAAGTGAACAAACCAAAAGAAAAATGACACATAAGTCAAGAGAAAAGTTGCAAGTGAATCAAGAGAAAAGTAAAAGATGAATCAAGAAAATGGTATGTGGATCAAGAAAAAAAAATAGCAGGGGAATGAAAAGAAATATTGTTAGAGAAAAAATGAGTAGTGAATAGAGAGGCAAATTGCGGGTAAATTAATGAAGAGAAACATTGCAAGTGAATCAAGAGGGAAATGGCTGTCATTGATAAAGAGAAAAGAGCGAACTGCATAAGCATCTATTTTAGCAAACTGTGCCGTTCTGTAAAGCAGGCACATTTAAATCTCAATCATAACAAAATAGAACGATTTTGAAAGGGTAAATATATATGTAGTGGTCACTCCTAATGGAAAAAAAAAGAAGACAGAGGAGGAGGGCAAGAAGAATGAGAAAGTGAAGAAAAAGACGGAGGAAGAGAAAGAGAAGGCGCAAGAGAAGAAAAGCGACAAAGAAGTAGGAGGAAGAGGAGGAGAAGGAAGAAAAGGAAGGGAAGAGGAGGAAAACAAAAAAGGAAAGAGGAAAGCACGAGGAAGAGCGGGCCCCATGAGGAGAAAGAAAAAGAAAAGGAGAACAAGAGTGAGGGTGGTGAACTGAGGGAAGAGATACGGGTTGGGATCTTATTAAAGAGGGAGAAGAAAGCCGATCAAGTGGTCTGGTTGGTTGTTTTTAACCTATTTTCATATTTCACTCTTCCAGATTCTGTATTTTGATACGTCAGTCGCCGCCAGACTTGGTGCTGTGAATCAATTTAATAAGAGTGTTGCACATACAGGAAACCAAGCAGGAGCTTTTGATTCAAACCACCCTTATTAAATAACCACAGCGCCACAAACCACTACATCCTTTGTGATTGATGAGAGAAAAATGAGGATTTTGAAACTCGAAATGTGAGTGTTCATAGACACGCTTCCAATATTCTTATCTACACCTATATTTAAAAATTATGTTCAAAATTTTAAAACATTGTCCGCCTTAGGATGAAGAATAATGATACATTTATGTTTAAACAAAATGCATGCGCTTACAACTATTGTGTTCCGTGTGTCGTTAATGCACAGCTCACATCACGAAGTGGTCATCTTTCACTCAGGTACAGGTAGACTTCTGGAGCCTGTCAGTCTGTCTATCAGTCTGTCTTCTCGTGAGATAAATAACGCCAGTGGTTCACATAAAAGTGTTCCTCATGATCGAAGGTGCAAAAGATGGTAGATTAATACAGATTGATAATTCGTAAGCCCGTACGCCCCATACCCCATCCTTCCTTACCTTTTTCGTCTCTTCTCCAGCTCTCTTNNCTCTCTCTCTGACAACACATACTTTGATTTTCCTTATATTTTCTGAGGTTTTTTTTTTCGCCATTTATTTCCAATATGAAAAAAAGGGAATGTTTGTCTTTTTTTCAAAACTAGGATAAGTTTTTTGTGTGTGTACATATAGCCCGCCCAAAACAAGGTGATCTCAGGCATGTAAAACATTTGCACATCATGCAGAACACACAGCAGGAGGATTAAGGATAATGCTAACGTAAAAAGAAGTAAACTCACTAATCTCTCGTTAACCAATATTATTAATACGCCATCTCTCAGAAGCATTCCGAAACGCAACTAAAAACATCAACTGGAACATCATCCAGTGCTATACGCCACCGAACTCCGCATCATAATAATGAAGAAAAACTAGACTACTACAGAAAACTGCAAGAAACTAAAAACTGACTCATCAGTAGAGATACTTCTCTCACAAAAGGTCTCAAGGTCAAGCTTCGCTACGATAACACTGGATTAGAGAATATGGGCCAAAAAAAAAGTGGGTGATATTAGTAGAAACAAAGATCTCTACTGAATGATGCTTGCAAAATGAGGTTATATTAGGTAACAGCCTTTTCCCCTCACAAAATTATTCACAAAACTACATTAATGTCTACGGATGGCATAGGCATAACCATCAATTTAGTTATTGATGAAATCAGAATACACTCTTCATTTCGTTTTCTAATTTCATCTTAAACTTCTCTTGCGTGTTCGTAAACGTTTCAAAAGTTGGCATGTAGTTGGCCAAAGACGCAAATAGCAGAAAAAATCTCGGAGATGACTGCAGCTTACATTGTTGGTTATAGTATCGCATGAAGGTTGATGCTCAGGACCAGTCGGCAACAATACATTTTTCAACAGCAGACCCAGAAGCTGTTCGAGTGAAATAGCAAAACCAGCAAATTGTAGAATTGTGTGGGTTCATTTGTCAAGAGCATCTCAATTCCTGACACGACGAGGAGGGTGATCTCGATAACTGATAAGTAACTGTCTGCACTGTCATGGTGCCATATAAACCCTCAAATGTTATGTTATTATACATAATCCTCTGTCGGTAGAAAACGCCTTGAAGGTAATGCAAGTGGTGGGTTCCCTGATGTAGTGATATGAAATGCATATAAATAATGTGCACACTCCCCATTGTTGTGGAGCGGGGCAATTGAGATCTATATTAAACCCCCTCTTCTTTAAACTTCTAATCACAAGTGCCTAAGTGTTCGGTATTTATTTGTTAAGGCGTCTGTAAATGGCAGACCCGGTGTAGCACGCTAAAACGACTCTACCCCAGAAAGACTCTAGAGTCAACATGGCGGCCGCCAGAAACACTTTGGAGTCTCTATAGCGGCCGCACAAAAATACACTCTGGAGTCTGCCTGCGGCCGCCAAAACTACTTTAGAGTCTGTCTGGCGGCCGCCGGATTGACTAGAGTAAGATTGGCGTGGGCGGGGCTCACGCCACACAGACTCTAGAGTGTTTCTGGCGGCCGCCAGTCTGACTCTAGAATCTGTCTGGCGTGAGAGTCATTCTGGCGAGCTACACCGGCAACAATATCCAATACCAAGTAGCTGGCTTCATCGACTAGTGTAAAATAGTACGAAATATTACGAATACGCACTCAGTGGAACGCAATTAATCAGCTTGCACAGTTGCCCGCCGCAAAAGTGCATAATTTCCCGTGAGATGTCTCCTAAGCTCTTCATAATAATGGTTGAAAGCCAGCCTGAAAGGGTAATCAAGGCTGAATAGTCTTGTTTTCCAGTCGCGTCCGGAAAGGGACAGGGAAAAGCATACACTTTACGTTAGATACTCCAGTCCATCGATATAGCATTCATTACCCATGCACTAGTTTACCTTCATTCTATATCTGCGACCAGATTCTAATACCCTGGAATGAGTAGCCTAAAATATAATTATTGTTTACAGGAATATACCAAAAACATAATATGTTAGGCCTAATGTCATTGAAGTGACGTTCAGTGCTGCCACAGCGATAGGCCTATGCCAAAGTATAGAAGTAGCTGTAAACAACCGAATATGCTCCCCCCAATTCTTTATAAAGCATTTTAAATAGAGAAAAGTGGCTACCATACCTTGATTATTAAAACGCATTTGTAACTCATCCTTGACTAAAGGTGGTCGCTCAGCATCAAAGCGCTGCAAGCTTTTCTCAGCAGGTCCGCATTTTCGGGTTATCAAACCATCGAGCCCAAGGATGTATTAGAAAGAAGGATACAGGGTATGAAGACATGATGGTATGTGAAATATCCGCATCAAGACCTCATTCCTCAAACCTTTTAAGTTATAGTTCTTTCCTCTTTTTAAAAAAAAATTCTGCATTACATTTATGATACTTGTCACGTCTTCTTGGAAAAAAAAAAAGGATGGAAAAAGAATCTTAAAAAAAAAAACAATGACAAAAAATGATGCAGCGACAACGACTTTTGAACACACACAAAGCTGAAAAACGAAATGAAAGTCATGGATGTTTTCCATCATTTTATTTACACAAATCGCGGTTACCAGTCGGCAGCCAACACGGAATGAGAACATGACAGTATAGGCTGGATACCGTATAGTAGAATTATGCTCACTTAGTGTCCCCTCTACATAAATTTGCAACCTCTCTCTCTCTCTCTCTCTCTCTCTCTCTCTCTCTTACACACACATTCATTAACTCACACTCTTTATCTTTCTCTATATCCTAATAGCTTATTATTAGACCATTAAAATATACATGGTACATGTAAAGAAACAAGCATGAAAAAGAGCCCTGCTGAACTTAAAAAATGTTAGTGACTATCTTAGAAAGATTAATGATTGTCATTAATAATAATTATGCGATATTGTGCTACAATGTTTTGTCTTTTTGAAGAAGTAGATTTTGTGTGAAGCCTTCGGTTAGATTTCGTAATTTGTAAAAGCATTTGTAGAAATCTCGTTCACAGGATAAATCTCTTCATTCCTGATCTCTAGGTCACAGCTAAATGTTGTTTTGGTTTCTTTTGAAAAAAAGAGGTATGAAAATAAAAGACATGATAGTTGTCTTTCTTTTGTTGTGAGGTGATAGCTCTAAAAGTTAACCAAAAAGTACATTGCAAATACCTAAAACATTCACTCTTATTTCAAGCTCTTTTTAACAACTTCTATCTAGATAGGGGTCTTTTGCCTGGTAACTTCCTTTGCATTCAAGTTGAAACAGTCAATTGAAAGTAATACTCAGCAATATTCACGAGAAAAATACGTTTTAGACTATGTTTACTGTCCATTTACAGAACACTGAGGTTTAAAAAGTATCCATTCTTCAGGTAGATGTTTTCAAAAACAACCCCCCCCCCAAAAAAAAAAAAAAAAATGAAGCACTTACAACAAACACACTGACCAAGATCAATTAAAAAAAAGACCACAAAAAAAAAAAGTAAGAAATGATGCATGTATAATAAAAATTGAAAAGGGAAAAAAAATGATAACAAAGTGTTTAAAGAAGACTAAATACAGACAGCTACAAATTTTTGTTACAGACATATTTTGACTCAGTAGTGGTTTTCAGCAAAATAGATGTACAAAATATATGGTTAAAAAAAGCCAAAGAAGCAAGAACAAAACAAAGATATTTTCCTGGAGTAGGCAAAATATTTCACAGAATTTTGGTGTCATTCCCATTTACACAAATTTTTAACTTTGATGCACATAGTCAATTTCAAAGCATTAAAAAAACAACGACAAAAAAACAAAACCATTGGCATAATCATCAAAATCTAAAAGACAACAAAAACATGTATACAATGGTCGTGAGTTAAAGCAAAATTTACAAAAAGCACAGGAGCATTAAATAAAATGTAATTGTGGATAAAACAGAAGCATAACTTGAGTAAGATCACAAACTACAAAAAAGGGATGGTGAAATCTTTGGTTAAACCAAGGGTAAAACTACCATGATCAAACACAGTACTGTGGAGATACTGTTTACGATACTGCACTGTGTTTGATCATGATAGCTAGAACAAGACCAGAGTGTGTAGGGGAAATAATCCCATCAAATCATCAGGAGTGTTCCTTGGCACAAGAAAAAAAAAATATTTAATTAAGTATGACTTTTCATCATATTAAAAAATAATTATGTTCATCCAGTTTAAAATTTACAGGTTGAAGATGGAAAAAAAAAAGTTGTTTTGTTTTTCCAACTGTTCAAAGACATTATAGTTATTTGGGGAAGTGTATGTACATAACTGCTGAAGCCAAATGAAGAGCAGTATGGTTAGTCTTAAGTCTATGGATTATACTGCTTTACATTTGGCTAAGGCAGAAAAAACAAGGATATTATTTGTAATCTCTCTATACAAAAGATATCGATGGTGGGAACTGCCCAACACAATGTTCATTAAAACATCAAAAAACAGTCTTTAAATTTAGTACCCCCCCCTCCCCCCAAAAAAAGTCCTCACTTCAAGATCTACAAATGAAACAAAAACCCCTCCAGTATCTTTTCATCTATTTCACTTTTTACCTGCTTCTGGAAAATCCCTCAGAAAGGATTACATTTTTCCTTTTCATTGAGAGAAATCAGAAATAATGAATAGATAAATTTTCACAGAGGCAAGGTATTTGACGCAATTTATTTATGAACAGATCCTGTTTTATGGCTCTCTTTTCACAGAGGTGAATAAAACTTGAATTTTTAAAAAAGTTGTTACTGCAGAACTGCAGATTTTTTTTCTTAAAACTTACCTTACAACCAATCAATTTCTGTTTAAAAGAAAACAAAAGTAATGGATATGAATCTAAATGCATTCTAAATTAAAATTAATCAGACCCCAAAACTGATGCAATGTAAATCTAAAGTTTCCACGGCTTAACATTAGGTTAAATGCATTATCTGCAGTGTTTTTATTATTCTGAGATTGCTCTTGAACATCACTATTGCTCTATGTCAAGCCCATGTAATCAAGTAACTACTCTCATGTAATCATACATAGTGTAGAAAGAACTTTCCAAGATTCCAAGGCTAAATCACATTACATGATTGTATATGTCCTGTAAGCAACCACTGTGTTCAATGCAACGGAGATTGATTGAAAAAAATTATCTGAAAAGTGCCCTTCAAGCTGCTGCTAATTTATAAAACAACAACAATATAAATGTTATGCCATGGCTTCTATCCTGATTTCCACCCAAAAGTTGACATTCAAGCATAACAATTTGAAATGGTTACAAAATAATAATGTAAAAAAACTAACTCTACCTTTTCTTCGTTTCAAAAGTATAAATTTCCTACAGAATATTCATGAAATGAAAATAAAAAAAATTGAAAGTACCGCTTTACCATTTCTTTTGTTACACACATTTCCATCTAACCAAAGTCTTTTTTTATTTGTTTGTAAAAAATCAAGTTAAAAAAAATTTAGCACAGAATTTTAAGCGATTTGTATGTAAGATGTAATATTAAGTCAAACAGAACCTGTTATTTTGTTAAATGTATTTACATAATTATTTGTTTTTATGTAAAACAAACACATCAATGGTATTAAAAATGCCACGTCATCTCACTCTTCCTCATTGTAACACACCATGTGGCCCTGTAACTATTAACATAATTACAGGTTGACCAGGACAACATGGTGGTACTCACTGAAGGAATCTCTCACGTTGGCATGTAAGGTACAAAAGCACTAAAATCACATTGAGAGGCAGACCAAAGATTTGGATTAAAAACAAGGAAGTCAGAGAACATAAGCAAATACAAAGAATGGGTATCATAAACAATAAGAGTCCAACAGTATATCCTCTCTCTCTTGCACTTTCCCTTATACTTCTTGCTTTTGTTCTTTTCCTCCTTTCTTGTTTTTCTATTGTTGTATATATTCTTATGCCTCTGCTTTGTCCTCAATAACATTATCTTTTCATAACTCTATTGCTTTTTCAATGGCACAGAAAACAAAGCCGCTCGCTTTTCAACCATTAGAAATTAAATTGAAAAAACTTAGCAGAGTTGTGAAAATGGACAAGGAAGTAGCTTTTATAGTATAGTAGTACAACACTATTGGATCCCAGCCTTGCAAGTCGAGGAACAGTTCAATTATCTATGGTTTAACATCTTTTAAGTTCTATACAGATTGCCCCCATCAGGTATAATGACTAAAAGTTAACTGGGCTGCCTTTCATTGCAATCAAAAAACTTCTATAAAGATTATCTCATATAAAATTAACATGCAATAACTGATTTTAAGGGGAAAAAAGTCTCTAAAAAAAAAACGGACATGTGGATTGTCAATAAGCTTTCTAAAAACAAAATAATAGCTTATTTTGTCAATGAGTGAAAACAGGAGAGTTTGGCTATCTTCTCCATCTCATCAATATATAGACTTTAAAATGTTACTTTAAACTATGACCACATTTTATCTTCTCCCCCAACTGCCCCAACTACACCTTTCACACTGGCAAAAAAATTTCTATTTTTTTTTTACCCATGCAAACTCCATCTGTTGTAACTGATATCCAATATTTGCATGAAAAAAAAAAACATAAACATGACTTTGAATTTTTGAGAAGCAATAAAATATATTCCTTTTTGGTATTTCTTTGAAATGGACTAAGCTACAAAGCAATCAAAAAGCATATGATAAATTTTCATGTCAAAAAGTGTGCAAAGTCAGGTTCAACCAATATGAATATCGATCAGGGTATCCTACAACAGCACTAACAGCTTGAGATAGGATCAGTGAAGATTTTGAGCCTGGCACTACCAACCTGTGTGACATTGGCTACAAATGCTGCTCCTTGGCTGACATTTTTTTATAAAAATGCAAGAAGCCTATAAAAATACAGAAATACAGAGAGAGACAAAAACTGTGCACTTTAATTATGTCCCAAGATCACAACCATGAGCTGAACAATGGACAACAACATTTTCATGCCAAATCCAACAATTTATTATTTTGTCATATATATATATATATATATATGTATATATGTAAGCTTGTAATTATATATGCTATAATCAAGAATCTATGTCAAGGTTTGCTTGCATTTACATCTATCTCATTTCATACAATTACATTTATGATTTCACACACGCAATGCAAATTTTGCAAAATACATGAGCAAACTTTCTGTGAGGCCATTTTTAGCATTAATAATATTATTTCTCAGAAATCGCAAGTATCACACCTGACTTTTTTAACTTTTGAAAAAAAAAAAAAAAAAAAGCATGCAAATATAACCCACTTAGGCATTCTCTTAAAATCATAAGACTTTAATCATTGTCTGGTTGATGTAACTTTTGACTCCATCCCTTGTCCCTCCACACACACAACAAAAAGTGGGAAAGGGTGGATGGGGGGAGGACATGATTATTCTAGTGACCCAAATCACATCGATACATAATTTTATTCTTGGATAAGTTGTATAGACTTTGGTATAATTTGTATTGATCTTTTACTGATCAATTTTCTGTCATTTTTTTTATGTAAGCAGCAAACAGTTATGCTGAAACTCTTCAAATCAGCCCTAGCATGACATGACAATTTGCAACAATGAAAATCCAATGAGCAATTATGGAATCATGATGAAAATGTGAAATCAGAGGATCTTAAGAGTGAAACAGGTGTAAAAGGCTAATTTATCTCAACAGCCCATTATAAGAAAAATCCTCGCTGTAAAAAATTGGACACTTCTCATGTACTACAATTCATCAAATCTAAGAAGCCTTTAAACAAATACTGTTTCTAGAGTGGATGTGAAAAAGGATTTGTGACCTGGTTTTGGCAAATAGAATGATAAAATGAACTATTCATTCACAATTTCCCTGTTCATTGGTAATTAACACAAAAATCATTTTTTAGCAAACAATACTGTTCCTTAAAAAATCATTTTGAAAAAAAAATACAAATTTCTATAATCATACTTGTGAAAAGAAATGCAAGCCATTGTTCAACTATAACATTCTCAAAGTGCACAGGCAAGAAATTATACTTAAAAAAGAAAAATAACAATTAATAAAGTGGTAGAAAGTTATGGCGGGTGTTACTGGGTTAGCACCATTAGCACGAGACGAGGTATACAGTGCGTAGATCCACTGATCCAAATTAAAATATTAATAGCATTAATGTCATATTACAAATGAAATTAATTACTTAGATAATAATGCTCTTATTTCTGCATCAATCACAACTACTATTATAGTCATCATTATTATTATTATTATTGTTATTTTGATAATATCTTTCTTGCAACTAGTTCTCACGGTTACTCTTTGTCTTGTTTGACATCCTTTTTAAAAAAAATTTAGAAGTCTCATATCTTGGAAAAAAACATAGCTTCCTCAATTTTACACAAACACAAACCTTGCAGGGAAACGTAATAAAATTTCATAATCTGCTGTCGGAGTTATTTGGCATGTCTTAAGACATAAGGATGTATTATTGTTAATCTAATATTGTTGTTACTGTTATTATTTTGTTCAAATGTGCTGTGGGTCCTAAAGGCAATATATGATGGAACCAACAAAATGTGATGACTTCTTTCCTGAGACTGATATTTTTTACTTTCACCTAGCATAGCTTATTCTAGTCAGAGTAATTGCAGCGTGAGCTCACGTTATGAATATTCTTATGTGTGCATGCATATGAGTTCATACCGAAAAAAAAAAAAAGGGATCAATGAATTTTGAAGGTGACATTCTTAATCAATCTTGGCAATGACTTACAGAATTTATTTTCCCTGATTCATATAAGATGTGGAAAAAAATACAGGTTTAGTTTTTGTCGATGTTTTCCAAATGAAAAATAGTTTATAAAAGCCCATATCTCAGGGAAAAAATGCACGCAGAATTTGCATGCTACACAGATTACAAAAATCAAGTAATAATGCTGTCACATTGCTATATGAGAATCTTCATATATCATACTTCATTTTCATATTAAAAAAAAAATACTTTGAATAAATATGTGGTTGCAGTGTTGTTTTTTTAAATGCAAAAGTTTTATAGGACAAAAAGATAAAAAAAAGGCTCTCACCTTGCATCTCCTGTCTGCCTCTCTCTCTCTCTTTTTCTCCCTCTCTCTCATTAAGAACACAGACAAATAATACGCTTTCTGCTAGAATAGCAGATCAAATCAATCTCTGTAGGATCTATACATAACTATTAAAGCTTTGCCCAGATGAATATTTATCATACCATAATATATTGAAAAAATTTGCAATATAATTAAAAAAAAAAGGTAAAATTAAAACATGCAAGCACAAACTATAAAGTCTCTTTTATTCACATATAGCTATATATAAATGAACGTTTTGTTTTGTAGTGAATACTTCAAGATCATCACTAGTCTAGAAGTCATGTAAAGAATCACATAGGAAAAACAACAAGTTTAAATGAACAAGCTTTTTTAAAGATCAGGATTTACAAAACACTGTCCAAACCATGCTAAAGGCTCTGGACTAGTTCACACTCAAAAAATTGTGCCTGTAAAATAGTACAAAATCAGTCTGATACAAAAACTTGTGGTTAAAAGAAAAAGTATACAACAGTTCTCAATACCGACTTTTAACCAATTTTTTAACCAATTTTTTGAGATAATGAAAATCTGTGTGTGGTCATACTTTACAAAGTAATAACCAAGTTAGCCTACCATTTTTATGGCCAACACCTTGTTCCTGTTGAACTTCCATTTAGAGTCATTGATTCTTAATGTATCATTGGCCACAGGTTGCATTTCTAGGTAATCTGTACCGTTAACCTGATACGCAATTACACTGCATACGAAATAATCACTCGCTGTAAAAACTTGCTTTAGTCTTAAAAAAAAAGGTTTCTTAAGTTGTATTTTCCTTTCACAATGTCAACACTTGCCCTTCTTCAACAGCAATTACTTGTACTGTATCCTGTATGGAGATCCTGCTTATGAAGCCATTTAACAAAAAAAAAAAAGTAATGTTTTGGGGAAACAATGGC
Organism: Plakobranchus ocellatus; assembly: GCA_019648995.1. Lineage (NCBI taxonomy): Eukaryota > Metazoa > Mollusca > Gastropoda > Plakobranchidae > Plakobranchus > Plakobranchus ocellatus. Next base: position 65,077 of record BLXT01008489.1, read on the forward strand.
ATCACAATACCATTATGAGAGTTGATAACATTTGATTTGAGGATTTTGATACCATACATTATATTTCACTTATTGGTAAATAGAATTCTAAGCATAAAATAATAATGAAAAACAAAGCAAATTTAGATTTCTGCAAAACCTGATTAAAATACCAGAGATTATGACTTATGAGTCAACGATAAAATAAAATTTTTCTGAATTTTGTTATGCACATCAGCAATTTCTCTGATGTCACTCAATCTTTATCTGTTATGGAATTTTTCCTCTATTTCAGAGCTTTCTGCTTTTTAGTATTGATGAAGGTTTCTTTGAAAAGAAAATGACTTTAGCATGTCTTAACTTGTAACATATCAAAGTGCAGTCTGCCACTTAGAGCTGTTACTTTGTACTCTCCTCTTGAAAAATGTTTTTCTCTCTCTTTCTCTCTGTTTTTTTTTTTG
>BLXT01008489.1:65538-82190 GCA_019648995.1 Plakobranchus ocellatus
GGGGGGGGGGGGAAGGGAATTCACCTTTTTGTATCTAGCTTTGCCTTTCTATATGTAATCAATCTGTGGTAACTGCAGGCCCTAGACAATGCAAAAAAAGTTTTAATCGTGGCTTTAAGAAAAGCAAAAGATAAAAAAAAAAAAAAACTAACATAAAAATTCAATTGTTTCACACAATCAAACAGAAACGGGCAGCTAAAGAGAAAAGTCTTTCATGTTCATCGTTGTTATAGACTGGTAGTGGTACCTTCACCAGTGAAATAGCATCATAATAGCAAATGATGACTAAAAGCATGAAAAATAATTTTTTTTAAATGTGCAGCGCTCAATTTCTTATGTTGCTAGCAAAGACTCTCAAAGTTTTTGTCCCTTTATCTGTCACATTTCATGATTATCATAAATTGTCAGCAAGGTTTTTAGTAAATTGGGTGGATGTTTGGGTAACCTTTGTTGTTCTCATGTTTCTCTCAATGGACTGTGTCATGTTACACAGTGCTCTCTAGTAATATCTGTGTCCTTGTAACATGCAGACCCAATTTCAATCTTTCAATGCCATGTGTGCTCTGTGTTCATTGCCTTAAAACTGCCATTCATTAGCTTTCCTTCAAATCACCCCTCTTTAGCTCAGGAAAGTCTTTTTCTGCTGAGCTATGATTTTTTCAGCTTTTCCTTGACATCTCAACAAATGGGCACACCTAGCTGACCCAGCTTCTCGTCAGCAGGGTTGTAGCCCATGTTCTTTCTCTGCAAAAACATGTGGATCTCCCTGAAGGTCGGCCTCACACTGTCGTTTCTGTTCCAGCATTCACACATGAGATCATAAATTTCTTTGGGGCAATTGTTGGGCATAGGCAGTACAGCCTGGAGCCCGTCGTCTCTGTAGCAGTGTCCAGCATTCTCAATGACAGCCTCATCAGATAGGTTCAGGAAGGGTTGCTCTCGGCAGAAGGTCAGCACCTCCCACAAGGTCACAGCAAATGACCACACATCACTCTTGGTAGTAAATTTACCCTAGAATTAAAAAAAAAAAAAATCCCAAAAAACAAGAAATTATAGCATATTTTTCCTCACACTTTCGTTTAGAATGGACTATTGATCACAAAGTTAATTCCTTAATCATCACAGGATATGATTTTTCTTTCAAATTGAGGGCATTCAATTGTATTAATTTTCTTAAATGATTTCCAGACTCATTTCCGAACTGACCACTTTTTAATGCATACACTGTGTAATTTTGCTTCGATAAGTAAGTTGGCTGTTGTAATTGTTTACTACTGTTATAGCAGTCATCAAGCTATGCTTTCATTAAGTTTGAAGACATGAAACTGTTTCCCTCACAAGACTTATATGAATCAGTTTTTTGTTTATACTCACCAGCAGTATGCTCTCCCAGGCCATCCAGCGAATGGGCAGCACAGCTCGACCCTCAATTCTGTAATAGTCTGAGCTGTAGAGGCTGCGAGACATGCCAAAGTCTGAAATCTTGATCAGGAAATTATGGCCCACTAAGCAGTTTCGAGTTGCTAGGTCACGATGCACCATGTTCAAAGACTCCAAATACTTCATGCCTGAGGCAATTTGCCCAGCAATGAAAATGAGGCAGCCATAGCTAAAAAAAAAAAAAAAAATGGATTATTCGACAAAATGACAAAATAAGATTTTTTGAAAACAGGCCCCAACACAAATCACTCTGTTTTAATTTTTTTATTTTTCTTTTTCTCAGAAAAACAACAATAAAAAATCCAAAACCTGGTCAACCAAAAAGAAAAAAGAAAAAACTAAAAAAAAAAACCAAACAAAGTACAGATAAGTGACTGTTCCAGATATTTCTAAATATTCTAAAACAAAATTGGACAAATGACAATTTGAGTTTCAATTATTTTATCGTAATCATGCATATCGACAGGTTTTTTTGTAACTATAAAATCATCTTGTGGAAATACATACAACTTTCTTTTTCTTCTGCCCTTGCTATTTGAATAGCAATATTGAATATGTGACATTTAGCTATGGTAGCACTGTATTCAGATGCTGATATGGAAATCTTGAACTGTCTTTTTTTTTTACTTGCAATGATGACAAAAATAGATTGAGCACTGAGCTTTTTTTCTTTTTTTTTTTTGAACCATATATGTCATAGAACTTGTATATTCTGTATTTCTTTAGAAAACTGTACAGTCAAAGAAATGATCCTTATTTCAAGCCCCCTTCCCCTTAACAAAAATGCTCTGCTCAAGAATAATATCTCACTTTGTGTAATATGCAAAGTGATTTGTTTGGACTCATTTTTAGATAGTTATAGTGAAATTCTTATAAGATTATTGATTGTTCATTGGGAACAGTTTTGAGATAATTTTACTTTCATTCTGTGTCTTACTTGGCTTGGTTGAGACATTTACATCTAACCCTACCCGTACGAGGTGTTTTATTATCGTATCCATACATTGGGGGTAACTGAGTGCCCCCATATTTTAATAGCAATATAGTCTTATCCGTACGTATGGGGTAACTACATGCCCCCATACCGTATAGTAAAAAAATCGCTATCCATACGTCAGGGGTAACAAAATCACCCCATACTTTACATAGTAATGGAGGGTTTTGGAAATGACCTCAGGTCAGATCAATATTGATTTTCTGTCAATCATTATTATGTAATCATGTGTCAAATTGAATTTTTGAGGAATACTGAGAAGCTGAAAGAAATATTCCCATTTTAAGTATTTTTTAAAAATTATAAAAAAGCCTTGGGGTAACAAAACTACCCCACACGTACAGATAGGGTTAAAGTCTCTGCACTAAATGGCTCATACGGAATGGTTTGCAAGACATAACCCTAAACTCTATGACCAGTGCATCATTCCTAGTGATTTTACCACATTTCTATGCCTGTTCACCTGAGTGTTTTGATGTTGGAAGCTTGGGCCATTGGACTCTCTGGTTCATGATCGATGAGGAATTGGTTGAGATCGCCATGCTTCATGTACTCCACTACCATACACAAGGGCTCCTCTCTAGTGCACACACCCAGAACACGCACAATATTTAGGTCCTTCAATTGGGACATGATCTTGATCTCCTTATGGAAGTCCGCTCTATGGAAGACCAAGAGAGAAGGATATTACTTGCTGTGACATAGAAACAAAGACTGAAAAATGAGAAGATAACATGCCTTGAAAAAAAAAATCAATGATATGATCAATTATAATTTCTTTACTAGGGAATTTACAGTCAAATCAAGTCCACATGATTTAGTTTAAGATATTTCAATTTCCTGATTGATTGAGACAACTCATTGTTGTCCTAAAATATCAAAATACCATTGCAAGTGCAAGAATGATGCAATTGATCTAGAATCAACTGTTTGACTGTGAGTTACCCCAGCATAGACTCAAAAGTAAGTGAGTGATCATTGCCATGGAACTGATAATAGGCACACACAATGTGATAATGAAATCTCTACATAGGATGATTGATGGAGAAAGATAGACAGAGGGATGCGCTGTGGTTTGATGGAGTGCCATAGAATTCATCAACAACAACACAAACATATACACAAAACTTAAATAATTTTGTTTTTAGCTGCAGTATTAGATTTAGAGAAGACAACCTAGGTATTATAGATGTATGTACTGCCATAAATACTGTGCAATACATTAAAATCCCCCTTTAAAATTACCTCCTCTAAATTTTTGGTCAAGATGACTCTCTATAGGTCAGCATGGTAAATTAAATTTTGGAAAAAAAATTGAAATAATATTTTTTCCCAGCCACTTCATATGTAAAGGAATGCACTTTATGTAGACACTAGGAAGAGCTCACATCAGAGTAACATACGGATGCAAAAAGTTAAAATAATCTACTTCGTTGGCAGAGCATCAGGAGATTTGCTATACTCATCTTCAGATGAGATTTATACAGATGAATGTTGTAATAGTCTTGTCTTGAGTGAACAATCTTTTGTGCTATTTGGCCAAGCGTCAGAGGCAATACGATTGAGACTAAAGCCTTTAAATTCATGGTTACAAGTGTTCATTTCTAAGACATAAGCTTTGGAAGGTCTTGCATCACGCTAATCTAAGAAATTGGACCAGAATCTAATTTATGTTGCATACATACATCTTATATAAATTATCAATAGCAATGATATCTCGCAATGCCAGTTCAATTTCTCAGAAGTCTAACTATAGACAGCAAAATCTTGTATAAAGCCAAGTGCTAACAGTCTTGTTACCTAGCTCTATCATCAGCTGTAGGTCTGAGCATCTTGACAGCAACAAGCAATGGATTTCTGGGCAGGGAGCGGTTCAGCATGATTTCATCAGCCATCAAGTCATCAGCATGCAGGGCCTCACATAAGTGTACCTGGTATAGGCACAAAGATGTAGGCAGTAATAATCAGTAAATCAGGCAAAGAAATTATTTTCAGTGCAAAGTTTCTGTAACTTTCATGAAGACTTTTTGGGTAACAAAGTTACTTGTTCATTTGTGTCAGTGATCATATTTATTTAACACGCCTTTACAGAAAAAGTCTACTAGGACTAGATTTTCAAGTTCAAATTGCATGATGAAATTCTTCACATTTAAAAATAGGAGCACATTGATTTAGATATGATAATATCATAAATCATGACATGCCTCGTTAATACATGTTGTTATTGGCAATCTCCATACATCTTAATTCTTCTGTAGCTGTTACATTGCCACCATTTCTCATAATGTTTCAAAAACAAAACAAAAAACAACAACAACAAAAAGACAATTCAATGATTAGAGAATTGAAAACTGGGTGGTGAAAATATTACCATACGAGAATATATATATGAGGTGGAAGTGGCAATTTACAGATTTTTAACTTTTACTGAAACGCAAACAGCCTAAAGCTCTTGCTGCAAGTTTTGTAATGGCAAAACTGGATAGGCAGGAATATATTGACTCTGACTCAATCTATAAGAATTTTAAGATTTTTAAGGAAACATATAATGGATGTATTTTTAAAAAAGGAAAAACAAGTAACAATTTAATTTTTTTTCACCTGATATGCAACACCTGATTCCTTGGGACAGGTCTTAGGGCACATATTTTTAAAAATTTTAATATAAAAATATAACAAATATGGTAATAAAAAACAAAACTCAATCAATTAAAAGCATTAGTGTTTCACATTACATCCATATTGCTACGAAACATGAAAAGTAGAAACCCCTAACTGGTTAACTCACCTCTCCAAACTGTCCTTCACCAAGAACCTCTACAAATCTCAGATCCTCACGGCACAACTCCATCACAGAGTAGTCAATGCTGCACAGCAGCTCTGCATTTGGTACTGCATACACGTTGTTCCCACTGACGCCTTGCATACCATTCACAACACCTCCTTGTGCAGCATGAACGTGAACAATATCTGCTGCTGCATAGAGAGCGTCATAGTTGGGTGGTTTCTCAGACAGCAGTGGAAGCTGGGAAGGAGGAGCCCGAGGAGGAAGGGCCACCACAAGGGCTGATTTTGTGATGTCTGGCACTGCATAATCTCTGTGCTCCACATGCCCTGAGATTCGTGAATAGGATAGGGAATTCATATGAAATACAATTAATATTAGAATTAATTCAGCCCTGGTAAAAACTCAGTAAATGACTTTCTCACACCCAATATATGAAGGGGTTGGGGAAAAGAAAGGTGGAGGAAAGGGAAAAGGAGAGTGTAAGATAATCTATTTGAAACACTGTCATTGAAATAAATAGGCATACTATCAAAAAAAAACAACCAAAAAAACCAAAGATTTCTGAGTGAATTGTGTGACAAATCAGTCAGCTTTTTCCACATTGCTATTATAAAGGTCTTAGCCTAGCTGGATTGTGTAACCTCAGACTTCCCCTTCCCAGTGAAGACAATAACATGTATTACGGTTAATAGAAATGAAGGGAATATCGATGGGACAGTGGCTAGTGCATCAGCCCTGAGATCTGCAAGGACTTTTCTATTGCAGGTTCAGGGCCTGCTAAAGGTGCCCGGCCTGAAGGAGGGCCTGAAACCTGAGATCACGTTGTTGTGGACTGGCTATATCAAAAAACCATACTTGAAATGGATTTGTATAGGTATATATAATTCTAAAAGAGTGCAATTTTGGCCTTTTCCCCTGATCTTTCAACTTGCCCACACAGTCCAAATTTTATGGTGGATGCACATGGATTAGATAATGTGATAAAGGATAAAGGCAAATAACACTCTTTAAAAATTTAAATGACTTAAGAAAAAATATCAAAAAGATATTGAGATGAGAAGGTGCATATGATGCAATAACTGAGCTAAGTATCAAACCCATTGGGCCCTTGCTTCTTTCCATAACTTTTCCTGATTTATGTCTTTCTTTCTTATTCCTATATTTTTACCACTTCATCTTTCTAAAACTTTTACTCCTCCTCTTATCCCTTGTCTCTTCTTCTTCTTCTTCATCTTCGCCTTTTCAACTCCTCCTCTCAGTCTCAATGCATTATCTTATCCAAATTTGTTATTGACACTGGTCCTCACAAATTAATAACTCTCTTTGCCTACTGAATAAAACTATAAAAATGTTACGCACCCCTAGTAATGTGGAAATTCTGCTTTCCCTGTTAAATGATGTTTTTTTTTCTCTTTAAATTCAGATTTTTTTCTAACTCAATTTTTTACAAAAAATTTGAAAAATATAGCCTGACCATATTACTGGTTAGTAAACAAAAATAAATAGGTACAATATACTCATTAGTTTAATGAACTATTGAAAACCATGTAAGGAAAAAAAAAATAAGTTTATAAAGAGATTCTAAAAAATATGTGATAGTTCAATAGAAGTGAATTCCTTGATGTTTCCATACATTATCAGCTTAAGTTGTACTCATTATAGGTTTTTCTTCATTACATATCAGATGCACATCACCACCTGCAAATACTTGATTAAAACCTGAATTTGTTGAATTCTTTGAGATTGTTACAAATCAAATTTCTCTTTTCTTTTCCTAATATAAATTTATTAATAGTTCAAGTTAATTGTCGATATTTAAACTTCTCTGCCAACTAGGTTTAAATTAATTGAACTTGCTTTTGATCTTTCACTTTTGGAAATCAATTTTAAAGCTGAATAAATCTCTCAAAACTAAAAAAAAAATTAAAATAAATTAAACGCATGCCTAAGAACTCTAGCCTAACATTATCCTTCCTTTATCCTAATTGATAATCATGCATAAATTGAGAATCAAAGCAAGATCAAAGAAGATGGAAAAATTTGCACGGCAAAGATAACATTATTTCAAACAAAAGTAACAGTCTCCTTAAGAAATAAGTAACCCAAGAGATTGTATCTGGGCAGACAACTGCTCCATGCATTGCCCAACTTGCTCACTCCCATAAAGTACAAATAAGAGAATTTACACTAATGTAAACATTACAAACATGAAACAAGCTAACAAAGAAAAGAAAAAAAAGTGGAGGCAAAGGACATGAAATGTTTGTAATAACTATGGACGTCCAAACAAAAAGTGTACAGTTTTAGTATGTCTAAAGGTTAGAAAAAAATTAATTAATAAAAAAAATTTGCTTCGTGTGTCCTTTATATGAAATTATAAACTTGTTTTTCCATGATGTTTCAATAAAAACAACAGCCACTTTTGTTGATTGCTACAATTTCCACTTAATGAATACAGAGGAAACAAAATGATGCAACAAATCATGAAGGAAAAAAGGAAATATGAAAGCAAGCTTAAGTTGACTGATTGATGAAAACAAACACCAAAAAAGTGCAGGCTTTGCATCGTGCATTCATCAAATTTTGACTGGATTGAATTATATAGTATGCTTTTATATGATCTTAGGCTGAAAACACGTAGCAATCTTTTTTTGTTATTTCCCTTTGGAAATGGAAAAAAATGAAGGGACTTTTTAAAATTTATTAGTAACCAGGAATTAAACTGAAAAGTGTAAAGCTTTTATTCTTAATTATTTTCTCCAACCCGTAGCAGAAGGTTTATTTTTTAAATCATGATTTTATTTCAAACTTATAATAAAAATTACTCATCATACGGTTCAATACAGTGCCAGATACATTTTAAAGCAACTTTTTATCAGCATTTCAAAAAATTTTTGTCCCCTAATTTAATTCATTCCTTTCTTTTCTCATCATACAACTTAATATGATAACCACAAAGCACACACCATTCATACTCGTTTCAAAAGGATATTAATGAGATATTTTACTTTTTTCTGTTAGAAATTATGACTATTTTTTAATAAAAACAAGCAATATCCAGAGGACAAAACAATCTGACAAAAGTAAGTCCCTAAAAAAAAAAAGGAACCAGGCAATTAGAGAATTAAGTCTTTGAAAGATCCAGCAGTACAATGAGAGTGAGTAAAAAAAAGCTAAACATATCTTATCAGGCAGTATAAAACTACTAGAGAAAAGTCGACAGGGATACCCAGCATTTTCTACAAGTGGAGCTTGGCCCATTCTGGCCCTCACTCTGTCAGCTTCAGTTGCTTCTTGCCATTATTTTTTAAAATCTTTTTCAGGCACTATATCTGAAGCAGACAATTCCATGGCAATTTATAACTTATAATATATCATCCCTGGTTTCTCTTCTTGAAGAATTTTAATATCCAGGTCTCAATCTGTTTAAAATACTATACATTATTTTATTTTTCAAAACTTTTTTTTTTCATTTTCCTTCTTCTGCCATTTTAACCTTGTACATTTTCCCCTAAAATGCACAATATGCAAGTTGTTAAACAGTAATACTCAGAGAATAAATAATATATAAATAATGGATAATCATAACTAATGACTTTATAAAGTGATTGTCATAATAGCTTTATTTTCTCTTTATCTTTAAGTCCCAAAAGCACTCAAAATGCATAGATTTGATAGTATAAAAAAAAAAAAGTAGTTTGAATGCAAGATGGGACCAACAACAATAAGTTTATTTGTATTTCTATTGTATCTAAACCCTATGTAGGTAAAAGTCTTTTTTCACGATGCAATGAAATGACAGTGATAAAGAAAGAGCAGCCGAGCTGTGAGCTGAGGACATTTGTAATAAACTTATCTCGATTACTTTTCCTCAGCCCTATATTCATGGAAGAATTCTCACAATGCAGTGAAATACAGAGATGAGGGCAAACTAAAATTGTTCAATAAACCTGGTAAAGGACAGAGGTAGCCTTGATCTAAGTCTGGAGCCGCAACTGTGAAGCATTTGATGTATCTCTGTGCATCTTTACCCTTCTTGCCTCTAGCTATGATTACCAGGGGTTAGGGATGAGTATTGTTATACAAGTTTTAGGATTATGAAGAACCACAGAAACATGGGAAGGAGTGGGTGGAATTAATTGAAGACTGGTTAAATGAAGATAACATGCAAATTTCTGCTTAGTAGAATTCTACAAGAATATATAATAGCACTCAGGTCATTGTTGAAGACACATTACTTTTAAAAATCGAGAAATCAGCATCTTTATAAAAAAATGATATTGCACTATATTTTTATCTTATTGTATTTGTTATTATTAGTAGATATAGTGATGATCTGAAAACTGTACTAGTTTTCTCCCCTTTAATCCGCATATATTAAAAAAAAAGAAAACAAAACAAAAGGCAAGATAGAAAGCAGGCTATTCTAGTTAACCCTTCAAAAAAGATGCAATGACAACAATGATAACGATGATGAAAATGATTATTATTATCATTATATTATTCTCATTCTTCTTCTTCTCCTCATCATCATTAGCAAATTCTACCTGTACTGGTAAATTAGTAATTTCTTTTATTAGTAATGTTGTAAGAGAAAATCAATTGGCAAAGAACTTAAAACTCTGCTGAAAATAACATGTAATGGAGACTCTTTATGAAACTACAACTGTGGGCCTAATATTTGAAAGTTGCAGTAAGAGAAACTCCATTAAAATAACAGAAAAAAGAAGGAAATAAAAATGGTAATATTCTCACAGCTAATAATATCAGATTTGTTAAGAATGACTATAAAATTATTGAGAAAAAAAAAGAAGAAAAAAAAAGAGAATGAATACAGCAAAAAGTAAGAATTCTAACAACAACAATAATAAAAATAAGGACAACCATGATAACAAAACAATTATGAAACAAACAAAAAAACAACAAAAAACAAGAGACCAGTCCAAGTGAGACTGATGTTGCATAAGACACCTTTAAGGAAGCAGAATTAAATTTTTTTTAAAGTGAAAAGTAGAGTGAGCCCCATGCTCAGTATGAGCATTGAGGAACCAGACTCAACTCTTCTTGACATACGACATTCTGATGTAGTTTGCCATTACTTTACTCGCCACTTTTCGCTAATAAACCTAGATGCCCAGTCAAAGCAGGGGGTCAGTAAAAAAAATTATCTTTGTATGGTCTGGGATTTGAACCCAGAATCTTCCATGGTGACTGACCATCCTACTGGATGGGCCACTGCTACCCCTTCTAGAGGTGTTTTTTCCCTGGTTCAGAGCATGATGACTCTATCCAGTTTTCACCATTGCAATCCTCATAGGATAAAATTCAGGCCGTTTCAATTTATACGTTTAAAATGTAACTTCCTGCACATAAGAACCGTTAGACTGGTCTTGAGACTGTCATTTCAATTTATTGCATTAACTTTTCGAAAAAAATGTCATCTCTTAAAATGAGCATATATTGAAAGAAAGATTTTCTTGTGGAAAATTGAGATGAGAATATCTCTGGAGGTACTTATGGATGTGTGAAGCTTAATATTATGCAATACAGTATCTATTTCTTTTGTCTTGGAATTAGTAAATTTTTTTATGAAAACATTTGATGCAATGTAATCTAAATAAACCAATGACATAGGAATTTGACTCAGCATGCATTACTTTAAAAAGTTGTGACTTTGCTAGCGCTCTCAGTTACAAATCAACTGATATGGTTATTTAGTATTTGTTGCTTTGTTTAGTATAATTAAAGATCATGTTAATATTAATCTGTGGGTTAAATAATGTTTTTATTTCAGATTCAAACAAATTGTTAGTGAAAATCAAAAACCATTTTGAGGCTTTGTTAGATAAGTTGTCTTGCAGCAGCCAGTGGAAATGAGCTGTGTGTAAAAAATTGAAATCCTATTTCACAGGCTTGTTTTATTCAAAGAATAAATTTTATTTTTTTCTTTTATTTCATGTGTGTCAGCTTATGAGTGTTGAAAAAATTTCTACGTTAGCTTAATTCTCTTTTGAAAAATCAAAGTTTGAACTTTTGTAAACCAGTTACATGAAGAAGTGTGCTTGTCAAAACAGTTTGCTCTCAAGATATAATTCATTCATAATTTTACCATAAAATTGCACATACGTTATTGCATAACAAGAATCTTGTCCCTAGCAATAAGTGCCTCTTGGTACAAATGACTTTCCAAAATAATATCAAAGAAAGCCAGAGCAACAACAACAACTAAGAGTAATAGCAAGAATAACAACAACAACAACAAAAACAACAAAAGGCACATTGAAAAAATAAACCAGGCTCCTGTGAAGCTAAAAAAAAAAAAACGGAGGTAGAGCCAAAACTGAGGCTAAATGAGCAGGCAGGCAATGCATGAGGTGATTTGTCTACCCTGGATGGTATCTTTGGGCTGCACATAGGCGGGCTTACAGCCATATTTTCCACTGCCACTTCCACTGACACTGCCAGCACTTCCACCACCGTTACAGCAGCCTCCTGCTGAGGCATCTCTGTCTGAGTCAGCTTCATCAGTAGCAATGCTATTATACATGTTTCCATTGGACACTTTCCCATTGTTGCTACTGCGGATGTCATTCAGATTAATGGCCACATGGTTGTTACCAACTGGTTTCAGGACACGCCCATTTGCACTGCTGGTGCTGCTGACGCTACTGCTGCCCCGCCCATTATTGTTGTTCTTGCGGCGTTTGTGTCGGCAAAAGAAAATGAGGACAACAGCAAAGAGAAGGAAGACAAGTGCTGCCAAGACACCGATGATGATGCTGATGTAGTCATTGCCATCATTTTCCTCCTTCTTCGGTGTTACCAATGTGTCCTTGTCATTATCTGGTTTAAGGTAACACACAAGAGAAAGAAATCATTAAAAAACAAAGCACATATTTCATGACCTGTGCACTATTATCACTGTTACAATGGTATCCTCATAGCTTGGGCAAATAGAATTGTATGTGTTGAAAACCCACAACATATGTAATTGTAACTACCTAATGTAAAGGAATTTTTTTTCTATAAATACTTTGGTGAGAGGCTTTTAAGTTGCATGAAGCAAGAGATATATTCAATCATTTAATCATTTTCAGCTAGATGAAGCAAAGAGGCCTGGACAGACAAACAGCAAGCAGGATTTAGCACACAGACTTAAACATCATAGACTCGAAAACAAACCATCATTGGTGTAGCCTGTCTTATCCGATGAGCCTTCGGTCTCTCCTGCATCAAAATTGTCAGCTTTAGTAAACTCCCTGTCTGGTTTAGATCCTCCAGTCCTGCCATTGTTGTTAGTGTCGAACACATTGGATTTCCTTGTTGATTTGGGTTTGTTTGGAGGAGCCAAGGTAGTGGGTGGTGGAGTTTCTTCTACAAAGTTCCCTACAGCTTTGTCTTCAAAAAAGGAAAAATTAAGCATTTGAAAATCAGATGTGTGTGGAATGTGGAAACGTTTGCTGCATCAACATACTTATAAAATGCAAGACACATTTATGAGCCATAGATGTAGGCCATATTTTGTTATCTCAGGTTAAATAGCTTTTATGTTTATCTCCAAGATCATACACAAATATTCAATCTTCAAATACTACAATTGATTTCACACAACCTAAGCCAATTAAGCTGAATACCAACACTCAGTCAAATCAAATATTGTGGCACTTGGAATGATTCACACAGGTCAAGGTTGTTTCACATTTTTCACAATGTCTGTCTTAACAATTGAAAATCGAATGCGATATATAATATGTTTCTAAATTGTTTCATAAAGCACAGTTTTTATAATTATTGTTTGATGTAGCCACGCTGCCAGGAAAGAATATAAATTCATAAAGATAGAAAAGAAAATATCAAAGGCTTTCATTAGATCCCTAGTTATAGCCAGAATACTCAATGCTTACATAGTCATATACATATATTCTTCTTGCAAACAATTTTAGCTACGAATTTCTTTGTTATAATTCTGTCTTTTTCAATACCTACTTCTTGAAGTTAAAACAAATTATTTATAATCTTCCTCCTGCGCTTTCCATTTTCCTAATGCTAGCAAAAAAATGTAAGTGCTGAATCTGTCTTATCCTGACAGCTTTGACAACTGCAACCAACACAATACACTCACCTGAAACAAACGACAACTCAGAGATCATGATCCAGCGAGCCTGAAAGAAAAAGTTGATCTTAAGAAATTTGCCAATCTTGTGCTCCATTTTGAGAGTGACCATGCGGGCATCCTCAAAGACTTCATCTGGCTGAAAATCCACACGGGTGGGCTCTGACTGATAGTACTTGCCACCTATGCTGTAGAATATGTCTGCACGCCGGAAGATGTGCACATCTTTGTTGAAATGGTTGTTCACATGCAGCAGCATCTAGTGTACAAAAGCAGCCCGGCAGATCAAGGGGAATGAGAAAAAAAATCATTTTTAATTTGGTGGTGAAATGACATCTATCTTTCAAAAGAAAACAGCAAGTCAAAGAAAAAGATTGAACATTGAGAAAGACATTTCCCTTTTTGGAGTTTTACTTTTTAAAAATATAACAATTAATAAATTCCCTTAGAATCTGCTAACTCCATCATGTTTTAAGAGAGCAAACTGTGTTGGTTTCACCTTCATATGGATAGAGCAGGTCAGAATCAAAATTTTAGATCTACATAGAAAAGAAAATTAAACTTTAAAGTTTAAAAGTTCAAGTGGTCCATTTCTGTTCAAAAACCGTAAATTTTATTGTCATGCTATTTTCATTACATTAAAAGCTAATGTAAATCAGTCATTGAAACAATTGAGCTCAAAAGCCAATAGACTTGAGTGCACCAGTTTTCAAATAATAAAGGAAACCATCCATCTTCAAAAACGGATCAAATATGATATTTATTTAAAGTTAATAAATGGAAAAAAAAAACAATAATAGGACCAAAAATTAAAATTTTGACAGCATTGGTAGCAACCATAAAATAATCTCAATCATAACATAAAAAAAAATAAAAGAAAAATGTCTAGAAAAATGAAATAACCAAACCAATCATCAATTTACTCGCTAGAATCTACAAAACATAAAGAGTTGTATCCAATGACACTAAAAAAGCTACACGGAGCTACAACTGAATGTTTGCCCACATTTCTTTGTGTGCTTTCAATTTGATTTAATTGCTGCACAAACTCAAAATATAATTACAGCTGCTTAAAATCGATTTTCCTCGCTGAGACAGTGAAGTTGAAAAAGTAATTTGCTACTCTAAAATAAATATCAAATTTGCAAACTACTCATATTAGAGTCACATATGTAATTAAGGTCATAAAATCAAATCTTCAAATCAGACCTATCACACTGGACTCACATGGGAGAAGTTTCTGACTGAGTCAAACTTGAAGTAGATTGTCAGAGGCTTCCCGCCCATACTGTCATTCTTCCAGCCTACCCACTCATAACCTTTGAAGTTTCGCTTCTCCTTCACCAGGCGAAAATTGGTTTCCCCGATTTGACCATCTGTTAGCTGACCCAGACCATCCCGCAAGTACTCGTTCTCGTATCTGTCCTTGTCATCCCTGGATTTTCCCTGCTTGGGTGGCCGAAGAGCAATACCTCGACCATTTGGAGAAGTTGCACTACTGGGGCGCCTGTTAGTTATGGTGGTTTTGTTTGTCTGGGAAAGAAAAGAAAAAATGGGATCCAGTGTGATTGTGTTTTCCTCAATGAATACCAATTTTGAAAATATAGGGAATGCAATCATAACAATAAATTATTTCACCTCTCAACTGTGTATCAAGAGGCAGAGAAAAATATACTGTCACAAGTCCACAAAGAGGCCTCAACCACTATCAAGTCAGGCATTGATTTTAGATAAAAAAAAAAATTAGTATTGCCTTTGGAAATGGATCATTTTTTATATTACAATTTCTAAAGTTCTTAAAATGGTTGGAAAATATTAGACTGTCCATTTGAAAAGCAGGAGGTCTACTTCGCATAAATTACCCAAGAAACTTAAAAAGAGCATAATAGAAAAAGGAAGAAAATTTGCAGGCCACACCTTTCATTTCATCATACCTCCAATGTTATCTTATCATGCATTGATTAACTGAGAAAAAATAGTTGTTTTCGTTTACAGAAAGGATGTTGATGAAAACAGTTTCTTTATTGAAAAGAAAAAAAACCCAAGAGATCCAAATATATCACATCGTAGCAATAGCTTTTTTACTGAAAAGATTCGTTAGTTTACCGTAATATCTAATTGGTGAGTTTTTATACCTTTTAACATGCAACCAAATCACTTTTCATGATTAACAAGTTGTGTCACAACCACACAAACTTGTAAGTACCGAAATTTCAACAACAACGCATGGCTTCCTTCTCTCACCTCAATGTAACCATCAAACGTCCAATCCGAGAGATCCAGGTCTGATCCGCGTCTGTGGCCTTGTGGCATAGAATAAGACAATAGCTCGTCTGGGGGAAAAGCACAACAATTAGAGAGATAAAGAGTGTACACGTGCTGACGTTAAATTTTACGAAAATAAATCGGGGTGCCAAAAGAAGTTTTAAAAACAAGTAGCGCATTTTGAAATTGTTTGCAGACTATTACTTAAGTAAAGAGGGATTCACTTTTTAAATGGCAGGCTGCATTTTTGACTGAGCAAGTCACACAGTAGCCAGGCGGGCATGATCGTCTCCGTATAAGAGCCTTCTGGTGATTAAAAGACGTTAAAACTTACTCTGTGGGAGAATTCCTCATCAGCAAAGACTCAAAGATAAACATGATAGTCTTTATTGAGTAACAATTCTTCTACAATATTATCGCTTATTGTATATGTAAGGAATATAATGTTCTTAGAGTAACCATTGACAAAGTGACTATTTTCCTCGGCTACCATTCACAACTCCATCCCCCAATCACGGCAAAAATCATCATTCTGAAACATTATCCTTATTCCATTCTCATCAACGTCACAGGAAATATGCAGTACAATTCATTCGGTGTTCACTAATCTTTGGAACGTCCAATCCTGGTCCTTACCTTCCCAGACACAGCCGTACATTTCGACCCGCATACAGACAGTCCTGGGCAGTTCGCTGTATGGTATGAAGCGAATCTTCTTCGCTATAATGGGTGGGTCCACTTCCCTTACATCAGCTGTATAGACGTCACGATTGCCGGTGAAGATCTGCAGAACAATGGGCAAAACCGATAAAGTAAATAACAAAGGGTAGGAAAAAGCTATGTCGACAATTTGAGATTTTGCGGGTGGATTTCATTTGCGCGTTTCCGCAGATTTCAAACCTAATACGCATAATGTTTACAAAATAACTGTTTTTCTGAAATCTGACCTCAAATGAGATTGAATATATTGTATTAAATGCCCAAATACATACACTCAGACACACAGCGAGGCGATAGAGAACTAAACAAAATAATGAAAGGGGGGGGGGGGA
>BLXT01008489.1:168777-178832 GCA_019648995.1 Plakobranchus ocellatus
TTTTTTTTTTTTTTTTTTTTTTTTAATGTATTCTTTTAAATTTCTGTAATTAATAAGAACTAATTGGAATGACACAGTTTTCGGCGATAAAAAAGATCTATTTTAAAATGATGATGGTGAAAGATGAGGAAATGAACTTTTGAACGGTAAAAAGAATTGGCTGTTTAGTTGACATACAAGCTAATTTGACACATACGCCTGATACATTTTTCCTCAGATATCAATATTTTTTTTCTTCAATTCAGACAGAAGTAAAAGCCTTCGGTCTAATACCTTTGTTTCCTCCCCCCCAAAGAAAACGAAAGAGGTGACTCGTTATATAAATATCTAAATCCAATGTTGTTAGCCTGACAAAGACATTTTACCCAAACCCTGCAATTTTGCGGCCGCAGATTCCGCTTGGTTGGCACCCAAAAGGACACAAGCGTTTTACGCCCGCTCATATTCACAAGTATGTATTATTACCGCCCCTTTCTGGCGGCTTTACAGTGCAGGCCCATCAGATTCTATTAGAGTCAGGGTGACAAGGTCATTGCTAGGGACGCTGGGCTGGTCAGGAGGAGATGGAGAAGACAAGTGAGAATGAAAGACATGCGACAGATATGAGAGAGAGAGAGAGAGAGAGAGAGAGAGAGAGAAGGAAATGACAGACGACAACGGCATTTAGAGAAAAGTTATAGCTAATTTTGAGGGGAAAAATGGAAACGGACCATACAATAGCAGGAAAAAGGTATGGATATGTTTAAAAAAAAAAATAACTTATGGAAACAATAATATAAAAATACTGAATATCGCAAGAATTGAAAACAGAAAAAAAGGAAGAATGAAATGAGCTAATGAGATAGCGAGGTGAAAACGTGGAGTTGAGGGGTGTATTGTGAAATAAAGAAATATAGACAAGCAGGTAGACAGACAGGCACAAAGACAACCGCAAGTAGAGCCAAACAGGTAACACGACAAAACTCCGACAAAAAAAGTGCATGCAAGTTATTAGACAGGAGGTTAGCTTTATAGTCGTTATTGTATTGAGACGAAATTGCTAGCCACTTTAAGTCTCATTCTTGTCAATCAAATAAAAACTTTCTGTTCCACATTTTCGCCTTACAACTGCAGTTCAAAAAGCAACTGTCAAAATCAGTGTTGTTATAATTAATTTGCAAATAGAGAAGCAATTTCAATAAACTTTATCTGTGTGTTCATGTGGGTGAGACTGCGTGTGTTTACTTTCTTGATCGTGTTAAAGTTTGTTTTTTACTTCTTGTTTGGTTCACATTGTTTCTGTCTGACCGGGAGCTACAGGCCCCCCCACGTATAGTTGTAAAAAACAGGATATGCATGATTGTTTACACCACTTGCACCTTCCTATCAAAGAAAAACAAGAGAATTACATGTCACCGCAATATATAATATACCTCATCCTTTTCATTTCTTGTCATCGCACTATATACCTCATCCCTTTCATTTCTTGTCATCGCACTATATACCTCATCCTTTTCATTTCTTGTCATCGCACTATATACACATACTTTGCATTTCTTATAAGAACAATATATACACTCAGGGAAATATAAAACAGTGGTTTTATGGAATTAAAAAAAAAAAACAAAGTAAAGAAACACGATGGGACAAAAATAAAGACAGTTATTTAGAGAGGACTTTTTTAGGAATCTTTTATATGCTATTAAGATTGTATGCCTACAAAGATATTTTGACCGCTTCCAAAGTTTTTAAATTGACATTTAAAGCTTCCCTCAATGTGGTGAACCAAAGGAAGCGACCTTTCTGGCACCAACAGTGACGAGTAACATTGTGATACGGACAATGTAACAATATGACGTGAGGAGACAATATTTTCAAAAGAAATATTTAAGCTATCCATTCCCTTTTTTTTTCCTTTAAAAAGTGTGATTGCCAGACAACCAGCCTCTTCAAAGCGAAACCAAGCGTCAAATCTATCACGCTCTAGACCTTTGTTAAGAAAATCCTCCACGCTCAATGATCTTTGCAAACACATAGAACTCGTGATGTTTTATCTTTAACATCTCTTCAACGCCAGACCATAGTGAAGATAACTCGCCACAGGCCGACTCTTGTATGGTGGGAAAAAATTCAGCCCTTTGCCCAATAGAAGCCTATCAAACACTGCCAAAATGTGGGCTTTGTGTATTGTTAGCTCCACACAAAATAGGCTGACGTGAAAAGGCCCCCCTCGCAAAGTCGCCTCCGAAAGGGCCTTTAGCTCAACAAAGAAGCGCGCGCAGTGACGGGGAAATCTTGGGGGACAAAAGTAAGGTCAATTGGGGTGATATGCTCGTGCTCACCTGAGCGTAAAAGTCGACAGACGACACTTCACTTGGCTTTACGGTGGTTATCTTTCTACTCTAACTCGCCGTTCTATGGTACTATCATTTTTGTACACGGTCTCTTAATTTGCAACACGGATCATTTTTTTTTTAAAGAGGAACAAAAGGTGATTTCTAATATTTAGGTCTTCTTCAGACCCAGGGTCACTGACCGGCGTCGAACTTGAACCCGCTACTGCAAGGTACCAACACATCTCTTCGCTAACCTCTGCTCCACCAACTCTCGGCTCAAAGTGTAATCTATACTTCACAATTACCATTTTGAATACAAGGACGTTAGAACAACGCTTTGCTTGTTTAGCATGACTTGTTGGTGCTGTGTAAGGGATAGATGTTGCTACATTTATATTCCGAAATGAGAATCAAAATCCTTCAAAATTCTTGCAATTTGTTTTGCCAATATCATATTTCATTGTTAATGAGGTTCTCCATTTGCAGTTATCTTTCAGTTTTACAAATTTACCCAAAAACATCTGACAAGAATTAGTGAGAGAAAGGGGGTCAGAAGGCGGCAATCTAAGAATCTAACCCAGGAGTAGAAGGTGATCCTTCCTGGTGAAAAGGAGAGCCCTAAAGCTCTGATACAACTATCAACCTGCAGGTCCAGACTAAACATATCATCCTGATAATTATGTATCTTGTCAAACAGCTTCTTCTCTTCCTTTAATAATTATATGGCTCTATATTCGGTCACCCTTTTCTGTTCAATCTTTGTCCTAGGCATCAGTCTATCTTTTAATGCCATGTTTTAAAAAATCCTCAAATCTACCATTGACAGCTCTCTTTTCTCATAACACACGATTTGTGACGGTCAACAATCGACACTGTTACGGCCTGTACTCTGGCGACTGGGCCGCCGCGGCTGCAGACGGCGAATCAGCGAATGGTCCTTCCTTTGACAAGCTCGCCGATGTGTCCTCATCCCTTCGAAGAATTGTCCGTGATACAAAAGAGCCCTGCAAGGGGTAGCAGTTGGACACCTTCATACACAAAGAGCAAGTCATTGGACGTTGGGACACTGGCTGGCACGCATAGTGACTCGTTGAATTGTCTTACTTGTCTTTCGTCAAGTCGATTCAAAGTTTAAAAAACTGTCATATCCGTTTACCCAAACCTTCCACAACAAAGGCGGAGCGGACTAGTTTTACGAACCTCAGGCAAAACACAAAGATCCATCCACCGTTCAGTAACTTACTTAAGATCAGCGTGCGTTCCAATAGATAAAAAGAAAAAAAAAACATGCGAAAATATCAAATCGGTAACATGTTTTTGTGACACAGACAAATAAATGAGAATTTAGTCTAGATTTTCCTGTTCTGTTATCGTAAATAGCAAAATCTTGTTTACATCAACATCGCAGCAAAGCATCGTATGACAAGAGCGAAAAAAAGCACTAAAGAGATTGTTGTTAACTGCATAGAATCATCATCATCAGGTACCTTGTCTAAAACAGAAATTGGCGATCATGTTCCTCCACTCAAACCTATTCTTAGTTAACCTTATAAAGTTATTATTGTTACCCTTGCCTATTACCCATGACTTAAGATTTTCAATAAAACTTCTCTGTCTATTTCTACTGCGTTTGCCTTCAATGCTTCCAGTGATTGCTAAGTGTTCTAAACCCTTGTGTCGGCAAATATGGCCTAAAAACTGTAATTGCCTCTGTCTTATGGTTTTTATTAGTGATCGCTCGAAATTAGCTTCTTTCAGTACCAATTCATTTGACTTTTTTTCTGTCCGTGATATCCTCATCATTCTCCTGATAAACCACATCTCTACTGCTTCTAGATTTTGCTCTATTTCTCTGTTTATTGTCCAACACTCGCTACCATACAAAAGTACTGACATATGTATGTTTTAGTTACCCTGATTTTGGTTTTCATTCTTATGTTTCTACTTGCCAGTATTGGTTTGATTTTTTGGAATGTATCTTTGGCCATGGCTATTCTTTTACTTATTTTACTTGTGCATCTGCCATCTGATGTTATCAGGTAACCTAGATATTTGAATTTTGTAAATTGTTTGATTTGTTCGTTTTTGCTAACGAGATTGCGTTTGAGGTTAGAGGTTTTTCTTTGAGATGACCATACATTCCGTTTTCTTTATATTCAAAGACCCATTTTTTCGCTCTCTAAAACTACAGTATCTAGAAGTTTTTGGAGCTGTTCGCCAGATTCTGCTATTAAAACTGTATCATCTGCATACCTGATATTATTAAGATTCTCTCCATTCATATTTAAGCCTGCAATACCATCAAGATTCCTTACGAGTATTTCACTATATGGGTTTAAAAAAAAATCAGGAAACATTACACATCCCCGCCTCACACCTCTTTTGATGGGTTTGAAATCACTTTGTTCCCCTTCAATTTTGCAGAGATGCAGTCTGATCCCAGTATAAATTTCTAATTACTCTGAGATCTTTCCCATCGCTGTCTAATTTTTTCTATCATACGAAACAGCTCTACATGTCTTACTTTGTCAAAGGCTTTAGAATCATACAGACTATAAAAATAAATAATAAATAAATAAGACTGAGTCTAAGGTTAAACACATTTCCTTCTTTCATCTCCATTGCTTTCTTTCACTCGGTCTTCTTTTCCCTACCGAGTATCCCGACACGGCAATTAACCCTGGACTCTGTGCTCCATTTCACGAAGAGCCGTAGGAACTCCCGTACCACCGCTACAGTGCAAGTAGGCTTGCAGCTAAGATAGGTGATAAAAGATGGCTACACAAATCCTTTGTGTCAGAGGCTTGGAAGTACGGGTAGAATTGTTCTTTTAAATCTATAAAACGGTTAAGAGAGGGAAAAGAAATGTTTGAATGTGTGGTGAAAGACTAGGGGAAAAGACATATACGGATAGAAACAAACAGAGGAAAAGTCAAAAAGAGCTGCGAAGTAAAGAATGATAAATAAACCAATAGTATGCTTTTGTTTTATATTGTGACATTAGTGATGACTAGCTTCTAAATACCCATATTATGTTACCAATGATGAAATAGAGCATCATGATATGAAAACCACAATATGTCAAAAGATTTGTTTTCTTTATCTATAGTGTATTATAAGTATGTATATCAAATAAATAGAATAAATATAACATCCAGCAACATTTCAGGTCACACAGTAGAGAACAAATCAAATCCTGTTACTGTGACGGCATTTTTTTTTATTTTATTCTCTTTAATTTTCTGTAAATTA
This sequence comes from Plakobranchus ocellatus, assembly GCA_019648995.1. Classification (NCBI taxonomy): domain Eukaryota; kingdom Metazoa; phylum Mollusca; class Gastropoda; family Plakobranchidae; genus Plakobranchus; species Plakobranchus ocellatus. The sequence continues at coordinate 174,345 of BLXT01008489.1, forward strand.
ATTTTTTGTATTCATTATTTTTTCTCAAGAAAACTATGTTTTTTCCACCCACTTCGCTAAATTCATTAATTCTCCCTCCAACTCCCTTTTCTCCAGACGGATCTCTCTCTCTCTCTCTCTCTCTCTCTCTCTCTCTCTCTTTTTTTTTCTCTCTCTCTCTCTCTCTTTCTCTCTCTCTCTCTCTCTCTCTCTCTCTCTCTCTCTCTCTCTCTCTCGTGGTACTTGGACTCTTTGATCTTTTGATCAACATAGCGCTTGCCTATGGGGTCATAAAATCGATCGTTCACTGAAGAGAAAGAAGAAAAGAAAGGGAATAAAATCCACGAAAATTAGAAATCGAAAGCTCTTTACACGGCCCACTCAACACTTTGATCGAGATTAACCTCCCTTCCTTCACTGTCACGTGACTGCGGTGAGGATAAAACTACACAGAAAAGTGGTCATGAAAAATTAATATTTCCTCTGATAGAAGGCCTAGGGCCTCGGGTTTAAATGCTTCTATTGTCTAAAGACTTAAGAAAGGTGTTCAAGAAAAGTACTGGCTACTTTGTACGCCTATTATGAACATGTTTATAGCAAAGCCATAACCACCAGCACTGGACAGTTTTTTGACCATTAGCATATACATCAAGAAAAAAAAATACACCAAAGTGTCGCTGGTTCCATTGCACAGAACGTCAAAGTCGCCTCATGCCCAGTGTCATGCGCAGACACGTTTGTCAACTAGAAACATCGCACGTGTCGATTTTTCATTACGCAAAATTAGACACCAAAATCTATGGATAGTTTTGTTTGTCGGCTGATACAATAACTGCTTCTATCAGGTATCCCATAATGAAAAGAAAAGAGCGACTTTAAATACTCGATGAAAAGAGAAAAAATAAGGCTGTACATTCTAAAACCCAGATAACTCCTTACCAGCCGTACAATTAAAAACATCTTTAACAAAAATGCACTATTCAATTATAATTGGTCTCTCACTTTCTCGTTTACTTTAAGTCGCTCCGTTTGTTTCTATGCCTGCCGATCTATTGTCACTTACTAAGATTAAAATGTTAAAAAGGGAATGAAACATAAACAAGCGTATCGTTTATAAATACATAGCTAAGGGAAACAAAGAAACTCAATGAGGCAAAAGAATTTTAGAGAGTTTTAGAAAATGATCAGGAAATTCAGTAAATTATAATTATGTAGAGAAGCAATAATTTGAATGAATAACCGTATCGATGAGTTAGATGAAACAAATAGATCAGAAGATACATACAGATGGAATGAATGATAAAGCGTAGGTGAGAGAAGGAGAGCGACACACACACACACACACACACACACTCACGCACAGAGAGGGTATAAGAAAAGGCTAGCAGCAAGAGATGAGTTACAGAGACGCAGACAGACAGACAGTCGTGCAAGGATGAGAAGAAAGGTCAGAGCGCTGTAGGAGGGAGACCGCGAGTTTTCTGGAGACACTCAAGCCTCGATCGATAAACTCGCGAGCAGCTCCGAGAGAAACGGTTGACGAGCAGGAAATGGTTTCGTTTTTCTCTTGGTTATTGTTTTCTTCTTCTTCTTCTTCTTCTTCTTCTTCTTCTTCTTCTTCTTCTTCTTCTTCTTCTTCTTCTTCATCATCATCATCATCATCATCATCATAATCATCATCATCATCTCCTCCTCTTTCTTGTTGCATTAATTTTTCAATTTTAATTTTTTTCTTCATCATCATCCAAATTACCAGTAACATTGTCCGATTCCTTTTACATCTTTTATTTTTTTTCAAGCAAAACCCCCATATTCCTTACGCTGAAAGATGTGAAGAGCGAATGGGGCTGGGGCAGAGAGGGGACAAGAGGAGGGAGGGGGCTTAAAACTGAGGACACCATGAGGAAAAAAAGCGTGCGGGGGCATCGGAAAAGGAAATGTGCGTGCGAGGGTATGGGGCGGGGAGGGGAGGAATTGGAATACTAAGACAGAGAGAGAGAGAGAGAGAGAGAGAGAGAGAGAGAGAGAGAAGGAGGAAGAAAGAGAGAGAGAGAAAAGAGGAGGGAGAGAGAGAGAATATGAAACACACAGAAAGGAGAGAAAGGTATAAACTCGCATTACAGCAAACAGAGAAATCAACCGACCACCTCAATAATCAGAAAAAAAATCGAGCAGCAAGAGGATCGTCAGCGGAGAAATTGAACCAATCATTTAATCAAATAAAAGCAAATACATTCAAGCTTATACCCGCCTACAACAGACAAACGGCTAACCAAGAAGATTTCTTTGACTAAACCAAAGAAAGAGAAATCGACCAAATCTGTTGAGAAAATTGAACCATTCCAGCATTCCAAGCTATCTCGCTTGCAGCTTCTGCGAGAGCCGTGTGGAGTGGATGGATGGCGGAAAGTGTTTTCCTTTTGTGTCTCGTACGTGCCTGAAGAACAAGGTTGATTTTCACTTGGTTCCATTTCTTTCTAATGACCCCCCCCCCCCCTTTCGATGGATGTCTGTTTGGCTGAGAGCTCGACTCAGCTTTGTGTGTGAGCGTGTGCTTTGTGCGTATGCGTGTGTGTTGAGGCTAATTGTGTGTCGGATAAAACATAATTGGCTTTTCGTTATTATATCGTGATCTGTTTGTATCTTTCTCTCTCTCTCTTTATATATATATTACTGTCTACGCAAATCAATTACCTTACCAGAAGAGATAAATTTACACAATGTTTTGTGTTTCCGTTTGGTTTTTTTTTTTTTTTTTTTTTTGTTTTCCTGGTCTCATCTTCATGGACAAATTTTTTATTGGAAGTTTCACATTCCAAACCTTGACAAGACATCGAGAGAGAGTTGGTCTCTGACGATCGATAATTGCGATTCATTTGCCAGTTGATTATTTTGGCAACTGACTCCCTTATCTTCTCATTCATGTTATCACAGTTTTCCTGGTCACCTTCAACGAAATCAACGGCATTCCTGTATAATTATTGCCACCTTTCATTTTTTTAGGGGGTCACCTTTCTTCTTCGAGGATCGATCAACGCCGAAGACAGCATCTGGCTAAACATTATTAATAATTTTATTTTTCACCGAAAAAGGATACAAGAAGTTCATCACAAAAACTTCTATAATCTTATAAGCCTGGAATCTCATACCATAGCGAGCCTTGAGTAGCAGCCCTATGGGTCGATTTGGTAGCTCTAGCCATAACCTTTTGTGATATCACTGAGCGGATGAAAATCGAGAACAATTATATTTCCAATGTTAAAATGCTGCTAGGATTTGAGGAGAAGATAAAAACAACTTCAATTTAATTGTTCGAAAGAAATCTTTGCTTTGACTCAAAAAAGAAAAAAAAAAAGATGTTACAATTAGCCTACATTGTTTGAGGGACAATTTCTTCCCACGTTTTGTTAAATCATCATATGTTTATAGCGGTCCGTTAGCATTTACACTCTTTCTTTATTACTTTATATTTTTGCATGTCTGCAGTTGGGATAGAACAATAAATAACGAAAAGACACAGCAGAAAAAAGTTTTTTTTTACTGCACGAATATTTTGCCCAGCAGAAGATGCTCATTTTCAAAAAGAAGAAAACAGTATGATATAATATCTCCGTCGTGTCCCTTTCTCTCCTTCTCTCACTTTCTCTCTCTGTCTCTCCATCTTTCTTCTCCGTCACTCCAAATTACATTTTTCTTTTGCCTCTTCTTCTCCATCTCTCCAGCCCTTATCCTATAGATCAAAAGAATCGAAGAAGAAGTAAACGATACGTCTAAAGAAGGGCGCATAACACATTCTAAACACATCATTGTATTTTTAAAAACTATTAATGCTAACAAACTACGGCAATGGAAAGCAGAAAAGAAATAAATCAGCAAAAGAAGAGAGCGAAAAGGTAAGTTATCGAGACACGATCTTATATCATTTCAACAAAGCTGATTTGCACCAGCTGCAAGTTTAGGCTTTTGAGCCGGTCTTTGGAACATATTTACAGCGATCTATGAGGCCGCGTTTCTGTATCCCTGGCGTAACTTTGGTCAAATTAATGGAGCAAGAAAACAAACAAAAAATCATCGCACAATATAAAAAAGCGGACGAAAAGAATTACTATGAATGGATCCTGTGGTTGTTAAGGACGAAGTGGGAAATCGAAACGCGTGCGCCATCTTTCTCATAACGTTATTTTTTTCTCTTTGTTTTCTGAACACAAATATCACAAAGCCTTCACAAACTCGCTAATAGCCCTAATGGCGCCCTTGCTCCTTTTTATTGGTCCTTATTCGGTCGTTTCAGCAATGCCTGTTCACTACCTTATCATAACATTAAATCAATCATAACAATCATCCAATCATAACATCTATCTATCTATCTATCTATCTATCTATCTATCTATCTATCTATCTATCTATTTTTCTATCAATCCATCCACCTGTCTAAATATCTATCTATCTCTATCTGCCTATTTATCTATCTCTCTTTCCATATAGGGAGCGATCAACAGATCTATCTAT
>BLXT01008489.1:347869-359969 GCA_019648995.1 Plakobranchus ocellatus
ATATTTATTTATATATAATTATATATACATGTGTGTGTTTTTAAGAAGAAGGGAGTAGGTAGTAACACTGTTTCCGTCACTTCCTCAATATTTTTTCATAGTATTTTTAAGCACTCAATTTTAAGAGTCGCTGTCTTCTTAAGTATTATTGTAAATCAGGAATTTGAAAAAATTGAAAAAAAGCCATTGTCCATTACTTCGGTCCTTGCTATGTATTAATCTTACAGAAAGATATATCAAGACATAGCAATAGCAATGATAAGTGAAATCCGTCAAAATTTCATTAAACCATGCATCAAATCTCATAGTGCAATCTTTTGGCTGTCGACTATAATTTTGGAGAAAACGTTGGGCTTGTTGAATCATACAGTAGAAGCGCTACAATTCAGGCATGCTTGACGCTTTCCACAGATAGCACTATTTAGATCGGGAAAGAAAAACAACAATAAGAGAGACAGATGAGAGAAAGAGAAAAAGATAACAGAGAGAGAGAAAAAAGAGATGAGAGAGAGAGAGAGAGAGAGAGAGAGAGAGAGAGAGAGAAAGAGAAATGGAGAAATAATAAGTTAATAGATCGATATAATTTTCATTTCATAATAATTACAAATTAGCGAAAGGCCTTTTTCATCTAGAAATGAGTGTTAATTCTCATACGTAAATCATTGAAATTCAGATATCAATAAAAATGTTGAAATGTTACTTTTCCGTTTTGAAATATAAAAGCAAAACTAATTAACTGACTTATTCCATGTTTAAGCTTTAAAAATCTCCATTTGAAAAAAAATGCGTTTAAAAGAAAACAATTATTGTCTGAAAAAAAAAACCCTCAAGATAATTAAAAATAAAAGAACTTGAACAATAGATAAATTTATACAGGCAATTTGCATAGAAAGCGCACGTGCATCTCTCGTAAACTTTTATACTTATTCATAGATTCCCACTTCCTGCATTCGGTCACCCGTCGTAGTAAATTCTCATACATACCACTCACATATCGTAAGTGAAAACATGCATTATTATAAAGTCGGACAAAAATACGATCCTAAAATTATCAAATGGATCAAACTGAAATCAATTCGAAATTATACATACATATATATTTTTTTATATTAAGCCCAACATATATATATATATATATATATATATATATATATATATATATATATATATATATACATGTAATATGTGATTGGCTGAATGTAAAAATAGTACATGAGAAAGTTCACTTTTAAGATTTTAAATTATGTGGAAAGATTGATTTTTCGTTACTTTTTCTCTCAATGAAAAACATTAAAGCTATAGGAAAGTAAGGGTAAACATCTCAAAATAATGCAATTTTTTGAAATGTCTGTGAGTGTGTGTGTGCGCGCGCGTGAGGCCTTTTTGCGTGTGTGTGTGTGTGTCTACGTGTGCGTGTAAAAAAGTAAGTCTTTTATCTTATCAATGCACGTTTTAACTTGCGAGTGTCGCAACACACAATATCATTACTTTATAGCTCGTATTGCCTGATAACACTCGAAGAATTTAATAACTCACTGATATTCGAATATGCATTATGCAAAGTTTTGTAAATTTAAAACACTGTTGCAAAAAGAGATCGAGAATAAAGGATATAACATTATTATCATAGTTGAAGAAGGTTATGCAAGATTGACTTTGGCGCTTTTGTTTTAAAGAAACTGTTTTGCTTTTTTATTGACTTCAGTTTGGAAGATTGCAAGCCAATGTTGGAGAATCATGTTTGCGATTTTCTCACTTTGTCGCAAACTATCTCGTGTCTTCACTAGCGGTGTTGTCTTTTTGGTCCAGATTATCCAAGGTCATTAAGCTCGGACTAAAGGCAAGATATGTCTTTTAAGAGAAAGCGCTTTCAAAGCAGAATCATTCTGACTTTATATAGTGACTTTATGGCCCTGTTGAATTCCCTTTTACAGAACACATTAATGTACTCATGATTACCAAATTCATTGCATGCTTTGGTATCACTGAGGTTTTCGAATTCGCCTTGAAATTAACAGAGATTTTCTACCAAGGTTTAATCCCTGCAATTGGGCTCATGCTGGACAACCTGAAATCACAAACCGTGGAAATGTTTTAGTGAAACAAATCAGAGCTTCTACATAAATCATGTGGATTTTCCCACTTATACACTTTTACAATTTCTTATTGAAAAAGGGAGGATAGATGACTCAGAGGCTAGAGGCATCGTTTTAAAGTTTGCCAAAAACTATCTAAAACTTGAGCCAGCCATCGATAATAGGCCCGAAGAGGGCCAAAAACCTGAGATCACCTACCACTAGAAGGTTGATGCTGATTTATAACTTCAATTTACAATGTTTACCAGAAATGAAATCGTTTTAATCAACGAACTGAAAATCATGTCTTTTTTAAAGAACTTATTCAATGCAAGGGCGAAAATGTTTGCATTTAAATGCATAAATAGAGTAAAGAATACAACACCAATCAAACTTATTAGACCAAAATAAAGAACACAAAATATACATAAAGACATTTTGCCCTTATAAAAAACTACGATGACAAATAAGATACCATAGATACGCGCTAAGCAAAGAATCAAAATATAAAATATAATGTTTAAAGATCGTTGTTGCATATGAAAAACCCTACATTAAATTCATTTAAATGCATAAATGCATGAAACTGTAGTGAATCCAAAAAAGCTTTTTATGTTTATATGTGCATATTTCCTGACAAGTTTGTTTTTTTATTGAAACAGGCACATTAAGTAGTTATTTGAATGACATATCATTGAAGACGTAAAAAGTTAGCAGTTTTAGGATACCTCCGCCACACTAGAACGCCATGTCTCTGAGATCGGTAGTAGAGTCTTTACATGAATAAATCTTCACTGAATATGCGAGTGAACCATTTAAAAACAAGCAGAAACACTGATGATGAGTAATTCTGCTTACGATCTTTAGGTGGCAGGCTATTTTCATTCATTTGATGAAACCGAGTTGAAGAATAAAAAATAATATTTTAATTTAGAAAACAGTAGGAATCATCACGGTAAGCCATGTCTGAAGCAGTGCTAAAGTGATTATTTTGAAAAAAACTATGCATTTTGTGAATTGCTGGTAACAAAATCAACAATCCTTAATAAGGAAACAAATTGCACACTTATGCGAAAGAAAAATATGCAAAAGCCAACAAGTTTAAAAGATCGTAACTCAGCGACTACTAGTGTTTTGGGGGTTTAAAAACAATATCAATTGTATCTATACATGTACTTGTCCAACGTGCCGTTCTTTACAATAAAACAACATTAGTTCAAAATTACTAGAATTATCAGACCAGAAGAAGGACTATTTGACTTCTATGGATTCAACTATAAAATTATTGAAGCATTCAAAATATAGATATAAAATGATGAAAGAAAAATCATACGGAGAGAGAGAGAGAGAGAGAGAGAGAGAGAGAGAGAGAGAGTCAGAGAGAGATCAAAAGCAAAATGAAAAAGATAAAGAAGACAATGACTGGTACAGAGGGATAAGCCGAGATACTGTCAACTATATATCTAAATTAATAATAAAATATGCGGATCTTGTTCGTTCTCACTAGAGTTGGCATGAAATTGAATAGCCTTGGTTACCCACGGTAACCAATATACCGCAGGTCATGTTAGTTACATCACTAAGTTCAGCACTACAATATATATTAGAAATTGATAACTTGCTTTGTGCAACAAGAATCGTTTTAGTCAAAGCATGAGGCTCTACATTTTAGTAATGACAGTTGGGTCTTATCCGTTTACATCAAAACACTCTTTTTTGTTAATTTGAAATTAGTTATTTTATAAGTATTCCATACTCTTGTCTAATAATGTATACAGCAGAATGATCAGCTATTTACTTAGGAGTTTGAAAATGGGAAAACATGTTCAGAGAAGTAAATGCATTGTGTGGTGTCTAATTCAGACAATGAACAAAGCCTTTTTAATTAAACAAAGACACATATTCACTCTCTGAACTGGTTTAAACCACAGCCTAATCAGCGAGTGAAATAAATGCATCAGGTTATAATATCTATAAATTTTTTATGTTGTATTTTTCTATTGCATATATATATACATCGCACCGCTTTGTTAAATCTTAATAAAAGTTTTCCAATAAACCTCATCGTGAATCGAGCGTTTGGTACGTGCAGTATTATTTAATGATGTATCATGAGATCTTGATTAAAACATTTGTGCGCTCAGAGATTTGATATAATTAACACTTTGTTTTTGTTGTAATGTCAAACCCTGCTTGTATAAACATGATGTATCCCAAAACCACATTGCTTTTTCATTCAAGCACTTGATAAATCCCGTATTTGAAAATGGAAAAAAAAAAGAAACATAGATAATTTAAACAATTCATGGTATTTGGAAACACAGGTCTATTGAAGGTATGGTTACACGCAAAACTGCGGTTTTTTCCGATTTGTAATAATATTCGGTAAAAGACAAAATACTAGTGAAGAAAGAAAAAGCTGCCTTTCTCTCCTTTCCTCTTTACATGAGAAATATAGGGTAACTGTTTATATCATTCATCAAGTTTGATTAATAAAAATGTCTCTTTTTTAAGAAGTAATAATATGAATCCAACCAAAGACTAGCGAAGTCTTTCCATTGATGCTGTGATAATCCCAATAGACATTCTGAAGATATTTACCTACTGAACCCCTTTTCTTCGAAGCAATTATTTTTTCAATTGATAAAAAAAATAATTACGTTAAATATCTTCACAGAAAGTCTCGTTGGCATATTCAAATTGTTTTATCAAATATGGGAAAGAATTTGGCAAATACACCTTCCCTTAGAACACTAGGAATCCAGTTTATTCTATAAACCTCTTCAGCAACTTCCAATGTTTTGTCAAACTCATATTCTATCTTGTCTACACGAACTTCAATATCTTTGCCCCCAGGCTTAGCATAATATTTTTGGTCCTCAACATTGTTTGTGGTCTCAACAGTGTCCGGAAGGTTAACCTTATTAGTGACCAGAGTATCTGACTCTGGTATGCCCCTTTCTTGGAGAGTTCCTGGAACTAAGTTGTCTAAGACAAAAGCAAATATTCCCCCGACTACAGAGGGGTTGGACAGACACACCGTTATAACGTTATCCAGATTCGGACTCCCAGTGTTAATCGTACCTTGTGGAGACTTCTTCACCCAGTGTGGCAGCATCATACCCAGTAAAACAGCAATGCCAATGATGCTTACATTCCTGGTGGTTTGTAGGTCTACCAGATGGAGGTAAGAGAGGATTACACCAATGAGAATGCCGAAAGTAACTATCTGGGATCCCCCAATGACCGCATCAGGTATGGTAACAAAAACCGCACCTACTTTGCCAATTACGGCCAGGAGAAAGTAGATGGCACCGACTATCTGGAACACACATCTGCTAGCTACACGGCTCAGTCCAATCGCTCCAATATTCTCACTGTAAGATACAGTTGCATGTCCGCAGCCAAAACTTCCACTTAGAATACTCATGGCACCCTCAACCGCCACACCGCGATTGAGAGCATAACTAGGCGGCGGAGGGGCTCTTGCAACACGAGCTGTAGCGTAATAATCGCCTATAGAGTCTAGAATGGAGATAATGGTGCTGATGAGAAACGTAAGAAGGGCTGCTCCGCTGAATCCAGGGGGCCCAAACTGCCCAGGGTATGGCAGAATGAACCAATTCGTCTGGGCAATAACCTCACCTCTGGCGTCGGTCCGAGCATTGAATTGGATATTATGAGGATCGCTGGACAAAGCCCCAGACTCAGTCATGATAAAACTGACAAGCCAACCAAGAAATAGAGCGATAAGGATGGCAAAAATCTGATGACCATAAGTCCAAACTAGTCTGAAGCCTTTACGTGGCGTCCAAATAGGGATAGGCATTTTCCTGTCACCTAGAACAAGCCCAAACAAAATGCAGGTACCTGCAGTTAGAACTGCCACAACCCAGTTAGTTTCTGAGAACATTACAACCACGGTATGGATGTAGATGCCAAACAGCAGGACAACTGGTACGATGGTCACAGGACCTACATATCTGACGATGATTCCCGTTATGCCTGTGATTCCCACAACAAAGTGAAACACTCCAGCAACCATTAGACTTCCAGCGTACGCTTGTAGTCTTATAAGTGATACATCTCTGTTCGGTATCAAATAAACATCACCAGAAGTATCAGACAATAGATCGGCATTTACTTTGTCTAGACGTGGATTACTAGTGGAAATATTCGTAGATTGAAAGACACGTTGCAAAATCCCAGTATTGTTTGCCGATACCATAGCCATCAATACTGAGTTATTTGTCACAGGATCTCTGGCCCAAAAAGCCTCAGGACACGCAAACTCTGGCAAGGACATGAGAACGATGAGTGGGATGATATAACTAGGCGCTGGACCCTGGAAGATGGGTAGCTTGACACCGACAGTCGTCATCAAAAAAGTAGATAGCCCCATCATAGCCATAGTGGAACTTAAAATCCGTACTTTCAGCTCCAGATCATCTTTTGCGCACACTGCTTGAGCAATGATAGCTGTCGTACCTAATGGTGTAGAGATTGCTAGGCAGGCTTGTTGTATGGCGAAGAAAAATAAGTAATGCAATGGAGGAGTTTCTGTCAAACCGTAAATCAAGTGATGTTTCGGTGAATCTGTTTCTGCTTTGTTGCTGCTTCCATCAAGTCTATCATTGTTTTTCAAAGGGTGGTTTTTATTTGAGATTTTTGAATCATAAGGAGCATCAATGTTGCGTTCCTGGAAATCTGCAAAAGATTGTTTGTTGTTGTGGTCAGGGTTCTCCGATATTTCTTCACCCATTTTAAACAACAGATGTGTTACAGTCGAAGGTTCATCTTCGGAAAGCAAATACTGAGCACCTTCGGAAGGGCCAGGCTTTATTGTAACTTTGTTTTCTACACATGTTTCATAGCCGTTGATAGCATTTTTGTTTCGGGGACGAACATCTTGAGAGACCGACAGGTTCACAACGTTCTTACCTTCTTGCTTCTCTAATTCTAGAGAATCTGTCTCTGCAACATTGGGTGTACACTCACCTTCACCGTCTCCCTCTTTAGATATGCTTTCTAAACTCACAGTGTCGTAGGATCTATTTTGAGAAGTCTTTGGGTGTTCCTTGTTGGCCTGGGTTCCATTGAAAGGTTCTTTATTGTTGTCCAAGGCTTTGAAATCATCCTTGCCACGGGATACATCGACCACTGTTCCATCCAACCTCAAGTTAACCCCTTCTCTGTCTGAAAGATCCATAATTATGAAATGAGAAAAAAATATCAGGGCTTTTAAAATGTTGCTATTGAAAACAAGAGATCCCTCCTGAAAAAATGAATCGCGTCATTTGAAGTTACACTTGAATGAAGTAAAACTCGGCTACATCGAAAAAAAAGAACGACACTCGTGTTGAAAAATGTTATTAATGTAAGCTATCAGACTGTTAATGGTCCAAATAATTTCTGAGTCTAGTGTATGGAGATATAAGGTAAATTCTTATCAGTGATTTCAAAGTTCATGGCATAGGAAACAAAAACGTTCTGCTTTCCGGTTATTTATCATCACGCCCGTTAAATTTGAGATTATGCAAGAGTCTGTCAAGAGCCCTTGATATGCGGACAAGGGATGAGAACCTGTTTTTGATATTATTGTTCAAACATAAAGCACACATAGGACAAGCTTAAAGAAATTTTTTAAAACATATTTTATAAGGCCATACCCAGGACGGTAAATCTGAGCTCTAAACGATTCTTCAGATTAAGGGCGAGTGTCCAGGCTTAGACGGGAACAATCCCTAAACAATTGTCATCGTTATACTTGGTTATATTTCACAGATAATTCACTGCTTGGTGATCTCGAGTTTTTGAGGCTTAATCTAAACGTCGCATCAATGGTGGGTCCAATCTCAGACTAAATTTCTAGGTAGAGTAAATTAAAAGACAGTTTGCTCAAACTGCATCACCAACACCAATGATAAAATCCTGAGCTTTCTCAGCAAACATGTGACGAGCCACAGCAAGAGCGCCGAACTCACCACTTGGATTTTTCTGTAAGGTATAGTGAGAGCTCATTACTCTCATCATTGTTTTCTTAACAATAACTGTATGAAAAATGTACCTTTTGCACATTTACGATACAAAAACAATTTTAAAAAGGCAAGCGACTTCATTTCCACAATGCTGAAAACCATAGAAAATAATTTACGCATCAAAACATAACATAACGCTAAAAATCCGCAACAACAACTTACTGAAAAGAAAATGCCTATGTGGATTTGTTGTCCTGTAATTAGTGACAAGAACACGACCTCCCAACGGCTACATTGTCGGACACTGCCGGACACTGCCGGACACTGCCGCACTGGAGACATAGGTTGTTTTTTAAAGTGAAGATTTTTTATGTTAGCGCCGCCCTGCTAGGAGTACACTAAAGTTAGGGATAGATGATTATAATTGAAGCTACCAGAGGCCACTAGCGATGAAATAGTATTATCAGAACAGGATACACTGACCAGAAGGCATTTATGACACATATCCGGGATGTTATTTCAAGATCCAAAAGTTTTCTTATTCATGCATTAACATTTACCGGTATGAATAAGTATGAATTAGTACAGTCGGATGGTAGAAGGAAAGGACCCATCATTCATGCATTATTTTCATCTAAATTTTTATGCATCGCGCTAGTGACCCGGCAGTGACCTTTAGCAAGAGTACTAGCGTGGAAACAGGCAAAAAAATATGGATGTGTTAAGCTTTCCGGATATAAAATCAGAACAGTGTAACATTTCTAAGATTTCTCCATCTGTTTTTTTTCTAATTATAAACGTAATGTTAATTGAGCAAAAATCAGCGTTGCTCACTTCCAAATTTGTACGGATGTTTTGCCCTCTAACGCCCAGCCCACATTCCGATGATGTCAAAAAACCTGAGATCAGGTAATTGAGTTTCTAGCACATGAAAGTAACTTACTGATGGTCGCTCTGAAATAGTTCTAACATTATGTCAGTTTTGATACCCAATTAAAGGAGAATTATCCAAATTCTACAGCAAGCTTAGTCTGAAATTCTTGATAGTTATTATTTCGTGGAACGTAAATCAAACTTATTTGCAAACTGCACGTGAAAGACACTCATGATATTTTCGAAACTGATTTTCTTCCATAAACTGGAGGAGCAAAGATATGAGATAACATCAGAGGGTCAAGGTGATATAGGAAAAGAAGAAATCCAATGCTAATCAAGGAAATCCTCTGGCTACTGATTTCTTCCCGGCATGTTTCTCGAGCATCTTTGAGCGAATACACTATCTATTACAAGATCATATTTAAGTGTTAGGCTCTCTTCAGACCAGGATGTCAATGGTGGGTTCTAACTACAGCCCATGTCAGATTTTCCCACCACAAACGCTTCGTATCTTGAAAAAATGAGTGTGAAATAGGAGCTTTATATATATATATATATAGATTTATTCCAGTCCTGTTTCTAAAGCGCAGCTTTCCTAATCAGCTCTCCGAAAGAAGGAGAACTGGCTGGGCAGAGGTCAGCAAACTCAAATAAAACACAACTGAAACCTTCTGCTTCGTTTTTTGTTTTTTAAACATAGCAATAATGATTGCAGTTACAGTTGCTCAACTTGAAGTCTGCTTAGAATGTGTGAGAAGGATTTTGTCCCAAAACCAACACTCATTCCGAAAAAATCCTACGTAGTTCAGTCTTTTCACTCGACTTTAGCGCCTAAGTGCGGTAAAACCAACCGCACCGACAACTGTATTTCTTCCTAGAAATATGAGAAAATGTTGCAATTATAGCTGAATGGGACACCACCAGCTCGTCTCTTTAATATCTGGGGTGAGTTTTTTTTTTTTTTTTTTTTTTGGGGGGGGGGGGGGAGATCAAGTTACAGGAAATAAAATTAATGTTTCCAATCAAGTTCATGCAGCCTTCCTTAAAAAAAAAGGAAAGAAATTAAGAGAAACCCTCATAAGGATTCAAGAATGGGGATGGATTATCATTTTCACATAGGCAATGTACATAGGCTTAGTGCTACAATCTTTGATAGGTTTACGAGACAATCGTGTATTGCCTGAAGATAAAGGTCGTAATAACGACCATCTAGCTACGTAAAATATTGATGATGAAGGATATATTATTTTTTTTATTGTGTATTTTGTAAGCGCTCCTGCAAATACGATACTGTTTTTAAAGCTAAAGCAAACTCCCCTGCATTCAGCGTAATGCCGCAGCACCACAAAAAATTTGTACCGTATTAATGCGTAATATATACCTGAAAGTGTACCATGCTACACTAATGTTTTGGTTCCTAAGCCATACAAATCTGTTTGAAACTAATTTATCTTTGAGCACTTCCCGATGGAGTGTTTTATGTTATCATGTTTAGTCTTTCCACTACACAGCGATGCTCACTTCCCTGTGGTTGAAGAGACATTGTTATTTTTCATGAAAAGGACTTATCTGATAAGTTTCTTCTGGTGTATTCAAAAAGGCAACAGCCCAGTACTCCAGACCCATGTGTGACTATCTAAGTCAATACGACCATAAAACATATCTTTAATAATAAAGATAACTTTAATGGTCGAGTTTACTTTTTTTTTCACTTAGGGACAAAACATCTGGAAATACTAGATACTGAAAAACGTGCCTGATAAAAGACACTCAAAAGGTTTCATTTACCGCGGAAATAGCAATTTTGAGAATTATCTCCAAAAACCCTTACGTTAAGCAGTAATCTTTCACATACATACACACACGCAAACACACAAAAAATAAGGACTACTAAAGTTATATCAAGAGGGCAGATAAAAGGATTCTCAAATGAGTAAGTGGGGATTGTAAACATTCGTACACATAATAACAAGTCTTTGTGTAGATGCGAGTTGGTTTCTTTGTGATATCAAATTTAACAAGCTGGGTCTTAAAGCTGTAGAACTTACACACTACTTTGATAATAGCTAGCTCTTGACCTCCACAGGTCCAACTTATTCTTTCATAGGGCTTGAAATCGCAAACTGATTTGACTGTGACTTATGTTACATGTAGCATCCACCATGTAGTTTTAACTAGAGAAAAGCCAGCAAGTCTTGGTTCCTGTAAAGGGCGGTGGCTAGGTCACGTTCTCGGCATCCTGTGGAGGGGCATGGTGGGTAATGAAGTCCACAATCCAGGCCTGGAGATCTAATGATGATACCAGGCCACCACTTACCTGAGACAAAAAAAAAAACCATCTGGTTTAGATTGAGTTATGGCACTTGCTTAAAAGCAGCCTGCTGACAGAGAGAGAGAGAGAGAGAGAGAGAGAGAGAGAGAGAGATCAACATGAACTCGGAAGACCAACTTTGATAAGCGCAAAGAATTTGCTTGGATCGAAGAGACGGGATCGCCTTTTAATTTTGTAAGATATACTTATGAACTTTGCACGATAACAATATTAGTAAAAGTCTGAAGAAGAGAGAATGAAAAAAACTAAAGACTCGAATTTTGATAAAAAAACAACTTAGTAGTTTGTGAGGGCAGTGCACTAAACTATTCCTCTCTTTCAGCACGCCATTTGATAGTATGTACTTTACAAAACAAACGAAAATGAGAGCAAAACTCAAAGAGAAGAAAAGTCTAATGTCGGAAGAATCTGACATTTTCGCGCTGGTTTCGCTAAGTAAATCAATTGGGATGTGAACAAATTAACGTTGTTGTCGTATTATCTTCATTACAGTTCTTGTTATGTATAAATAAATGATGTGTGTGTGTGTNNNCCCCCCCCCCCCCCCCCCCCCCCCCAAAAAAAAAAAACAAAAAAACAAAAAAACAAACAAACACAAAAAAACAAGAAACAAAAAAACCAACAAAAAAAACCTCAAAAAAAACCAAAAACAATGTAACATGAGAAAGATGCGGCCTATAGATCTTCATAATTTCTTTTTACTTATTTACTTTAAATATCCGCGATGAGAGGGACATTATGCATTTTTTAAACATTTACGGACTTGCTATAATAATCCATGACTTTTATGGTCAAATATTTCTCATTGATGTGGCCCAAGTAATCGAAATCCATTGAGT
>BLXT01008489.1:472999-484400 GCA_019648995.1 Plakobranchus ocellatus
GAAGAAAAACAATGGAGGAAAGAGTATTTCTTAAGGTCAAACTGTACATGTACATTCTCACTAAAAATAACGCGTGCGTGAATAGCCTCCTTCCTCGTACCAATGACTTCTTGACAGTCATTGTTTTACCTTCAACTTGGTTTGTATGGGCAGGACTAAGCAAAGCTTTCAGTTTGGTTGAAGTGTAGGCCGCTAATCTCAGTAGCTTGTTTCACAGGCATTTAACAGAAAATATTTTTATCATGCTTGACTTAAGCAGTTTCGCCATTAATCAATTATATCTAGAAAAAATACACTAGAGCAAAAGTGTCCATTTGAGATAAAGGCTCACCCATTTCATTTTATCCTTCTCGCGTGCAAAATTGTTATAGGGATAGACATAGCTGCAGTACTTCATTAATTTGTTTCCTTGCTTGATTTCAATTTTTTCAACCATATAGAAGTCATGACTTCAATCCAGGTATGTTAGATAAAAAAGTGTATGAAAATAAGTTCGAGATAGGAAAAAAAATACTTCGAAAGCACACTTTTACCGCACACGGCCTCACAGACAGGAAATTACATGAATTGTGAAAGCAATTTTCAAATCTGCCCATGGTGAAAGCGGTGCTGCACGAGCTTTTAGTTCGTGTGAAATTATACGACTGCATTATTGATTATTGTTGAAACATCAGCGCCAACTTTGTTCATGTATCTCAATTTCTATCGTGTCTCGTTCAGATTATTATCTTGATCATAGTTTTATCATTTCACGTTAAAATAGATAATCTCAAATCACTCTATCTATCAAAATGTATATTTCGCGGATCATCTCATATCTATTTATCTCCCTTACTCTCTCTCTCTCTCTCTCTCTCTCTCTCTCTCTCTCTCTCTCTCTCTCTCTCTCCTTCCCTCCCCCTCTCCCCCCTCCCTCTCTTAGTGTGTGACTTCCTTTATCATCAATTACTTTCTGACCTTTTTTTCTCTTTCTATTTATTTCTATATAAATGGCTGATTTTATATCTTTTTTTATATGATTGTCGATCTCTCGTGCTTTTCTAGTAACCTATCTCTATGAAAGTGTCTCTTCATTCTTTTATGAAACACTTTACTGACCACCTTGTATCTGTCTTTCTCTATTTACATTCATCTTACTACGGCTCTCTGACAAGGTTATTGAATCTCTCTTTGCCTTTACCTGATTTTCTAACTGGCTCCTTCTTCTACTTCTTCTTCTTCTCTCTGTCTCTTCTTCTTCTTCTTCTTCTCTCTCTCTCTCTCTCTCTCTCTCTCTCTCTCTCTCTCTCTCTCTAACTCTCTCTCTTATTTAACCGTTTTACCTTTCTTTCTCTTTTCTCTTTTCTTTTTCGCGCCCTGTCTTACCATCTATTAAAACACTGTATTTCTGAATCTTGCACTGGGTCTCTCTCTCTCTCTCTCTCTCTCTCTCTCTCTCTCTCTCTCTCTCTCTCTCTCTCTGAATCAGTGCAACCTCTAACTCTCCCATCAGTTGTATAATTTTCCTTTTTTGGGATTGATCTAAATATGTAGTTAACGTCCATGCATTCACTAGATGACCCACGATCTAACAGTTGAGGAGCGCAGGCCGTTCAAGCGTGTGATGCGAGCGGCCATAGCAGACCTGGTGCCACGCAGGATGCGAGAAGACTTTCTGGCCAACTATAACTGCTGCCCACCTCCTCTCTTTATCCCTCTTATCTCTGCAATAGAGGTATGATAGTATTTTTTTTTTATCTACCGTGGATGTTTGGAATAAAAGAGAGAAGTGAGACAGAGATAGAGGATGTTTGAGGATACTCTTTCATTATGCCTTTTACAAGGCATGTCCAAAAAGTAAACCAAAACATATCAAATAGGAAGTCGTATTTAAACCTGACTCAAATGTACACTCAAGATACACCAACCTCTAGTCTGGTTTTTTTTTTTTTATTATGTAGTCCTCGTGGTCATTAATGCATTTCTGACAAAACAGGGGAAGAGAATAAATGCCTTGTCTGGAAACATGACATCAAGCATCACAAACCACCTTTTCACTTCTTCAACATGGCCATCTCTTTTGTAAAACTTCTTGCCTCCTAGACGGTGCTTCAGGGACTCAAAGAAATGGTAGTTGTCTGAAGCTGCATGGTCAAGACTATGAGCTGGCTGAGGCAATACATCCCATCCGTATGGTTGAAGTCAATCAGTCGTCATTTTTGCAGTATGAGGTGTCCCGTTGTCATTTTGAAAGGTCACACCCTTTCTCAGAAATCCTGGTTGCTGTATTTGATCCAATATTTCACAGAAACAGGAAGCATTGGTTGACTGTCTAGTGGGCAAAATGTTAAGCTGAAGGGTACTTTTTGTGTCCCATAACATGCTAGCCATGACCTGTCTTTGTCTCAGGCGCCATGAAATACATCGATATTTCATCAGCTATGATTGATATTTCAAAAAAGTTATCCCCATGATCTTAAAAGTCACCATGAGGTTGAACCAATGCTGGCAGAACCGCTTTCCTATGAAAAGTATTTCTGTCTTTATCCAAAAGGGTTTGTCAAACTTTGAGCAATATTAATTTTTTGTGTCTTGCGTTCTTTTGAATGTTGTTTTGGAAACCATCACACCAAAAGCTCAGTGCTCTTCAAAGTTCAAGTTTTGAGCAATTTCACAAACTTTAAACTGTCTGTTTTGTGATGAACTCATTGACAGCAATAGAAGTTGTTTCTTAAACTGATGGATGCCATTGCCAAGAGGAAGTTTCATACTGTAGACTGGAGCGGCCTGCATCAAATAAAGAACATCAGCCATACATTTGACTCTTCTTACTCATAGTTTTTTTTTTTTATCTTACTTAAGTTGAAATAATTTGTCTGCAAATTTCTGCCCCATTTTTCTCTTGGTTTTATGTAAAAAGCAAATAACATCCATGATCTCTATAGTTGACACACCTTCAGTGGGAGCAGTTATCTTGCAATCTTTCTGTTTGAGTGATGCATTCACTTACTGTGTTCATGATGTGCAATGAATTTTCCCAATTATTGCAGTTTACTGATTTGAAAAGTATTGAGCCTGTCAAAACTTATAGGCATATATATATTCTTATTACCTTTTAAATGTCCTCGTACATCGATTCTGGATGCTTGAAATCAGAAGTTAGTAGGTTTGGATCCTGATTGTATTTGTTTTGTCTCTTTTGGTGAGGAATTCTACTAAAACCCAGGTGAAGCTCCTTAACTCATTCCGTATGAATACCAATATATCGGCGCTAATTTTCACCCCCATCCAAACGTATGCCAATATATCTGCACTGACGGGTCTCTCTATTCTTGTTTCTTTGGCATGAATTCTGTCTGCACCCTAAAAAAAATCCGTCTTGAAAGAGTTAAGTTGTGTGCCTAGATCGGTGTATATTTAAAGACTGATTTTTTTTTGTTGATAAAACATTCTGTGGAAGACACAGCCTAAATTAGAATCAAGCCACAATCAAACTTATCTAACAGTTACAATGAAGCACCTAATTATCCAGGTCATGTTGCATATTATATCAAAGCTTTAAAGGTCATGACCTTAGAAGTCACATTACTGACATTTTATAGCTATGCATTCAATTTTTTTGTTTTATACTGAGGGATAAATAACACAGGGATGAAGCCAATACATCTTTTTAAAAGATTGAAGAAATGTATAATAATGAATTTTTGGAATTCGCAAAAGATGCCTTCTATCTTCAATTTCCCTCGAGATCATTTTAAGACCTTGTTGTTTAGGTACCTTGTCTTTAACAAACATCAACAGTCATGTCCTGGGTCCTGGGCATGATGTCAAATTGCATCCATCGGACAATCGGCAATTAAACCAGTAACCCCATCAATTTTAAATTGATGAGGAGGGTTGTGGGACCCAGTAGGGCTAAAAATGAGATCTACAAAGGGTGGAAGATCCTTAATAGGATAAATGGCCACCATAGATGGCTTGCAGAGAACCCGTACACAAACCAGTAGTAGGCAAGGGGAAACCATTGCTGTATAGCTTCCCAAGAAAAAAAATTATGAGCCAAAACCATACTGCAACCTCTTGATGGTATTTCAGGCTAAAAAATAAAAAGAATTTTAATAATTTCAGGTATGCAGATGATACAATTTTAATAGCAGAATCTGGCGAAAAACTCCAGAAACTTCTAGATACTGTAATTTAAGAGAGAAAAAGAATGGGCCTGTCTTTGAATGTAAAAAAAACAGAGTGTATGGTCATCTCAAAGAAATCCTCTAACCCCAAGTGTAATCTCGTAAGCAAAGGCGAAAAAATCAGACAAGTTACAAAATTGAAATATCTAGGTTACCTGATAACATCAGATGGCAGATGCAACTGTGAAATAAGCAAAAAAATAGCCATGACCAAAGATACATTCCAAAAAATGAAACCAATACAATAGAAACATAAGTATGACAACCAAAATAAGGGAAATTAAAATATATGTATAGTAGTGAGTGTTGAACAATAAACAAAGAAATAGAGAAAAAACTAGAAGCAGTAGAGATGTAGTTTATCAGAAGAAACCAGTTTTCTTTATGTTACCTTGTTTATGTCCAACACTCACAACCATATAATAAAATTGACCATACATATATGAATTCATTATTTTTTATTTTGGTTTCCATATTTATGTTTCTGTTTGTCAGTATGGGTCTCATTTTTTAGAATGTATCCATGACTATGCTTTATTTCTGTTGTGCATCTACTATCTAATGTTACCAGGTATTCTAGATATTTGAATTTTGTAACTTGTTTGATTTTTTTTTTCACCTTTAAGATATCATCTCAAAGTCGTGTGATTCTGGAATAAAAGGCACTGTAACTGTGACTGTCTTAAATCAACAATTCAAGTATGATCGAGACTTAGAACTGTATTATGATTTATCTATTTGTTTCAGATTGGCATTTTTATCTACTATGTGTTTGACCTTAAAGACCAAGGCATCGAAACAACAGCCACCAGTGGCGTGCCCATTAAGAGCCCTCTTGTGTATAACCCCAGGCGTAGATATGAGGCCTGGCGCTTTGCTTCATACATGTTCATACACCAAGGGTAAGTTTTTTTGCCTGCAGCACATTTGATATTTTGTTGATGCATTTGTATTTTGATTTTTAAAAAAATCTTCAAGCTCTCAGTGAGCTCAAAAAGCTATTTTGAGGTGTTTGTGCCAAGCATGAAAAATGTGAAAGGCCCACATCAATCAAGTTGTCTGGCAGGAAGTGTTTTATCAGAATAAAGTATGAAATATTTGAAATTCATTGAATATATCAACAAATATATTTTGCCAGTTGCATATGGTGAAACAATTTAAATCTGGAAAATTTTTCTTAATTATCTCTGTTTTTTACTTTTTTTTCCCTTTATGTCTCATTTAGGCAATTGCTGAAATATTACTCTCTTAATGTGGACATACCCCTCCTCTCAATTACAAATTGAAATTTAATTGTTTGTACCATATTCCATATTCCATTGGATTTTTTTTTCATCTTCAAGTTGCACACTGTTCTTCAATGTCTGTGGTTGATGATAGATGTATGTAAAAATTTTCACATGTGAAAAATGGACATCAGACAGAAAATCTCATAGTAATTCACATGTTTTTACTTATTATAAGGAGGAGAATTATTTCTACATATATTTGTCTTGGTACCCAGTGCGAATGAGTCAGAAATTGTAATTTCAACATCTTGACTCAGGTAACAACATGACATGTGTTTCTGTGAACTTTGCACTGGTAATGATTAGTTAAAGCCCTATTGATTACAAGCCAGGATATGAGATTTCAAGTGTTTGAAAAAAAACTGTTTAAAGAAGAACAAGAACAAGATTTTTTTTTTTTTTTAAGTTGTATATGGCATAGTTGAATCATTTAGACTGGCCTCAAGATATAAGTTTACTCAATTAAAAAAATTATATTTTGAAATTGTCAATAAATGTACTTTAGTTTTTGTTTTTGCTTCTATTTATTATGCATTGTTGATGGTTTTGTATTAAGTGTGTCCCCTATCTGAAAAATGTGTGCAGGTTAGTAGGTGGTTAGAGTAACTTTGCCAAAAGTTTAGACTTAAAATATAAAAAAGGCGCAAAGATTCAGAGCACAGAACAACAGGACATAATCCAAAAGAAGGGTGCTGAAATCTATCGCAAAATCGCACAACTAAAAATTGAATATATATATTAATCATTACAATAGATGATTATTTGTAGAAGAGAAATTTGAAACCTAAAAGCTTTATGAGATAAACTAAATAGAAACTTTTAAAGTTCCCAATAATAAAGAGGCCCTTTTCATAACATGCTAAATTTTGCCATTTTTTTTTTAAATAAAAAAAGCTATTGTAACATTTGTAAAACCAGCAGAACAAACAAAAAGAGCAGTATATTTATATACTTAACACACTATTTAGAGAGTTAATTAATACATTCCATACTCCAAACCAGGTCAGTCGGCTTGGATTTTCAGTAATTTCTAGACCCCAAGCTGGGTCACCCGGTCCATGGTTATAGCAAGTTAAGTGCACAGCAAACAAAGTGAGGTCCAGTGATGAAAATCTGGGCGGGTAGGCAAATTTTTTTCTCCAGACAGGGAAAAAATATCAGAGCATTTAATGTGATTATTATTTTATTAAAGGGAAAAAGTATTGGAACATCAAGTGAGGAAGAAAAAAGCTTACATCTACAGCCCTTTAAAAATTAATTTATACTATTCACTTTCACATCCATCCATTGAACTATAAGTCTAATAAAGACTAGAATCTAGCTCTAAGTATTGCCATTCAACAAGTGAAAATGAATAAATAAGAAAAGCAGGTTGTAAAGAGCCAAAATTCATTCTGTTGTTGGTCAAATGATTGTTAGTATTATACTACCAAGGAAATAAACAATTTGCATGATGCTCATTGTAAAGTGAGATCGTCCTTGAATGAACATTGAATTTGTCTGCGTAAGAACAAAGGGACACCTGGAAATAAGTAAAATTGAAGAAATGCTTCTGTCCTTTGATCTCCATCATTGCAAGTGCAACAGTCTTTTAATTTTTACTTTGTAAAAATACATTTAATTTCAAAAGTTATAATTTATGTCGGAATACATAATAAAATTAATTTGGGTTAAAATCAATGTTAGATAATGTTTGTCTGTATAATTGAGGCAAGAATAAGGCAAGTTTAATGTGTTCGAAGTATAATTCCAAGACAAAGTTTGTACAAAATTAATTGTAATCTAGTGCTTAAGAGGAGGCCTGGGTGAGGCTCATCGGGGATTTTTCTTAAGTAACCTTTAAAATAACGATTTTCAGATTTTGGTTGAAAATTCTTCCACAACATCTTCTGAAATGAATCTGCAGGCATTTGAAAGTCTTGAAATAGACAAAATAACCTATTTCTGAGGCATGTTCGGTCCCGATTTTCCTCCAAACTTGACAGAGGGGGTCAAAATCTAAAGGTTTGAGCTCCTATATCTCTACTGCATTTGCCATTACTGAGGTCATATTTGGTATTGTTGGAATTGTCCATTCAATAACAAAACAATCAAATCTTCTCTCATACCGTCCATATAAATCTGGGCTTCCTTTTACGCATGAAAGAAGGTCACATTTTTATATGTTACTGCGATTTCATGAGCCGATACCGTCATGTGATTTGATCCACAACACTGATTGGCTGCTTCCGCTGGCAACACAAAGCATCCGCCAAAGCCACACCAACTTTCAGTTTCTCTGTGGGCGATACACGGTTATTGACGTCATATCCAAGGTGATGTACTGTAGACACCTTCCTAAAATAGACATGCTTGTTATAGGAACAATTTTTAGCCTGGCATCAAGAATGGTTTACCATTCACTGACTAAACTTTCATTTTCGCTGCACGTGCAAACTACTGATTATTTACAAAGTTGACAACCTCTCTCTAGATATAGATCTAATTATTTTATTTCTTTAGCGATCTTTGAATACTTATTCACTTAAGTTCCTCTTATTTTTGTGTTTTACCAATAAACAAAAGTGTGCGATATGAATTGTGAACAGCGTGCCTCTGAATTCCAGTCAAAATCTAAAAATCAAGTTCTAAACAAAAGTTCCAAATCTAATCAAATCTAAAACTAGAATCTATCTACATCTAGATTAGGTCTAGATTAGAAATTTAGATCAGAATCTAGATTGTAGATCTAGATCTAGACTAGATTAGATGTAGACCTAATCTAGATCTTCAAAATCGAGGCATAATTAGTATTTGCATAGTTTCTAGATCTATGTACGATTCTATTTTATTCCTCACTTTTCAAAAAGTCTTATGCATCACGAAATCAAATGCATACAAAATAAAAGGTATGTTGATCACTCAAAAAATGTCTCTTTTTTTTCCCTCTCTCAGTTACAGTCTTGCTTTCAGTATGGCTCCGAGAAAGCAGAGAACTTGTGAGGAAAGAAAAGCTGGGAAAAGGAACATGCGCTTGAAGATAACACATTTGACATCAAAGCGTCTTGCATCATTATTGAATGGCAATTCAGATGGATTGAGCTCTTCATTCTCACCTGAGCCTCTGACGACCTCTTCCTCGACCATTTCCTCATTTGCTGAACATGTCAATATCAGCCAAAAATCGGGTTGTTGCAGTCTTATTGCACAAAGGCTGTACGCACATTCAACAGATCCATAGAGGAGAGGTCGCGGGCCATCTGGGCAGCATACTATCACGCAGTATCAACTAAAAAACAGCCACAACATGACCTCTGTCCTGATACATGGTGCTGGTATCAGTGTGCTAAGCAGACCGGACCAGTAGACTCAGCCTTGCATGAACAGCAGCAGTCTATATTTTTAAATCAAGATGTAGCGCTCCACGTCAGGCCCATATATGAGCGCCTCCCCGACCCTGCTCTTCTCAGCCGATGCCTCCTAGGCAAGATGCAGAATTCCAACGAGAGTCTGCACAGTGTCATCCATCTGGGCCAAATGCCTAAAGCATACTTCTTTCAGGACTAAACAGGGTTCGATTTGGCATGACCCTAGGCGGCTGCCAAATACAACCTGGGTTCTCTCGACAGCCTCATTTTCTTACCAGCACTCGGCTGCAGACTTACCTCATCCTCAACCTGTCTGGCCCAAAAAAGAAATTCCAAGCGCATACAAAGGGCTGTGACAGCACACTAAGCTCTAGCAAACAAGAGACGTGCTGTAAGAAAACAGGCGGAGCAGCGAGCGTAGCAGAAGGATATGAGAGCTGGAGGCAAACCATCTTACATTGCAGGAGGATTTTTATGTCTTTCCCTTTACCCATCTTTTAGGTACAATATAATGATTAACAAATTTTCATTGAACTCAAAAGAAATATCTTGATTCATAATCAGTAATATTTGTTTTATCTGTTTGAATAAATTGTTTGTGATTATTTTGTGACTTTAAAGCATTTTTTGCATGTCAAAAAGTTTTTTTGCAATTTTACCATTTGTGCCTTTTCTACTTATCTCCATATCCTGGAACAACTGTTGTGCAAAAACTATAAGTGCTGCAGATTTTAAAATTGGCATGAAGCACCTCAAGACAATAAAACTTGGAAGTTATTGCCAATTGAGTTTAAAAAAACCAGTCTTCTACCCTGGATGGAAATTTTAATTAACAAAATTTTTTTTTGCCCTTTGTTTAGAAGATATGCAAAAAAACCCTCGCCAAATCACAGATATTGCCTCTGAGAATATTCTTACAAAGTTTGAAGCTTCTATGTCTTACACTTTTTAAGTTAGAGTTGTTCTGGCAAAAAAGTGCTAAAATCCAAGATGGCCACCGTGGTGATCAAAGTTTCCAAAAAAAAAAAATTTTTTTTATTTTTGTCTTAAATTAACTGTTCGTTTAACCCAAAAAAAAATGCTGACTTATAGAATAATAATAAAAAAAAAATTTTGACTGCCCACCTCCCGTTAATGATAATATTTTTCATTTGGGGGACTTAGATTCAGGACCTTATTCAGAGGTCCTTTATTTTGATACATTTTTTAACGCTCATTTACATATTGTAATTTTTCCAGGCCTTAATTCTCCCTGTTTAGGCGAATAATATATAATAATTGAACATAGAAGAAAAAAAGCAGAGGTGCAGTTTTGATTTCAAAAGTTTTTATTGCATTTCTCTTTTAAAAACTAATTTTTTTAATACCAAAAATTCTCACAATTATAATTTATCTACATTCCTATAAATTGAGTTGAAATGGCATTCTCGTTGCCTATGTTTAATGATTTTATTGTTTTTAATTTAAGCATTGTACTTCTCCTCTTTTCTGCAATGAGTCTACAGGTTTATTTTGCATTCTAGCATTCTCAATTAATGTCAGTATCTCAAAGATAAAGATCAAGGTTAGCTAATTATATAAACCTTAGTAATCCACATGTCAAAGGATAATACATGTACCAGCTCTGAAGTAAGTTGATAAATACACAAATATTTGTCTTTTTGTCTTCCTCTTTTTTTCAAATCTTTATCATTTCCTCTCTCAGTAGCAGCTTTGTGCTGCTGCTGTTGTTCACTAGCTTTTTACTGTAACACCTATAATTATTCCAGGTAAGAAATTTTCAAAAACACAAGATGCAATCATATGAAGTCAGGTTTTAGTCAAAACCAGCCCTATATGTAGTTTTGGCTATCATAATAAAATTTCTTCCCTCTTTAAATCATCCAGAATTCTTTGTGCTATTGCATGAAAGTAAAGGTATAGGCTACTGAAGTTGATGCGAGAAGAATTTTTTTTATAAAGAAATTCCAAACTAAACAAATGTCATAGGGCTGAAGCTGTTTCTTATTTCTTTTACCAGAGCTATTTTGCTACATCTAACACATTATTCCAGGTACATGCACATCATCAGCAACATGGTGTTCCAGCTTGCGTTTGGTCTTTCTTTAGAAGTAGTTCACAAGTTCTGGAGAGTTGGCTTGGTCTATGTTCTGGGGGCTCTTGCAGGTCAGCTCTTATATTTTTTCTTTTGTTTTACATTAGCTACATGCACCTCATTCTATTTTGGACCAAGTTTATTTTGGACTGTTATTTGGTTGGTCATTTTTCTGGTATGTATGTGATACATAAATGTGAGGCATAAGACAAAACTTAATTTGGAGGGGGGAGGGAAGCCTTATGACCAAAGTTAATTAAAGCTAGGAGAAGCAGCTTTTGAGTTTTCTTCTCTTTATGGGGTTAAGTTCATTTTCATGGTTTTTGCCCTTTGTTGAAATTCTCCCTGTTTAGCCGAATAATATAATAATTGTACATAGGAGAAAAAAAGCAGAGGTGCCGTTTTGATTTCAAATGTTTTTATTGCATTTCTCTGTTAAATCAATAGTCATTGTGTTTTTTGATGATCAGTTGCATTGTTGATATTTTTGTTATTATTTAT
>BLXT01008489.1:485535-522638 GCA_019648995.1 Plakobranchus ocellatus
GCAGCCTATTTTTTCTGTGCGTCCAAAAGTGGAAACTCGTTATGTCTGGAGGTGGAATTAGCCCACGTCCTGAATGAGTTAAGTAAGGAGGAATTTCAACAAAGGGCAAAAATCGAACTTAAACCAAAGAGTAAAACACTCAAAGCTGCTACTCCTGCTTGATTTGTGTTTGGAGAGATTGAGAATGGGAATTTTATTTGTCTTTATAGTGTGATAAGAAAAGAATTGGTTATGCTAAACACATGGCCTCGCCATCTGTCCTCTGCTTCCACCCCACTCTCAACTCTTCATCTGGGTCAATAGTTATATGTAAATCTGAGTTTTAAATAAATACAAAAACTTAACCTGTTTGTGCCTTTTGTGTATCACAGGCTGCCTTCTACACTCCCTCACAGACATGCACGTGAGCTTAGTTGGGGCCAGTGGAGGTGTTTATGCCATCCTAGGGGCACATGTGGCAGCCATAGTCATAGTAAGCTTTTATTCCTTTTTACTATGGACTTTAGGGTCATTTTTCCATATTTCTTTTTATTCCTGTATCACTTTATGTTGTTGTGGTTTTCCCTTTGTTATTGTTGCTTTTTATATTATTGGGCAGCCAAAAAAAGTTTAAACAAGCTGTTAACCATTATGTCCAGTTTGGCTTTCCTTATTGTGTATAACCCAAATATTCAAACAGTAGATTGGAAAGTTTCTCTTTTCTCTATGTTACTGGTCAGAGACTTTTTTATTATGTGGTCAGATGGATTATTTTTTCTTGTTTGCAGGTTGTTGAAACATAAGAATGGAGATAAATGTTTGCCATAGTCAAATAGAAAAGCAGTATCATCCATAGGCTTAACACTGACGATACTGCTTTTGATTTGGCTACAGAAGATGTGTTGATTTATGTTAGCCTTTGTTTTTATTTTCAATTAATGTTGAAGTGAGATAAAACTAAGTGATTTATGGCACGCCTTTTTTTTTTTAGTTCGATGTTTAGGAATCTTTTACCAGGCATTAAACTGTTTGTTTTCTCAACTTTTTTTGCTTTAGAAACAAGTTTTAATGAACCGGCTTTCTTTCATACTTCAGCATTAGTGTAGGTCACATAAAATCTGTGATCCTTAGAATGAAGCTTTTAATTCAATTTTCATTTTAAAGAATACAAAGCTAAAAAAATTAGCACTCTGTGCTGATCAACTTAGATTCAATAAGTTTTAAATTGTTGATTCTGGTTATTTTCCATATTAATTCATCTTTCGTCAACTACTGCAGTATGATCAAGACTCTTAAAGTAACTTAATTGTTTGTTGGAGCTCAGCATTTTAATATTTTCTCTTTCTATTTTTTCAATCGTATATTGTAAGTGTTCTTAAATAGAGTATGAAAAAATATTGCCTTCTTTTCACTTGCACACCTGAAATTTTTCTGGATGATAAATTTTAAGTTTTCACATTTTATCAAAATTTTATTTTTTCGCTTGCTATCACATAAAAGGTTAGGTTTTTTATCGTTTTTTTCTTCTTTACAATACCATCACACTTTCAGCATTATGTCCCTTTACTTCTTTCTTGCTTCTTGTAGAATTGGCGTGAAATGAATTATCGCTGTATGGATCCACAAGAGCTAGAGGACAATGTGTGTTGTGGATTTTTCCGCATCCTGCTCAGTGCACCTGTGAGATTAGCAATCATTCTCATTCTTGGTGTGTATATAAATAATTTTTTTTAGCATTACAACATGCTGAGATGTAGTCAGCAGAACTCTTAGACCCAAACATGTTTGGGCACAAATCATCCAACTCCAAAATACGAAAAAAAAAATATGTCCTCATGATGTAGAATTTCATCACGCTTTCTGTCTTCTAGGACAGGCTAACTTGCAGTCGGACTCATGCACTATTATCTTAGGCTGTGCATTAGCAAGCAAACAATTTTTACAACAATAAGCCAATTTTACTCAAGGAGAAAAATCTGCAGGCTTTTTGAAACATTTACTCGGTCACGACCTTGGATTTGTGATGCAATTGTATGAACCTGAAATGGAGCTTGAATGTAAACATTGGCCATAAGAATCGTCTTCTCAGTGCATTTACATTACATTTAGACGCAAAATAAGTCGGCATAATGCGGGAACAGGCCACTGACTTCTAGATCTACCTTCATGTGCCACCAACAAAATGAAGTAGTCATGGGCATAAAGTTGTGTATATTTTGTGCATATTTATTTTACTAAATAATTTAGCCCACTGCCTCTTCATTTCATCGGTAGATCTAGCATGTGAAGGTAGATTTAGAAGTAGGTAGGCCTGTCCTGGGATCATCCCAATAATGCTCTTGCTGTAACATATAAATAATTCTAAAAGCATAAACTTATGTATTAGTGAAGGTTTGCTCAGCAATGGGTCCATTATGGTTAGTGACTGGGCAAAAGGCTACATAGCCTAGTCAAATTGATCGTCGGGTCAATTCGCCTTTGCATACATTTTACAGGTTAAGGGTGAGACTGAAATAGCCAGGAAACGCAAGGTCGTTGTTTTCTTTCGTCGGTTAAATTTTTAACCGGATCTTGAAAACAGTTTTTTTTTAATATTGAAAAGAAAATTGAATGCTTTTTCGAACCAGCTAATTTTATTGTCAGTATTTAGATTAAAAAAGATTCAAATTTAGCCTTTTTTTATTTTTAAAATCTCAAGGGTTTTTTCACTTTTTGTCATCCGATCGAGACCAAAAACATTTGAGATTAATCAGCATTCATTTATGCAAATGGGTATCTAGGAGCCAGGAATATGTAGTGTATGGCATTGTCAGTAACAACACATTTTTGCAGCCGACACGTTTTCATCGTTGTGAATTTTGAAACAGTCACTTTTTTCTCACTTGCCATTTTTCTCCAACATGATTCAAAAGTAAATTGAAATCTCTCGATTTAGGAACTTTTGATAAATTTTTAATCTGATGTAAATTTCGTCTGATTTTGTGTAAAAAGAATGGTTGTTTTGCCTCTGTCTGAACTCATTAGGAGGGTTTTGGGCGCTTACTTTCAGTTCTTGTATCTTTTCAAATTTGAAATCCATCCTCTTATGTGTAACTTCAGGGGAAAAAAAGCCAAATCACCATCTTTGAATGCCTTTCTGCGGCTTTGAAATGTTTAATATGGCTTTATAATGAAATACTAGGACTCTGAACTCTGTACGGATTGTAAGTCTAGATCTAACAGAAATTCGACTTTGTTTACATATGTGCCCCAGTGCGGCTAAACCACATGACAAAATAGTTTAGTGTCATTGAAAAAAGACGTCATCGTTGGAATTTCCCCCTGGATGCACTAAGCTGATTCACAGACAACAAGCACAAGTCATACTACTTGATCATATTTGTTTCTGATTCATTTAAAACCACAGCTAGTGATATTCTTAGTTTGTTACTAAAAATAGTATTTATGCTTTATCTTATGATGTGCTTTTTGCCTCATAGTGAGCTTTTCATGTGTCTGAGTATTTTTTTTATCACTGATATAATTAAGATTTAAAAAAAGAACATCAAGCAGTGCCTTAGTCATTTTTCTTAGAAATACAGTAAGTTTTGATGCAACCCCAGACGAACAGAATCCTTCACGAATTTTTCAATTTATTCTTCCTACCCACCCTATCCACTAACAGAAAGCCAGCAGAAGTAAAATCTTTTTAAACTCTGCCATTTATTCATGAAACATTATACCAAGAGGAAAGTAAGAAATTTATCTTGTTTTGTAATGTTGATGATTTCCATGAAGTAAAATTAAATTACATTTAGAAATAAGCTAATATTTATGACTTTGTAAAACGCTAAGCTAAAGTTTTTTAAAACAATCTACAAAGAAAAGGGAGTTGAATGATTCACCTTGCATGAGGGTTATTTCAGCTGGTGTGATATCAAGCTTTTGGGAGTGATAATGTGAACATAGTTTTATTTTATTATCACAAGATCAAAAGCTATACATCATTTCCCACGGATCCAATGACTGATTAAATTCAGTTGCTTCACTATTTCAAAAATTTATACTAAGCCTATTTCCATTAAAAAAAATTGTGAGGCAACCAAGGTAAATCAGGCAAACTTTCTGTGGATACTTTTGCACTAGAGGCTTTTCAAAATTCTCATTTATCAAAAAGATACTAAAAGTTCAATCATCTAATTCCATAACTACTGACAGATCTGGTATAGAGATATCCTTTGTTCATCCAAAATGGAATAATTGGAAAAGGGGGTAATTTTGGCTGATGGCTAAAATATTTTTTTAACTTGAAACGTTCAAAACAGAAAAAAGCATTAGTTTCTAAAACTCCAGATCACCTAAACCGGGGTTTTGAAGAATCACCTCAGCAAATTATTCCACTTCGGCAGTTTTACCCATGTTACACTGTTCCAATTCTTTCCGCTTTTGTCACTAGATCAGTAATCAAATCAGCTCTTGGAACAAGCAATTTCATCTCATTGGATTTTTCTTTTTCTTTTTTTTTTCTTTTGGGTGGGGAGAAGGGGTTGAGTGAGAAAGAGAGTGAAAATCTGAGAATGAGAGGTATAGACAGATTTATAACTAGACGGGCAATAGATAAAGTAGCAGAGGGAGAGAGAGAGAAAGAGAAGGAAGTGAAAGAGCAAACTGATTGACAGACTTGCAGGAAGATAGATAAATAGCCAGATTGATAGACATAGGAATAGATAAAAAAAACAAATAAATTGATAAAGGGATAGAAAGTGAATAAGGAAAATTGTAAGAAGCGAACATGAAAACTGATAGACACAAAGATGGAAAAGATAGGAAGAAGATTGATAGACATCGAGATATATATATATATATATATATATATATATATATATATATATAGAGAGAGAGAGAGAGAGAGAGAGATCAAATAAATTGATATAAGATAGACAGCTACACAGATTGATAAAATCAACAGATAGAAAAAAAAATGGATTGGTAGACAGATTGAATGACAGACAATTAGATGGCAGAAACAGTTCAAAATGAGATTAATCAATACACAAATCAAAATGAAATGGAAAAATCTGAGGCAATTAAGTAAAGCTAAATAAGCAAGTTATTATGGTTAACAGAAAACACAATTAATCAGATTTTAGAGAAAAATAATGAATATAACAACAGCCACTTATTCTGTTCAGTATTAAAATCACACACCCTCACACATAAACATAAAACATATAATAATATGCTATACCCAAAGCCTGTTCTCGTGGGTTTTGGTTATAAGTATTTCTACACTTTCTTCCTTGGTCTTCTGGTGCAGTTAACCCTGAAATCATCCTTGCAGTTTCCTTTTAACAAAGTTTATGACAAGCATGAAGCAATTTCATCGATAAATGCGCCCACAGTTAACTGTTTCTCAAAGTGTGTACTTTCTTCCCTCTTTTGCCAAGCCTGAAAAAAATATTTCCTGGAATTTATTATTTTATATTTTCTGTTGTTGTTGACACACGCATTCTGAAAATTTGCCTGCACCAAATAGTGTTCCTTAAAATTCAGAAAATTTTTCGTATCTGGATTCTACAGATATTGCACAATCAACTCGTTGCAAAATAAGGGTGCTGAAGTATATTTACTATTCATGACAATAGGTAAGGTTTTTTTTAATTTGACCGCAGAAAATTTTTAGGGCAAATAAAATTACAGGGTGAGTGTAGAAAGTGTGGTATGGATATGTTCATAAATAAATTCTGCACATTTCTAGGTTGTTTATATTTTGTTTTTTTATTTTACATATATGCTCAAATTAAACACAATGGAAACAAAAATGTAAAAATAATATTTTAAAAAATCAGCTCTCTCATACATTAACCTGCCCATGGTTCATTAGTTTGTGGATATCCATCAAAACTCGAAGAATAAAAATTGTTGAGTAATAATCCGGCAATTAAGAAATCCATAGTAAAAGTGGGCAAGTCTTGTGATTTTTGCAGGAACACATGATTATTCACATAGCGTAAATTGAAAAAAAAACCCAGATTTTTCTATATACACTATTTACAACTGAAGAGCTAGTTCAATGACTTTTGTGAATTGTGGCTATGATATCTATAGAAACAGTGCTTTAGGTGCAAGTGAGGATGATCCAGGCATTCTGAGTACACAAATTTTGTTCTGTGGCGATTTCCAGGGCTACCATAGACACAATTGCGGTCTTTGTTGATATACTTGATGAGGTGCATTTTTGTGCTGTTGTACTTGTCAATCTGTACAGGCTAAGTTGGTCCAGGAAGTACAGCAGAGAGAGTAATGACAGTAGCATTTCTTCAATACTCATGTCCTTGAAGAACCGCAGCCTCGTCTGGATGGCTCAGAGTATACAGGATATGCAAATTGAATTGGATAATCTCCAAGAGCCAGAAAAAATCTTTTTTCTCCACTTTGATGAACATCGCTCATGTATAATAATTATGCAACCGCTTGGTTTGCCATATCACAACAATTCATGGCCATATTGTATATATATTGATGACCCCTGGCTTCTAT
The DNA here is from genome assembly GCA_019648995.1 of Plakobranchus ocellatus. Taxonomy (NCBI): domain Eukaryota; kingdom Metazoa; phylum Mollusca; class Gastropoda; family Plakobranchidae; genus Plakobranchus; species Plakobranchus ocellatus. The sequence continues at coordinate 492,034 of BLXT01008489.1, forward strand.
GTACAACCTCTTCTTGTTTCGATATCCATTATATCAGCAGCAGCATCAGTTGAAACCATGATACACAGTTTTTTGGCCTTTTTATCATACCATGCAACTAAGATGATACATCTTCTTCGCTCAGATATCATCTGCACTCTTTGTGTTTTCGTTTTTGTTTTGAAAGATTAGGAACAAATCCTCTCCTTCTGGGCATCAGAGTCCCAGTGTCATGGATTTGTGTAGATTGAAGGTAGCGTATGACAAGAAGAGAAGCGTAGTAGCGAAAGGCATAAACATGATGACATTTTCCAAAGTTATTCGTCAAGAGTGTGTGAAATATTTTGGCAGCTTTCTGGCTTTCAGGATCTGCTTCTGGAGCATAACATGTGTCTTTTCCATAGTATAGGCACAGGTTCCACACATATCTTGTAATTCTGTCGTATAAACCAAAAATTTTTATATGGTATTTTTTGGGCTTCGTAGGATTATACTGTTTGTCATACTGTCATAAATCTCAGCAGCCCCTCTTTTTCAATTGGGACCCAGTCACCATACACAGATCTTCGTTTGCAAGGATTGTTCATCACTGACTTTTGTAGCGCAAACTCATTGACGCTAGTACAAAGAATCGTCTGCAAACATGTGAAAGCTGATGAGTTCTCACTCAAGTTTGTAATTATTCCAGGTGCTTGTGCAGGCACAAATCTATACGACATATTCGTCTTGTGTTCTGGACTCCTGGGCTTGTTTATTGGAACTTGCTTCTGACTCTTGACATACAAGTCAAGGCCTAGATCTAGCACTCCCACTGGAGCATAGAGCTTTCTTCTATTTGTGGTCTAAATCTTTTTCCAATACCATTGCTTTTTGATTTTTTAGGCCTGGAAGGTCCTGGTAAACAAGATCGACAGGTGACTTGATCATCCTCACTTGATGTAATAGATTCTCTCTCATAACTTTCACTTTCACTAGAATCTAATTGTAGATCTACTCGCCATTGTCTCCATCAGTTAAATCTTCTTGAACCAACCTCAAAGCCTGTTCAGCAGTTACTCTATGAGGTGGTCGGTTTCCTGATGCCATTTTGAGAAATCTAGACTCCTAGAACAATAATTCAAAGTGCTAGCAAAATCAGCTGAATTTTTTTACATTTAGATCTACAGAGCTTTCTAAAGATTGCTTACACTTGCAAGAAACTAGCAAATTAGGCATGAATAAACAGTCAATAAAATGGACAAAGACCTATTTGTGCTTGTCATAAAAGATAATGTAGTTACCGTCACAAAGTATTTGAAAGTATGTGTTTTAACCTCAATCTTGCTGTGAGCGGCTTGCAGTTTCTCTGGAATTCCTGAGAGCTGCTCATCAGATTTTTCATGTTAATAATGTCAAATTCCTAAAAAAAGTAAACATGATGTTTATAAAAGCCTATATCATATTATAGATAATATCAGTGATAACACATAGATGAAATTCGAAGACAATCAGTGCATAAATCTCATAGAAGATAGATCTTTGTGATGAAAAACATGTAGTCAGAAAAATGCTATTCATGTTTCTCTAGAAGTGTCTGAACATTTTGATGAATCATCGATAATTTGTTTCCACCATCAAATCTAATGTGGACATGTCCAACAATGCCTAAAGTTGAATAAAAGTAGAACCTCGTTTCGTTTGTATTCAAATTGCAAGTAATTGAAAGCATAAAAATTTATTAATACTGGCTTGATAATCACAGTAAATTTTGAGGAATTGATAAAATACGTTTTTCCCTGACTAAAGAGCAAAAAAAACCGCCAGAATTGTGAAATCAATACTTTAAGTGGGTTTAGCCTGGAAGTCAGGTGCCAAAGTCAACTGCCGCAACCTACCTGCTGTAGCACTATAACACTTTACTTTCCTTGTTTCCAAAGTTGTTCCTGACACCGCACTGGCCATCTACAGACGTGTCACTGAGCCAGATGATTTCAAAGTCGGAGTATCTGCTCATGTAGGAGGCTTTGTGGCAGGTAAGAGAAGTTTTCATTATTTCTTTTTCGTTTTTTTTATTTTTTTATTTTCACCTCCTGCATTGTGTTGGAAGGTAAAAGCATTCACAAATTTTCCTCAATCACCCATCTGTATCTCACATCTAATGCATATTTCAATGTGAACCTCGAATTCCAAGTGTTTGAACTCTACAAGACCTTGGGCTCAACAGGAGATACATAAGTGTCGTTTTTATCTCTCCAATTTGAGTAAAATACCTTGGATTCAATATATGCTAAATTTATCAACCTTGGTCTAAAGTAGATCAAGCAAGGCCTTCAGTGGAGGAAAAAAAAAATCACATACAAGTATATAATTGTTAGCCTTTGTCTACTTTAGATGCAATATAAAAATCAAGTTGAGAATATGTAAATGTACACTGCAAGTTGGTATGGTGGAAATAGGGTATGGGCAGTTAGAGAAGAAAATAGCAAAAAAATGGGCCTTCTCTGTTTGTCTGGGCCCTCTTAGTTGTAGCAGGGCCCAAGGATGGGTACAACACAAGGCATGGGGGTGAAGACAGGAGGGATGCAAAGCAAAGCTCAGAGCAGTTAAAGAAAAGATGGATGGGTAGGGAATCAAAGAGGAGGCTGAAGAAAATAGGGGTAGGGAAAGAGAGCTTTCAAAAGAAAGGATACTGACCATATATTTTCATAATAAATAATGCATCCCTTTAGAAAGAATCACTCTTGGCACTATTCTTGCACTATTGCTAGCTTACATAGATCCAGCCAGACTTTCAGTACTATAGCACACTTGTGTATTAAAGGTGCTAAAATTGAGCATGATCATGTCATTATCACTCAGACTACGATGGCTTTGTTCTGCGCACATTTTTTGTACCCTGACTTTTCAATGAATAAGCATTTTTTTTTTATTTTATGGTAACTGTTTCATAACAAGACCTTGGGTTCAAAGAGAATAATGCCAGGCCTGAGAATCTTGCTATTTCCAGGGTTCATTGCATGCATTAACCATTCAACAGGCATATAGGAAAGAATGTTCTTTGGGGCTAAGATGTAAAGCTTTTTTTTTAGGTTAAAACCTCACAAATTGCCATCTTTCTTTACTTCATTCCTTTAGAAGATAAACTTTATTCCAGTGGCTGTTATATGTATCATCAACCAGATTAAACATTCCCCATAAAGATTATAAAAGTGACATAGTTTGAACATTGCGGAAGGATATTTTTGTTCTCGAGGGTTTTTTTTTTTTTTGCTCTAAAGAAAAATGCACAATGTGAAATATTTTCTATCATTCATTTGTATGTTGTTTTTTCATTGTTTCAGGCATCTTCATGGGTATTGTAATCCTGCGCAACATCAAGCGCCATACATGGGAACGTAACTTGGGCTGGCTTACACTGGCTTTGTACCTGGCATTTGTAGCTTTCACTGCCCTGTTTAATGTGTTCTATCCTGGATATCCGAAAACAGACTGGAGCAGCCTATGATAGAGCATCAGTACGCAATAAGACATATCTACACATACCTAAAGGTGTCCTCTGACTACTAAATGATTACATAGTTACTTATATATAAGTTTAAATGACTACTAAATGATTACATAGTTACTTATATATAAGTTTAAATGAACAAGATCACCTTCAGGAAACAACACAAATGATATAAAATCTAGAATCCAAAGATCTTAGGGCAGTAAAAATACATTAAAATATTTCACTTTATCCTTTAGCTTAATCAGTCAAATAATACAAAAAGTAAGTACCCAATACTGACGGTTAATGGCCTATGCGCACGCTAATCACTCAAAATTGACGATCTTCCCTCGGCTGTAATTAAATTTCTTTCGTATGAAAATGAAAATAATGCCTATCAGTAAAAAGAACAAAATCTTGTCTTTCCACAGGTGTAAATTTATTTTCTATTTGCTTGAAACATATATAGCTATGACGAAGTGAAAAGAGGAAGCATCACGGATTTTCGGCTCGGGAATTCCCCGATTGCATTAAGTTTTCCAAACCTCCTTCTCCTTGCGCTTGCGTCAATGTGTTGATAGGATAACGTGTGTTGTGGATATAAATAGCTCCTTCGAACTATTTTTCAATGAGGTTACTCTGTTATAAATACGAAAAAATCGGCTTTAAACTTTTAAAAGGCGAAAAATCGATGGAAATTGAAGAAATTTTGCAATGAAAAAATATATCTTTCGAAAGATCATCCATTTTTCTATTAAAAAATATGCTCTTTATTAGAACTATTTTTCATCGATCATTGCGCAAGCCGCTAGAACTACTTCTATCTGACTTGATCAAGCACACTTCTGTGCCCAGGTCAGCAGAGCCAGTAGAAATACAGATTATAGAGAGATTAGATCTATGTTTGAGTTAGCGGTCCGCTATCCTGTCTGTGCTCTGCGTTAACAGGGATAATGGGATAAAAGCTTATTGTATGGTTAATTAGAAGATTTTACGTTTTCATATTGAACTTTACTCTAGTTAATCGTACAAGTATTTACTGTCCCGTTAAAGCTATGAATTGGGTTTTAAGAGAATTTATCATGATCGAAGCTGATCACTGTCACTTTCAGTAAGCCTGGTTGTGTGCATAAAAAAAAAAAAAACTCTCCCGTCTGCCCTAACCTTTGCTTGTTTTGTAAAATTAATAGTACGAGGGATGTCCGAAAAGAAACAGGAAAAGGGGCATAACTCAAAGAGTTTTGATCAGATAAATTTGAAACTCACACAGATTGAAGTTCACTCTTCCACTACTTCTCAACGTAATCCCCGTGGAGATCGATGCATTTTTGCCAGCGCGACGGCAGCGAATTGATACCCACTCGAAAGAAATCAACGTCAAGATTATCAAACCAATTCCTCAATTCACTGATGAGGTCATCTTCTGTCTCGAAAGCCATGCCTCCTACATGGCGCTTCAAGGATCCAAACAAATGAAAGTCAGAGGGTGCCAGGTCTGGACTGTGGGCAGGATGAGGAAGAATTTCTCAACCGTAGCGCTGCAGCCATTGCTGTGTAAGGTTTGCTGAATGAGGGGTCGCATTATCGTGCTGAAGCACAACACCTCTTCTCAAGAGCCCAGGTCTTTTGCGACGAATTGCTTCTTTAAGGCGGTCAAGAGTGCTGCAGTATCGGGCAGCATTGATACACTGACCCTGTGGCAAAATTTCTAAGAGGATCACACCTTTCGCATCCCAGAACACGGTAGCCATCACTTTAGCTGCGGACCTCTGCACTTTGAACTTTTTGGTGACGGGAGAGGATGGATGTTTCCAAGTCATGGAGTCGCGCTTTGTCTCTGGGGTATTCAGATGGACCCAAGTTTCATCGCCAGTAATCAGATTGTCAAAGAGGTTATTGTTTGCTTGAAAGTCTCTACCAGGCCCTACACCAATATGCGTCGTATCCTCATCTCCATTGTCTTGTTGGCATCGCTGCAGAAGGCTTTGGGAAATTTCAACCCTTTGAAGCTTGTGATCCTCCGTTAACATTTTTGGAACCCATCTTGCAGACACCTTCCGATATCCCAAAGTGTCATGGACTATTTCATGAACTGTACTCTTTGGAATTTCGAGTTTCAAAGCAATTTCGTGTATCTTCATCCTCCTGTCACATCGAATGAGTTCGTCAACACGAGTTGTGTTCTCCTCGTTGGTCGATGTTTTCGGGCGACCAGACTTTGGCTCATCACCTAGACTGGGTCGGCCCTCCCCAAACCAAGTACACCATTGATACACTCTAGATCTTGACATAGCACCCTCACCATATGTTTCTGCTATTTGTTTGTGAATTTCAGAGGGTTTTGTTCCTTTCGAAAACAAAAAACGCACAACAGCTCTGACCTCCAGCTTTGACCACTCTTTGATGGGGGTAGCCATATTGGAACCAGTAGTGTTCAATAGTGCGTTCATCAATGGTGCTGAAACTGCGCAACGTGAAAGTTATTTTGTTGTACTGGTGTTTCCCGTTTACAGAATTAAAAAATATGGATTGGTTCAAGAATTATGCCCCTTTTCCTGTTTCTTTTCGGACGTCCCTCGTAATTAAAATAAATACATAGACCCCTCTGTGCCATTTTTTTCACTCATTTTATCTCTCAGCCTGTCTTTTTCGCAAAGTAAAGCATTCATTATGTTCATGGGATCTATACTGTTTTTCTCTTTATAGAGTGTTTTCAGGGGCTAAAATTTTTAACACTTAAGATAATAAAAGTATTCTGAATTTCTTTGCTCCATTTCATTATTTCAAGGTTTTGGTAAATATGTGAAAGGAATGTTGAATACTCTTGTAGCATAAGAGTTTTTTTTCCTGTTAGACAATCTGGGGAATTACTTTAATAAGTTTAATTGATTAAACTTGGTATGAAATTCATGATTTTGATTTTTGTATTAAAGTTCCACAGCTTGCACTCTTTAATCATAAATCAATCATTGTTTCAATTTAAATGTTTGTAAAGACCTAAAAACAATGTACAATTTGATATCAATTTTGTTTCTTCTGTCCATCAGTTTCTTTTTTTTTTTAATTTTTTTAATTTTGTAAAAAAATGAGATTTTTTGCCTCCCTTGGCAAAATGCGCAAATTTCAAATGAGAAAAAAAAATCTTACAATCTTGAAAAAAAAATAGCACTAAATATGTGTACATGAGATTGTTCCCTGAAAGTTTAAAGGCAGTGGCCCTGTATTTCGAAAAGTTATGGGGGGTGTAAACATACTGTTGCGTAACAATGTCAGTTGTCACACAAAATTAATTATTTTAAAAATTCATAAAATCGATAAATATTGAGGTAAAACCATAAATTTGGTACCAAAATTCTTAAAATTAAAAACTCTATTTCAGAGGTCATTTTATTGACATCATGGCAATCAAATTTAGGCATTGGGTACCTACAAAAAGCACTAACTTTCTTTTACCTGCATGAATAGAAAATTTTTTTCAGGATAGCATTCCATCTCCAATCATTATCTGTACAATTAGAAGGGTATGTCAAAAAAAGAAACACTGTTTGTAAACAGCTGCTAAAGGCTCTGGCTAGGATGATCCAGTTTTTTCCATTTTAATTCTCTACCTGTTGAAACATTCTCTTTTAACTAAAGCTATATAACTTCTTCCTTGTATGCTTAAAGTTATATGGGAAAGACTAGAGCTGACTTTGACTAAACTATATTTGTTAGGCAATACTCTAAAAATAAGATATTATTTAAGCTTATTAAAGTATTACCACCTCTGTATTTGTGATAAACAGTTTATTCAGAGTGAAATGGAAAAAATGGCTAGTGGCAGTCACTAACAATATTTTCTTGCCTCAATACCTTTATAAATAATTTGATATGATTAAAATGCAAGATTTAATTTATAAACTGAATCTAATAACACATTTTTTTATACACCAAGGTACAACTAAGTATTATTACAAATTAGCAATTTCCAAAAGGTGGACCCAAAAATTGTTTCTCTTTTTTAAAACTTCGTTTTGAACAGGAGAACCATCAATTTCAAAGAGGAAAAGGGCGAATAGGTTCTAGTGAGATGTAGTTCATACAGAGTTTGATATTGGCAATAGATCCAGCTCAAAAAAGTCTCTTTCTTCTTTAACTTGTGATGAATAAACTGAAGTATTGGTAGATGCCACTTTTTTTTTTAATTTACTGGCCACTTTAACCGCTATTTTCCTGTTTGCGGGAAATTTTTGTGGATGGCAAAATACCAATCCTGCAACCCCTGTGGGTTTCAATGTCGGATTTTTTTCCCCATGTAAATATCGCAGCAGTTATGGTTTAACTTATGGCGTCCATTAGCTTAGCCATTTAGCTTTCGAATGATATAGGCGAAGTTTGTTTCGGACGATAAGTATGAGCAGGAGAGCAATTTTACAACACCTCTAGAAGCTACCAGTTTCCAACTGATTTCCAGATGGAGTCTCGTAGATTTAGACTATGATGAAAGTTTAGATATTGATAGCGTCGTTGGAAAGTATAAGATCCACATTATGAGCCCCCAAAGTGTAAAAAGGCCAAGTCTTGTCTCCCCAAAGGTAGGGGGAAATTGAGCCTCATCATGGATAAGTCTAGATCTAAACCCCAGCCTCAAGGTGGAGTTATATCTAAATCAATATCCAGATCTAAAAAATCAGCCAAATGTCATAGACTCAAAATTTTTTTGTAATGTAATCTTTATTACCTTGAAAAAGTATGGTACACATTTCATAGGTATATCTTTACTAACAAATGCACAGAGATTTTTTTGAAAATACCCCCAAAATATCTGGTACATAGGGAATTATTAGGAAAAAAAAGTCCGGTAGTCAGTGAGTTAATGATCTTGTCATCATAGTTCTGTTTGAAAGTTGTGTAATTAATTTACCCAGCAAGGAATCAAGTGAAACTAATTTTTTTTTTTAAATAAAGCATTACTTTTTGCGCCATTACGTTCATAAACTCAAGATTTAGGCCTTATACAGTGCTGAGTTTGTTTTAAATTGATTAGTAGAAAATCTGTTTAACATAATTGTGATATATCAAATATATATATGTATACCTACATATCTCCAGACTGTCACTTGATGTTGCCTGATAGGCTGGAGCTGCCCATGACAAAGCTGATGGAAAAATACGGGGATCTTTGTTAGACATAAATAGTGCTTGATGAAACTTTGTAGGAATCGTCATTGCCATCTAGATCTACTCATAACGGCAGTACTTACATCACTCGTAGCATATTTACAAAACATTGCGCTAAAAAAAATTAAAGTGTGCTTGGACAAAACTTTCTTAAGTTGGGAAATGGTTGTTCACAAGCCCGGAAAAAAATGTTATCTTCAGTATATCCTTGAATTTTATCCTGTATCATGAACATGGTGTGATCCTCTGCTCTCAAAATTTTCATTTATGTATCGTTGCATCAATTCAGCCTTGAAAGAAGAATAAACCATGATACAAAATCTTTTGCTTCAGAAAACTGCCTAGAAATAAATTTCTTGAGTTTTGAAAGTTGACCATGAAAGATATTTGGATCTTCATGTTGTATTTAAAGTTTTGAAAGGAAAATGTTTCTTTGACTGGTTTGATAATAACCAAGTTCTTTTTAAAGCTCATAGTATCACTTGAAAGCAGTTTTTGGATGTATCTTTACATTATATTTGTTGTTTCAAAAGACAAATGTTTCTTAAACTAGTTTTATGGTAGCTAAGTTCTTTTTGAAGCTCACGGCATCTTCTGAAAGGAGTTTGTGGATCTTCACATTGGATTTATAATTTCAAAAGGCAAATGTCTCTTAAACTGGTTTTTTGGTAGCTAATTTTTTTTAACCTTACAGCATCTCTTGAAAGCATTTTGTGGATTTTCGTGTTATTGCCCCTCGCAGCTTCATAAAGAAAGGGGAAAAGAGTTGCTAGAGACTTTAGAGATATTACACTACTAAGACTGTTTCATGGGATAGCAATAAAGAACTAGAAATGCCGGTGCAAAAAGTGAGATTTCATGGGCTTAATTTGGTTATTGCCAACTTCTCTACCATTTTGCAGAGTGGCCTTAATGCTGCCATAGTTAGCAATGTGCCCTGAAATTTGCAGATATTTTTTTGTTATAGCTTGAGTCTCACATCATCAGCATCACACTTTTGTCTGATAAGGCTTAAAAATCCAAGAATAATTGTAGTGGACAGGCTACAAAAAATCAATACAGAAGTCGTTTACACACTTAGAAAAATGAAACTTCACATTTGTCATTATTCAGAGATCTGAAGCATACATCCCCAAACCACGTTGTGTCACTCATTTCTCTGCTTTGTTTCTCTCAATCAGCTTGTATTGCCCGAGTCTTGTTTTTGAATTGTTGTAAATTGTCATATTAAGTTATTCTTTCTCTGCCTCTACACTCTTTGAATTAATGAAGTTCTTAATGACATTTCAAGTGCCCTAAAACTGCATTTTGTCTTTCTCTTATTGGCAGAAAGTCTTGGTGACACAGTGGCTAGTAAACTCATCCAAATATATGCAGACATCTTTCTGCTGCAAGTTCAAATTCAACCTGCCACCAAAACTCAGGGCTGAAAGCCTAAGGCTGTTTGCACAAAACAAAAAATCAATTCTTAATTAGCATTTGCCCCGGTTTTGATCTTCCATTACATATCTCACTGAGTATTACATCACTTGTTTTTTTTTTTCTCAAGAAATCCTTTGCAGACTTTTATCATATCATAGAGCCATTCAGGAAATTAAGAATTGATTGGTTGGATTTATCCTCATCATTTATAAATTTGATACAAACATTTGGATGCCATTAACCTTGCCTTCATGAGTGCTAGCACTTTTTTAGCATTACAAAATATTGCAAAATGATGCTTAAAAATCACTCATATTATACACGCAAGTTCCATTATTTTTTAGGAATAATAAAAGATAGTTTAAATTTCTGTGATTCCATGCATAGTAGTTTTTTGAATGATGTCTTACTTTGCTAAACTTTATTTTTGTAAGAGTTTTTTTTTAGGAGCTCTTTATCTATGCTTTTGGTGACATATTTTTTTCACTGCTCTGTATGTCACCAGCAACAATGCTTTTTATCAAAATGTAGCTTTTTTTTATTAAAGTTATCAAATTACTAATAGCTTAGAAAATTCACACCTATGCTAATCATAATGCTGAAGAGATTTGAACATTGCTTTTGTGCTGTTTGCTGACATCTTTTGGATTATTTTTTTTATTTGCTTTTAGATCTTTATCTACGTCCAATAATAATCTGCAAAAGGCGGTAATGTGATGGGTACATGTAGAATAATGTGCAAAATTTTTAAAAATACTTTGAAGTTTGTAATAATTAGTATAATATTTTGTGAGGCAAGCAGAATAAATCAGGAGCAAGTCACATTTGGATAAAGTGGGTTATCAGCAACGTGTATAATCTTAAAACAAAACAAAACACAAATTCGTAGATTAAATGCTTATATCTCCATCTCAAATCTGTCAAGATATATGCAAGTTTGAAGATCACATTTATTATAATTTTCAGTGAACGAAAACTTCCAAAACACTCTTGTGCAAATGTATTCAAAATAACTTGTGCCTGATTGGCACTGAGTGCCTCTAATATATTTTCATATGGCTTTTTAAAAAAATGTACTAATTTTTATCAGTATAGATTTTAGTTATTCACATTTTAAAGAATTTTTAAATTGTGTATATTTTGTCAAATTAAAATGCGCAATGGAATTTTGTTGATTATGTCCTCAATTTTTTATTATACTTGCTTTTAAATTCATTGTTTGGCATGTGGTCTTTAAAGCTAAAGGCTCTAAATAAAACTAAAATAAACCTAGCATAGACGGATAGGCTATATTGTGGCAACTATATAAGCAGTGAATGCCATGAAATTGTTACAGGGTTTTTTTTTTTGTTTGTTTTTTTTTTAATCTTGGTCTCAAAGAAATTTTCTTTGGACCAAAAGGCTGTTTTTTTTTTTTTTATTTGAAAGGCAGGATATATTAGTCAAAAAGCCAAAGTGAATACTCCTTTTTTTTTCAAATAATAAAGGACTGGGCTCAAAGGAAAGTGGTTGCTCCTGCTTAAACCACATCCCCTATTTTGGCAATTAATGTGTCAGCATTATTATGTGTATACTTATAAACTCACATTATCATTTATTTAATCTGTTTTTAGTCCTTTCTGATGGCTTATATGCTCTTTCAAAGTTCCTGCTTTACTGTTTGATGTTTTGTTTAAACTTTGCCTTTGTTTTTTTTTATTTTAAGTATAGTTGTCTTCTTTGAAGTCGCTTTTACTAATTTCCAAGTAATTTAAATACAAACCTGATGAGTTGATGGAGGAGGCAGGAGGAGGGTGGACAGTGGCAAACCTATTTAGCATTATCCATCTGCATGTACTTTACTACTTTGTTATGTCTTCATTGCTCCTAGATATTGGCATACGTCATACTTAAGCCAAATTGAAGTTTCATTACACTGTTTTTCTGAGACAAAAGAATTCTCAGATGCCTTTCAAATTAAAAAGACTTTTTCTGAGACGAAAGAATTTCTAAGATCCCTTTGAAACTAAAAAAAAAAAAATAAAAAAAAAAAAAAATAGGCTCATAAGTTTTGTTAAAATTAATATGTTCAAGTTGTTACTTGCCAAGTTTGCTTGAAGTAAACATTCATCATTTTAAAAGCTGAAAAGTGACAGAAATGGGGGACTGCCCTGTGACCCCACTACTCTTTTTCCTAGGCCAACAGCATCTCTGCAATCTAGTAGACTCATGGTATAAATTATAGTTGTATTTACTCCATTTCCTAACATCATTGCATGAGTGTAGTATTAACATATCTATTTTACCTTTTACTTTAAGCTGATGTAGAGATGTACTTTACTTATTGTAACTTATTGAATCTATACATGCATCAAGACTGCTGTCATATATGAATAAGCAGAAGAAGCTCACAGTTCTGTCTCTGAGCTCAAAATTTAATAAAATGAAGCATTGAAGCACCAATGTGTCTCTCTCTTCCACTCCCGAAAACATTCATTGAAAGACACATGACATAGCTAAAAATAATCAATTAAAACTTTATCAGCAGAATAGAATCCATTTTGTACACTTCTGATATATAAGTGTAAGGATGAGTTGATTGATGTACTTTTCAATTCTCATAAAGAATTGATTTTGTTTGTATGACTTTAAGTTGTAATATTTTTTTGTGTGTGTGTTTATGAAACCTGCCTAATTTTCACCTTTTAGGTTTTATCTCACTTCAGTTTTTTATCTTACTTTTGGTATTTAAAATCTCTATTTTCTTTGTATGTTGCCTACATTCTTACGAAGATGAAGTCTTCTGTTTACAGCTTACTTGATAGTATTAAATTTTTTTCTTTTAAATAGTGTGATCATAGATCTTGCCTACTGCTTTTTTACTGCACATTTCAGGTGAGAATTTTTTTTTTTTTTTACTATAGTTTACTGAAGACAAATTGATTTGCCAATTGATTCATTAGTTTTTCATGTAAAAGATTCGTATTTGGTCTTTTACATGAAGAACAAAAAAAATCAATTTAGAAGTAGCCTATTTGTATAAATGGAATTTTAATGTGATTTGATGTTTTTATTGCTGTTTAAAAAATGTTGCAATAAGAATATGAGAATTACTCATCAAGCAGCACGCACTTGTTGTTTTGATTTACGAATGTATCCTGGTGTAGATATCATAGCAGTCCAAACAATGAAAGAAACAAATCTGTCATAAATGAAAATTGTTTTATTTATGTTGCATTATATCTTTCATAAGGTTTTTGACACGGGCAATATACTAAAGGAAAAAAAAAATACTTAATACAAAGTCTGTTTAATCCTTCATAATTATTATGGAAGCATTCAGTTTGTGGATTTTTTCTTTCATTATCATTCTTAACGTTGCTTTTCCAAGGAACTTTTTAAAAACTTTTTCCATTTCTACTGGAGGCTTGATTTTTTTTACATGCAAAAAAAAAAGCCTTTTTTAGGTGTACACATTCAAAAGTAAAAAGGCTTTGCAAGCTTCTTTTGTTTTTATACTTCCTTTTACCAAAAAATGTAATAAATTTTTGTGTCATTTGTACTTTTTCGCCTGTGTTTTTTTTTTCTTTTTTTTTTTTATACATGTGTTGTTATTTTCTTTTCTTTGTATGTAAGATGCGTTGTACAAGTCTTTGTTAAAAATAAGCTTTATTATATTGGTTTTTTTTATTGTGAATGATGTACAGAATGTTTTTTTGTTTATAAGAAACACTTTCAAGGTAAGAACAAAAACATTTTCTTGATATTGATTAGTTGCCTTGACCGCTCAGTTCTCTTTGTTTTATCATTTTAATATCTTAAATTACAAAATTCATACCATGGTAAAATTTAACCTGTCAAGAGGATGCCTTTAATTTATTTCCACTAATTCTTATTACATGAAACAAAAAACAACTAATGCTGAAAAGGTATTAAATCTAGATAATTTTTTATAAAATAAGGTCTTATGTCCTGGTTTTTTGTTCGGATTTTCATATTTAAAAACACTGAAGAAATTAGGCAATGACATCACTTGCGTTGCCTTGTAAATTTGAAAACTAAAAAATTATCTTTCAGTGAAGTGAAAAATGTTTGACAAACATCAAATTTATTTCTTGTTTGTAGTTCTGCTGTACTTGAATATTTCCACACTATAACTTAGAAATAAGCCAATGAAAGGAGAGTAAGTCATAAATTTTATTTTAAAAAAACAACTTCTCTATTGGTTCTGAATTATGAGCAAATTTATTGGCATTTATGTTTTCACTAAGAGTTGAGTCAAATAGCAATTCAAATTACTATAGAAGTCAGGACTAGATGAATGTAATTACTAAGCATGTGAATATTAGTTCCAGTTTTTCAGGTCACTTATTCAGCAGGGCATGCAAGAATAATGCAAATGATTTTCACAAAGTGATCCATTTCTCACTTGTTTTATTTAGGTGTTCAGATCAAAAAATGAGATTTACTCTCTTGACCCAGAGCATGAGTGTTTGATCATTTTTTTCTTTTTTGGTATAGGTTTTGAAAGGGGGGGCGAGGGGAATATGTATTTCAATTTTTATATTGAAAAATATGTAACTCATCACACAAAGGGCTTGTTTTTTTAGTATGAAAACTATGATCCAACAAAAAAATATAAAGCAAACTATTTGAAACCAATTGAAGGTACTATTGGTGTTCTCTTAGAAAGCTGGACTTTTTTTTCCAATACCGTCATTCTCTTTTGTCTATTTTGGTTTATGTCTCTGTTGGGCAATTGCCAACAAAAGACTCATTTTTGGAAAATGATATGACTCTTCACAAAAATTGGGAGGGGTGGGGGGGGGGGGCGTTGATGGGAATGCATATGTATAATATCTGTTCTTTCACATGAACTATCATCTAAAGCACTTCAAAATCGTGTATAATTGAGAGCTATTAAACCTGTCGCATCCATTTTTTAGCTTTACCTAGAACTAAATGTAGCTATTTGACCACACATAAAATAGAAACATTAATTTGTCAAAATGAGCTGTCATATGAGATTATGTTTAAAATACCCACACACGATATTTTAAATTTTACTTTTCTAGTTGTTTAGGTAAAAACCATATTGTTTTTCTCTAAAATACTAAAATAGATCTAACATTTTGTGCATTTCCACCCACTTTTTTTTTTGTTTCTCTCTGTACTTCCTCTCGTAATTTAGCCCTTTTGTCTACGTTAATATTTTATGAGTATGTATATATTTATTCTTTGTCATTTTAAATTTCTCACAATTAGAATACAGTTATCACCTGTGATCAAAATTCATAAAAGGTACTATTGTGTGATATATATTGTTTATTTGTATATTATTATCATTATTTGTCTACCTGTGTTGACTTGCCCTATAAACATTTAACTATCAACTTGTATATTATGTAAGTTATGCTAGGTGTGATTTATGTTTTAGATCTAAAAAATCTTAAGAGCTTCCCTTTTATTTTCTTCCTATACTTTGTTTCTAAACTGTAGTCTTTGATTTTTGTCATCCTTTTTAATTGTTTTAGGTTCATACTGAAATTCACAATTTTCCACTCAATTTTAATTTAAGTATTGCCATATTGCCACATGTTTGAGGTAGAACCCACATTGATATCCTACTTTAACAAAGACAGCTATCTAATAATGTAATCATATTATGCCTTCAGGTAAGTCTGAATGAGTTATATTTATATGCAATCACTGAAAGAGCCTCAAACCATACCCCCCCCCCCAAAAAAAAAAAAGCTTTGTGCTTCGAAATGATATAGCTATGTTGATTTTCTTCCAAATTTTGAGACTAGTGATTTTTAAGGAAAGCATTTTGAAAAATGTCAAAACTACAGAGCTGGGGATTATTTTTGCAAAAAATTAATATGTGACATCAGACACATTAGCTCTATAGACTTGCGCTCGAATAGGAAAAAAAACAAAAAAACTTTTGAAGCTAATAAAAATGTTGCCTTCGTAATATGTAACAATTTTCAATATAAAATGATATTCAATTTCTTTTATTAAAACGTTATCTATATTATCTATATACTGCAAAACATAGTATGTAATATATATATATAATATAATACGTTTAAACAAATAATTATATATATGGCTTTTTAAGTTGAAGAAAATCACAGATTTTACTCCTATACTTGCAATGAATGATATGCACAAGATTGAAGGATTTCTTTCGCTGTTTTCTTGTTTTGTTTCATCTTTCTCTTCTTCTTTGAATCTATGTTTGATTGTGATTGGAAGAGTAACATTGTTTTGCCATTGTTGAAGTAAGATATTATTATTAGGACTAAAGAGGCCATGAGTTTTTGTTTGTTATTATACCAAATTTTTCAAAGGTTGTCAGTGCTTGAATAATTTGGCACACAAATGTATGCTTTACCGGATCCAAAAAATGTAATTTGCTCCTCTGAGACACCCATCAATTCCCAGTCAGAGTTAAGGATTCATTTTAATTTACTCTAAAGTATTTAATAATATTGATTACTTTTTTTATCAAATTTGTTTTGTTCTGTACCTATTTATACGTTTTATGGTTTTTTTTAGTGTGCCTTTTATTTAATTTCTGAACGAACAACAGAAAGTTTGTGCATTTATGTGATGCTTGTGCCAAGTGATTTATAGATAATTTTTTTGCATTCCAAAACTCCATTTTAATTCATCTCAGTCCTAACCAAAGCAAAGAATTTTAAAATACCTATATTAGTTTTCCTTCCTCATTATTGCTTTGAATTGGGCTGGAAAGGTTACCGGTGTATCGAAATTTATTTCCTTATTTTTGTTCAATCAATAAACGTGCTTAAGCACTGCTAATGTCTAAACGGGTGGGTGGGTTTCTTTTCCTTAGTGTCTTTTTAAAATCTAAAATCAGGTTCTATAAATTACAAATTAAAGAAGACCCATGTTGCAGCATGCAGCTGACAGAGTAGTTGGAAATAAGGCAAAGAGCTCAAATACCTGGAATACAAGATGATATCTGACAGAGTTTGCAAGTCATAAAAATACAAAAATGCATTGTCACAGCCAAGACAGCATTAGTAAACTCTCCCAATTTTTGCAAACAGAAACGTTAAAACAAACAGAAAGCTTAAAATAGTAAACGTCGATTAAGACTGGTTTCATATCTCCTTTATGGCTGTGAATGCCAGACGGTGAGCAAAACTATAACAACCAAATAAGAGACAACAGACATATGAACTCTGAGGGGATATATTAATTGGAAATTGCAGGTACAAAAATGCTAAAATGAAGAGATGCTAGGGATTATCAACCCGAAAGGATTAAACATATACAGAATAAGGATTCTATTGTTGACATGTGCATATATATTATATCTGTACTCAAACTTATTCTCAGTTAATCTTAAAAGTTGTTGTTGCTAACATTACCCATTGCCCATGATATAAGACTTTCTGGCTACCTCCTTTGCGTTTGCCTTCAAGCTTTCCTATGTGTGTCCCAAAAATGGTATTTGCCTGTGCCTTACGGTTTTAGTTAGTGATCACTCAAGATTAGATTCTTTCAGTACCGATTAATCTGACATTTTCAGTCAATTGATATCCTCATGATTCTTCTGTTAAACCACATCCCTTCTGCTTCTTGTTTTCTCTCTGTTTCTTAGTTTATTACCATATAATAGTTACTATACTTTTTCATTCCCTTATTTTGGTATCCAAACCTATGTTTCTCTTTATCAGCAATAGTTTCATGTTTTAGATTGTATCTTTGGCTATTCTTTTACTAGTGCTTATCATCTGATGTTATCTGGTAGCCAAGATATTTTCATTTTGTAACTTTTTGATTTTATTTTTCACCTTTTCTAACGAGATACCATTTGAGGATTGAGGGTTTCCTTGAGATGACCATACATTCTGCTTTTTTTTTTTTTGTTTTGTTTTTTGGGTTTTTTTTTACTTTCAAAGACAGGCCTCTCTTTCTCTCTCTAAAACAATAGTATCTAAAAGTTTTTAAGTTGTTTACCAGATTCTGCTATTAAATCTCTACCGTCTGCATCCCTAAGCATGATAAGGTTCTCACCATTTACTTTTAAGCCTGATACATCCTCAAGATTCCGGAAGACTATTTCAATGTAAAGGTAAAAAAAATCAAGAGACATTATACATCTCTATCTCACACCTCATTGATGGATTTGAAACCACTGTGTTCTTCAATTTTCACAGATGCCTTTTGACCCCAGTATAGTTTTCCAATTGCTCACAGATCTTTACTATCAATGACTAATTTGTTTTCTATGATATGAAATAGTTCTTCAACTTTTACATTGTAAAAGGCCCTAGAGTAGTCAATGAAGCAGTTGTATTTCTATACGCCTTTCCATAAGCACTGGCCACTGGCCAAGTGAAGAATAGTGCATTTACTTAGTCGATGACTAAGGACACGGTCGTTGTCACTCCAGGTACCCATTTTGTTGGTCTCACCGTTAAGTTCGTTCCCTGCAGCAGCATGAAAAGCTACTTTGTGGTTTTTACATGATCCTCCAAAGTTGTTGTAAACATTAACAGGTCTTTCACGTGATTCGTCCTTCTCACCAATTTCTTCACGGCGCGATTCACGAATAGTTTAGTGCTGTTCAGTTATAGATCTAGTAGTAGAGCACTGCCTGTGACAAGGAGTTATTTTAAAATAGACTGAATAATAGAAATCCCTCTAAGTCTTGCCGAAAATTGAATAAAAGGTTCTAACTTGAATAAGGAACAGTTTCAGTACAACAATTTAATGTCTACAATTATTTAGATCTAGAAGCTCTCAAACAGCAGCGGTTTATCTCTCAGCGGTCTCTGCAAGCTCCCTTAAACGATCTCATAACCATTCTNCCCCCCCCCCCCCCCGCCCACAGAATCTAGAAAAATACTCGCATATGGTTATTGAACAATAGAATTTAAAATCATACATTCCAGAATTTCTAGAACAAAGAAGGTATTACCGTATTGTATCATCAAGTTTAGCTCAAAATATTAGCCAATCAAACTTCTCAACGTGACACACCCACCATGCATGTGATCTAGCAACATCTATAAACAAGTATGTTCGCATACCTTCCAGTCTTTCTAGAAAGTCTAGATCTATGAGGGTAAACAAAGCTGAAAACAAAATAGTACTACTAAACTAAAAATGGGTCTAATCTAGGCCTACTCAAAATCTGACTTAGCATTACAAATAACAAGGCCTAAACACAATATAATCCATTCGGAGTCTTGATCTAAAATTCCAAGCACCTATTTTGTTGGTCTCACTGCAAGGTCCACCTCCTGCAGCAGCCTGAAAAGCTCTTTTAGGATTTTTTACGTGATCCTCCAAAGTCGTTGTAAACATTAACAGGTCTTTCACGTGATTCGCCCTTCTCACCGATTTCTTCGCGACGCGGTTCAGATTCGCTCCTGAGTTCAACAGCCCGGATGATGTTTCTCCGCTGACGTTGTACTGGGGCGATCGCTTAAGATGGAGAAACACGAATCGGCAGGGCTAGATTTTTTAGATGGCGCTTTTGTTCTCGAGACAGCTTTTTACACAACTTCAGGTCCTTTACTGTCTCTTTACTGCTCTGTCAACAAACTCCAAGAAGGTTCACCCTTGCTGAAAATCTCTATGTGGTCTTCCATGACAGTTAAACTCGTCGCTGATACAGAGCAGCTACTCGTAGATGATGGCGTTGTCGTTGGCAAATAACTAGATTACATTTTGCCTCAACTGAACTGGTCAGGTGCGATGGACTTTTTTTTTATTTTTGAAGTTGTGAAAGAAAAGATTGATGCCAACACAATTCCTTGCACTAATCTTCGTTCTTGTTTGATGTTCTGTAATGAGAGGATCAAAGTCTGGATATGGGACCCGACTGCGAAAACATGCATCTCAATATCTCCTTGATATTGACGGCGATTCTTGCTACCATGTATCTAATGCATGAAGAAAAAAAATTGTGAACCATGAAATTTTTTTAATTGAGCGTTTATTCATTGGCCCTCATGCAGATTTTCAGTCGTCATCTGAGTCAAAAGCATCGATAACAGTGCTTTGTTCATATTTTTAGATACAATTTACCATGCTTAACCGTTTCATCTTCCATCGATGGGTTTCTGTTATGACTTGTTGATTTCAACGCTTAGGCTGTACGACAGGTTTGGGGTATTTTATTCCGCCACTGTCACAGACATGGATATTAAGAGGTAAATGAATAAATTCATCACAACTGTACTAGCCTATCACAAAGATGAAAGTAGAGCATGATATCTTATATCTCTTGAGAGAAAAGACAAAGATAATGACCAAAGATGGTAAGGCGAGAAGAGAACGAATTAGAGGCTTTATAAAAGAACCACTGGAATTTGATGGTTATGAATATATGCCTCAGTCTGCCCATCATGAAGGACTATGTTTTAACATTTCAAAGTCAAAAATTCCGAATCACCTTCTTTAAAGTTTCATTGGCAGAGAAATTCCTGGCATGTTTTTAAAGGCTGAGAAGTTAGATGTCTCCATTTAGAAACTGGCCTCCATTGATGTGTGGACTGTGTTGAACATCGCCTTGATTTAGATTATTTTATTGTTGGAAAAGAAGCCCAAATCATTATGAAGTCCTGTTCTCAGAAAGAGAATGATTTTCTATACTTGTCAACAAGTCATACCATCTCCCTGCTAAGCATCTTCTCAAGGCATTTCCCCTCACTAATTCCTTGATTCAAAACTTCTCTGCCCTTGACCCAATTGTTCCAAATCATTCAGTGGTCACCAAATGCTTGATGCAATCAGTTGAAAAGTTTGATCATTATTTATCATCAGAGACACAAGAGAAGATTTTAATTGAGATCAAAGATTTTACTCTTTCTGAGAAACATTTTTCTTCAAGACAGAGGATTGATGTTTGATGGGCTATCCAAGGCAACTTCCCTCCCTTCAAAAGTCTGCCTCACTATTTTTCATGGGCCTCAGGTAGAGAGTTCATTCTCCTATATGAAGGATGTCTTGAAAAACAAGTTAGCAACTCTAGATACCAATCGCCATAAATTGATTCTTATTACTTTATTCAGATCTTACCTCAACCAGAGCGTTTAAAAGCTAAGCTCACTCAAAAAAATGAAAATATGATTCTGGTCGTTCCTCCATTGTGCCCTTCATCTACAAAAAGAGGCCCAATTTTCACCAAAAAAATTGAGACCACAAAACGGTGCATAGGCGCAATGACACTATTTAAAGGGCCTTTAAAAAGCGGTATCGAAACAACCTCCCTTTGTTTTTTTTTTTTGTTTGGTTGGTTTTTTTTTTTGTTGTTGTTGTTGTTGTTATTTTTTGGGGTTGTTTTGTGTGTGTGTGTGTGTGTGTGTGTTTTTAATTATCCTTGCGGTCACTGAGGAAGCACATGTAGTTCCGTTTTTTAGTTTTTTCAGTTTTTGTTGGCTGTGCGCTGGTGGCAGAACTGGTGACAGAAAGATCCCTACTTATTTCAGGGCAAGATTACTGATTACTGCGCCACTATCGCCCCCGGCAGTGGGAAACTTTAGGGAAAGGTGAAACACAGTTATATAATTTTTTTTTTTTAACCGGGCAGAAATTTATAAGTATGCAGGAGTAGCGCGACGGTTTCAGACAGGAAAAAAAAAAAATTATGTGCACGCTATTGGACTGTACTTCACAGGGTCTTCTCTTGCTCTGTCTCAAAAAGAGAATTCGAAAAATTAAGTGAATCGACAATAGAGGAACAACGCACAAAAAAAATTGATTGATGTAGATGACTTGCTGCAAAAGATAACATCTTGAGTGCATTTTTAGTGTGTGTGTGTGTGTTTGATGTTATGTCTGTTTAATACTTTTGAGAAACACTTCTTGACCACAAAAGGTTTTAAAGGGGCTGAGGATGGGAAAAGAGTGTGTGTGCTATACACGTAGTTATCTGACCTGTAGTGTGGCCCATTCGGAAAGTGCAATCTTAAGATAGGAGCAACATAACCACAAGCCCACGCAAAACACCAGCTCTGAAGGTTTTACACCGTCTGGGAAGTTGTAATACCGGCTGTACCGTAATCCTCATCAAAAGCTGTTAATTTTGGGCGATGAATGGGCAAGGCCATACATTTTACCATTTCATAACCTATAAACATATGTATGGTCAGTACTCTTGTATGTTAGTGAGTGTTGGACAATAAGCAAAGAAATGGAAAAAAAAACTAGAAGCAGTACAGATCATGTATGTGGTTTATCAGAAGAATGATGAGGATACATGTATCATGGACAGAAAAAAAGCCAAATGAAAGAGGCTAATCTTGAGCGATCACTAATTAAAACCATTAGACAGAGGCAACTACAGTTTTTAAGCCATATTTGCCGACACAAGAGTTTAGAATACTTAGCAATCACTGGAAAGATTGAAGGCAAACTCAGTAGAGGTAGACAGAGAATAACTTTTATTGAAAATCTTAAGTAATGGGCAATAGGCAAGGGTAGCAATAACAACTTTATAAGGTTAACTGAGAATAAGTGTGAGTGGAGGAACATGATCGCCATTGTCTGTTCCAGACAAGGTACCTGATGATGGTTATGATGAACCTATAATATTATAAGTAGTGAAATCTGCATGGACCCTCTGTCGCGGTTTTGAACCCGCCGTTGGTGCACTCGGCCCGACAAGGGCACGAGAGGCTGAGAGCATTCATTAGTAAACAGGCTGAAAAACGCAAAACCTACTGTTTTAAGAAGAATAGGAACTAAATCGAAAATAGTGGCAAAGACTACACATCTTAAGTATTTCTCTATAGTAACGGTGATTTTAAAAACGAGACATCGAGATAGGAACGGTTTATGCCACTGAAACCCCATTCTCATTTACATGTCACTGCGTTGTCTCATTTACTATTTCCAGATCTTCCATGACATTATTTTTAATGATTATTGAATCGAAAATTTTGTAGTTTTTTTATTTGCCTTCTTTTGTTGTTGTTTTGCTTTACTGTAAGCTCCAGGAACTTCTCCAGAATAAGGCCCTAAATCACAAGATGAGTCCATGAGAATCGAATGTCGCGCCTAATAATTTTGAGAAGAAAAGAATATTAAGATTTTTCTTCTTGTATTAAGTGATCTTTTTTATTATTATTATTTAGTAAACCAATATCTTGGTTTAGCTTTTACCGTTGCAAATCTCACAGAAAGAAGTTAAGGGAGTTCCAATTGGTTTAAAATCTTCAAAAAGCGACTTCCGACACGTTCGAGCTGGTCTGTAAATCTATTTTTCTCAAGCGCCACTAGTTCCTATTTGCGTCAACCCCCGCGATAGAAAATTGTAGCTGAAAAGGTGCACTCTCGAAGGGTAAATTGCCCATTGACGGCCGACCTTATCTCGACTTCGGTCTTATCACGATACTGTCTCTTGACCTTAAACCTGGCCGAGAACTTATTAAGGTTGGTCTTGAATATCTCTGAGGTATAGCCTCATAAATGTCAACATCTTTTCACATGTTGAATCCATGGTTAAAGTGCCCCGCCTATTTTTTTAATGTTAGAGTTAAAAATATTGGATTTTACAGACAGGTTCTGAAAATGACGTATCGAGGCCAACCACGATCTGATATTAATTTAGAGCGAGATAGATAAAGAAAGAAGTGGAAATAAAGAGAAACAAAGAGACAGTGGAGCGGACAGAGAAGCAGACACACATTATAATTAAGTGGAGAGATACAGAATGATGAATGTCAGGGTTCTCAAAAGTGTTTATATAGAAGAATATGAAGGTTGGACGAGAAAAACAATAATGGTGTATTACACATGGTGTTCCATAAATATCTATTTAAGACGAGTTCGTCCATTATTATGGGCTTTATCACAAACCATTATATTTTTTATTGCACTCATAAGGTTAATTTTATGCTGCATTTGTTCTTGAGATTTTAAAATTTATTTATATATGTAAAGTATGACGAGGCCAAAACATTTGAGATCACAAATAGTATTAGTTCGAATATGGTACTCAAAACAAACCAACTTTTTTTCACTGTTTAAGGGACTCAAATGTAAACTTCTTTGGCTACAAAACTGACTCAGACGTTAAATGTCGTTCAAATTTCAGTATCGCCCAAATTGATAGCCACAAATCTCGGCAAAGACTGCTTACTTAATGTAGCAATGACATAATGTGGAGTGATACTTTCCCATAGTTGGTGATGATTTATGGTCTAGCAAACACACTGGTCATGCACTAATATAATACATTGGTCTTAAGCTCTTTCACTCCACAATGGTTTTGAAAAATGTGGTTTTAAATTTTGGTGAGATTATACTTTACAGGGCAAGATTTGGGTGTATTATGTCTGGGGAAGCCAGTCTTCCGTTTCTGTGATAACAGGTCCTTTTCTTTGGACATGCAGCAAATTGAATAGAAGGTGGAACTTTTATAACTGATTGGGAGGAGAGCTTTAAACGTGGTTGTCAAGATGAAACAGTTCCCAAATAAATAGGTCCGTGGTGCCTGAGACTTTGAAAAGCTTGTAGGGGAGAAAAGGTTCAAGAGAAAGATAGATGGTTCCGGCTACAATTTTACATATTGGTTATTTTGCAAATATTCGAATAAAAGAGATAATGTTTGTTGTCCTTATTTAATTTATTATGTGTTTTACCAAAAGCTTTCAGTTACAGTTAAAAATTTTCAAAGATCAGCCCTTACTTCTAGAATTCGTCATGCTGAATTGGTAATTATAAAGAAATTGGTAGTTGGAGGATTGTTGCAAGTTTTCTTTTAATAACAATCCTTATAAACCCAAGGAATGCAATTCCAGCGAGCAACAACAGTAAAATCTTTTAACCATTCGTCAGCAACCCAAATAACAGTGGCCATATATTTCTTTTTTAATCCAGGTCTTGAATAATTAGTTTCACCAGTTATCTTAATGGTGAAGATCATTTTCTTTTCACTTAAACCAAACACAAAAGTGATTAACGACTCTCAGTTGTAAACGTGACCGGAAATGAATATTTATGATTAATAATAAGCAAAACAGTAATGCGTAAAATGCTAGTTTGACAGCGATTTGGTTTATTGTATAATAGCCAGTCCACAAAAGGTGATCTCAGGCTCTCAGGCCCTCCGTCAAGCCAGGGAGCCTTTCGCGGGGCTCGAACCCGCGATAGAGGGTTCCCTGCATATCTCAGGGCATACTCGCTAGCCACTGTGCCATCGATGCCTTCGCTGGTTTGACGTCTTATGTATACAATATAATGGGAATTGGAATGAAAGAGGTGTATGAAAGCACAAAACGCTTTAATTTACTTTTTGTGTCAATTACACTCTACAAAACACCGCTTTAAAGTAAGGGCAATGACCCAGGAAATATACAGAGATTCTTTGATGCCAAAATTGAATTAAACCACATTTGATGATTGTACTTCCAACTCTTGCTCAACAAACTTTTGACCCTTTAACAATCTTAAGAAGTGAATGCGTTATTAATAAATGAATC
The DNA here is from genome assembly GCA_019648995.1 of Plakobranchus ocellatus. Taxonomy (NCBI): domain Eukaryota; kingdom Metazoa; phylum Mollusca; class Gastropoda; family Plakobranchidae; genus Plakobranchus; species Plakobranchus ocellatus. The sequence continues at coordinate 517,519 of BLXT01008489.1, forward strand.
CGTTCTCATCAAAACTCAACTTTTTTTATATTCATTTTTAGTTGAAATAATTATTTCACTGTGCTTCTTAAAAATTAATAAGTACCGTTGATTATTTTTGGTATTAAAAAATAGCTCTCTTTCGTTATATCATGTCATTGCTTTTCGACAGCTTTTTGTCAATAGTAATTTCTTGGGGTTCTGTTCCAACGCTAGAAAAATCCAAATGTGTCGAAGAAAATAAAATAAAGCAAAAAAAATTCCTGCTCAACAATCTCAAAGATCAGTGCTAAAAATGCAACTTTGTCAATCATGCAATCTATTATGGAAGATACACCAACAAAAAAGACTCTCTCAGTTGGTAATATTCTAAGCGATATCCTCAAAGATCTTGTACCCAACATTCCCCGAGATAATACTAAGATAAAAACAGCTTCCTTAAAATGCTCTCCTGCATGAGAAGTGAATTTTGTAAACTACAAAAGAAAAAATCAAGCGATGAACTTGATTTTCAAAGAAATTCGCTCATTGTGATGGCGACGGCAAATTTAGAAATGCTTAAAGGCCTCCTCCCGTGGATAGTTCTGGATGCCGTTTTCGGTGCAATGAAAGTGCGCCTTTAACAAAAAAAAATGAGTTTGCTCTGAGCCCCTAATGAAGTTTTGATGACTTTAACAGACAGACAGACAGACTACACATTGAAAAGTCTAAGCATACAATAGCTCAAGTGCAAACGACCTCGGCCAAGCAAAAATTCAAGTTCAGAACTTTGTCAATTTGGGAAACGATGCATGTCATTGGACATGAAACGTTTGAACCGCACGAATACGCCGTGATGAAAGACATAATAACTTAATAAATTAGGCTTAAAACATTCCACAAAGTACTCAATGCAGTAAGTGCGCATATGTAAGTGTGAGAGAGCGATAGAAAGAGAAAGAGACAACCCATGATAAGAATAAAGCCGATGATGGGTTTAAAGGATTGTGATTGTTATCACTATATCAGCATACTGTCTATTTCACAAAGTTTTTACTTTTATACTATAATATTCTGAGTCATGATGGGCTGATCTGCGGGCTGAATGGAAAATATCAAGCAGTTCTTGATCCATATCTTAAGGTCAAACTAATCAATGTATGGTACGAGTACATTTGATCTATGAGGCTATCGTCTTTTGCCCAGTCTAAGATCTGCTATTGCGCAGCCTGTCTGTTCACTTAGGCTGTCTTCTCTTGCTCTATCTGCCAAAGACTTTAAAGGCTATTGTCTCTTGATCAGTCTAAGGTATTAGAGGCTTTCTTGTATTGGTCAGTCCAAGATCCTAGAGGCTATGTTCTAGTGCTTAGTTTGAGTATAATCTTAGAGGATTTCCTCTCTTGCTCAAAGATTTTCGAGGCAATTTTCTCATACTCAGTCTATCTACAGTGTAAGGGACAATTTTTTCTTGCTCAGTTGATCTACGATCTAAAAGGTATCTCCTGTTGGTCGGTCTTTTGTATCAAAGATTTTAGAGGCTATCACCATGTTATTGATATTTCTATGACCGTTGAGGATATCTCCTTTTCCTCAGTTTGTCTATGATTTTTGAAAATACACACTCTTCCTCAGTTAGTCTGAATCATTAAAGGATATGCCCCTACCGTAGTCTTTCTTACATCTCAGGGCTTTCTTTGTCTTGCCAGTCAGTTTAAAGTTATTCTCTTCTTTTTCTCATTACAAATGCTCTATTTTATCCTCTGCTCATATTTATGCGGCTGCGATCTACTATCTAAGAGACCTTTAACGTAAGTTGCACAGGTGGAGTCCAAAGATCGTCCGTGTGTGCTTGGTTTTGACGAGATGTCTTTAAGATGTGCTCTTAATTACAATGTCGAGCGTGACTAAGTGGAAGTACTGGAGCATTTCGGGATGACTTGTGGGTGAAAGGAGAAGCCTACAAATATTGCCACTGTATGGCCCCGGGACTGATGTCCAAATTGAAACAACCTTTCGGTTATTTTCTGAGCCATTCAACGATAAAATCTACGATTTTGCATCGCTTGTCGTCAGCAGCTATTAAAAAGTTGAAATCCCTGAGTTGACAGTGAAAACAGTCATTTTTTACCAGGGCTTTAAATAATTCTCTTTGTTCAGAAACTCGGAGTGATAGCGGACAAACCTTGCTTCATTCATTTAAGAGCGAAATTCTCGTTATGTTTGATCCCCGCATTTATTGAAGAACATCACGAATAACCTCTTGAAACATTCCCTCTTCATTGCAGTTTGTGCGGTGTCTTGAAAGGTTACTAAAGTCTTCCATGCAAAAGACCAGACATTTGCACTGAACATGACCCCAAAGCCGAAAAAGAACCACATAGGGATTTCTGGGTCCTCAGCCAAGCGTTGCTACCGGCATAGCCTTTTTGTGTCAGACGTATCTTCGCAAGCTATCTAGCTACAACCAAATTTGTCAAAGGTTTGAAAGTCCTCAACATTTTCAATATAAGTGGCTACAGATCGAAAGCCCTTTTCAAACACCAACCAAATCTTCATCTCATATTACTCTTCATCTTGAAAGTTAGAGAATAGCTGAAATTCTTCAGTAGAATACTGAAGGTGTGAAAAAAAAGTGCCGATATCATGTATCAGAAGATTAGTGCAGACAGTCCAACCCCAACTGATGCTTGTCAACCTCAGCAATAAGCTCAAATAAGACTGTGAAGAGAACCTGTTTTCTGTTATTCGAAGCAAAGCATATCGGAATAGACCTGATCCTCAGGCGTTCCGTTTTGCTCTACGAAAGATCATGGTGGCCAAAGCGCTGTCGCTCATTTGAGGCACAAACTGCAAGGAAGATTTAGACACATTTCTTTCCAATTTCACGTTGTCAGCTTCACCACAGCCACAGCCTCTCCCTATAATCCGTCAACAAACTCAATAGCAAGCACTGGTGGTAATTCTGGTAAAGTTAGCCAAAGCAGAGGACATCATTCAGCTGGAAAATCTTGTTGCTTACAACGGGAGCTACATTTTCAAGAAACTGATTCCTGTTGTATGTGAGCAATGCGGAATTTATTGCAAGGTGACAGCAATCAAGATGCACGACACCTTATTTGCTTATCATAACCAAAGCGTATGACCACTGCATAAACAGAGGATTTAAGATTCCCAGCTTTGCACTTTTTGGAGCATTAGGATTGTTTGGAGCTGTCTGTCTGACCCATTTATAAGCTTCATTACGCAAAGCAAAACTGAAAGAGAACTTTAAGAATATGCCTTGCTGCAAGGATATGATCAGTCAAAAATGTAAACGCCAAACAGCTGCTCGTGTCATAGGCCTTTTTCTCACTATGAGAACTGATCTTCAGTTGAAATTGATCAGCAGCAGTCAACAGAGGCACCACGAAGAGATGAAAAAGCAACATCAACAATGAAACTACCTCGTTGCCTGCTTTGGCAATCAAATCAACCTACCTGTAAGTTCACAATACAATGATTACCACCATCCCCGCCCCCACTCCCCACCCCCTTTTTTTACACACACACACACACACACACTCCACACAAATACACACACACTCTCTTCGTCTGAATAAAAAATAAAAAAGAAAAGAAAAACAATTAAAAATACCTCCTCTCTCTCTCTCTCTCTCTCTCTCTCTCTCTCTCTCTCTCTCTCTCTCTCTCTCTATCTATCTATGTATCTATCTATCTATCTATCTATCTCTTTCTCTCTTTCATAACCATAAACTCATTAACGCACATACACACAAACACATACACACACAATGTCCAATAACTATTACTTTCAACTTCATGTATGTGATAGGGATATTTGAAAATCAGCATTCAAATAGTCAACTGTGCCGAATTTCAGATGCTGTAACCCATTAATCTACTTTAAAAATAAGTAAAGAAATAAGAAAAATAAAAAATAAAAAAACAAAGAAAATATTGTGTCTTTTAGTTCAAAACCGACTTGAGGCTAGTAAATACTAAAATAATTACGAAAGACCGATTCCGATAGCAAAAAGGGGAACCCTAGCAAAAACACGAGACACGCGATGCTTTCCGCGCTCAGTTGACAGGGATGTGGTGGGGTTTTTGGACAGAGGCCAAAGAAAAAGTGGTTTGTCTAAGCAAGGCTGAGTCTAGCCTCTTACTCAATACCTCTAGATGATTTAATACGATAGATAATACTTTTACCTCAACACCTAGTTCCGACCCCTTAACCACTATGAAATGTTATTTTGTGTCCACAAAGCATCTGAACTATAATTATCTTCCCAAGACCCCCTGCCAGATATGAACTGATAACCGTCTTGTATGAAAGCCTTGGCCAAGAAAATTGATAAAACCTTGGGCACTGGTCATTCAGTGGTCACTCTCGGTGTGGAACTGGTCTCAGCATTGGACAACGAAGAAGTAGGTTTTTAGGCACATTATTTTATCATATGCGTCGAAGATTTGGGGCCACTTCCATATCAGTCTTTTGGGGTAACTCGTTTAGAACCTCAAAAAAAAATTAATGAGCCGAAGTGTTGGAAACATATATATCGGACCTATTTTTAGACCAATAAAATTGTTGAGCACTATAAGTATTATTCATTATGCCAGAATTTATGTGATATTTGCATTTTTAATCGCAATCGTATAACTGTTGCCAGGCGTAACGGTTTTCAACCGCTCCCTTAAGTGTTTTTTTTTTTGTTTGTTTTTATTAAACCCCCTATTTCCCCACTTTAGTTAAAAGCAATTAAGGGCTTTCGTGAGTAAGTAGTTAGCAAACCCACTCCGAGATCTGCAGGGTCCTGTCGCTGACTCGAGCTCCACCACGGGGCCGTAGCCTGTGGGAGGGTCTAAAAGCTTAAAAGTTAACCTTTTTGTGGACAGGCTATATATAATATATATATGCACAAAAACTAAACAAAACCTTACAGCTTCTTTCCTTGCCCGACGCGATTATTTTGCAGGTTTACCAACAACGGCATTAACACTGAAGATCTAGACGATAAAGATGTATTCTCTACAGTTTTTAGTTTCTCTGCTGTTAGCAGGTAAGCTTCAATATCTCTTTCTCCCTGTCTCTCTCACACTCATATTTCCTCTCTCTATCTCTTTCTGTCTCTCTCTCTCTCCCTCCTCCTTCCCTCCATCTC
>BLXT01008489.1:528758-545434 GCA_019648995.1 Plakobranchus ocellatus
TCATCTAAATCTCTCTATTTCTTCTGTAGTTGAGAGTAAAACGTCAAATAGTAAAGATAGTATGTGTGAATTAACAAAAAAGTAAAGGTAAAATGTGAGGAAGTATGCCACATATTTTTGTATTAAAGAGTTGGACTTCTGGGTGTAGCTTTAGGTAGCAGAAAGAGCTTTGAATCCGGAAGTCCTAGGTTCGAAAATTTGCATGGGTCTTCAGCTTTTGATGATGATGGAAAAAAGTCATTCATTGCCATTGCATAACGTGTCGCGTTTTAGCCTGTAAACAGTTTAAGGCCGAGAGCATACTGGAGGCAGCAGTTCATGTGTCCAACTATACATGTTTGGAAAATCTCTAGTTTCTTTATTGCGAAAGCATACCATGTCCGCAGCGACTTTCATCTAGTCTAGGGCGTCGGGGCTATCTTTTGTGGATTATAGTCTTCCCCTTCGTCAGTTCCTCCGTTGGATAAGGGACATTAATTGACCACGCATAATTCTACTGACCATTGCAGCGAGAGCCATAGGCGAGTCTTTTTACGCAAATTATCAGGCTTACTTCTAGGTTGGTAAAGCATAGTAACTGCGACATACAATCCGTCTCATCAGCTATTACAAGTCACGTCGCCTCTAATGTGGATTTTTCCCAAATAATCACAGGTGCTTTGGTCCTGGTTGGGTCAAGCGCTAGTTGCAAGTTGGAAACTGCAACTCAAATTTTTTGCAAGCTTCAAAGAGAGCTATCTAAACACTACGCCACCAACATCACTGTGAAAATAGCGGGTTTGAAAGAATATTGTGTGCCAAAGAATAACCCAATTATTATTTTGCAACAAAAACGCATAATTCTTTCATAAATTTGTTTGATCACAAGCGTTCAAGCAGGCTCAATCAACCCTCTACTATGATAAGCCATCTAAATCTGAATTTATCCACTTTGAGTCATTTCTTGCATCTTCTTTTTTCCCACAGATACCCAGGAACCAAGCAATAATACTCAAGGTAAGATTGTATTTCTTTGGTGCTATGTTATTGCCGTTTTGAGCGTTAGTTTTATCAAAACCTCATTAGGGCTTTAAGTTTTTATTTTTTCAATCGTTCTCTACTGCAGCTATGAATCAAAGTTACACTAGCAATTTTATTCAATTATGTAAAATATTATAATCAGTTTTTTTCTTTCCTTTTCATTTCGAACTATCTGAAAATTCAGTTACCTGAATATTTTAATTATATCAAGATAATCACCAGAAAAACTTGTCTGTCTTTTTTCAATGTCTGTACTAATTCTTCTTTTCCTTTAAGTGCCCTGCCAAAAACAAACCTGGTGATCATGCCCTTTAGATATATCTAGATGCTTTAAAGCCTTGTGATGGCAAATGTGTCCTAGAAATTGTAGTTACCTTCATCTTATGATTTTATGATTACCTCTTCCAATATTGTTTCAATGGAATTTTTCCTTCCAAGATATCCTCATCATTCCTCTGATAAACAACATCTCTACTACTTTCATGTTTCATTCATTTCCTTGTTTATTGTCCAAAACTCAAACCCATGTTGTAGTTCTAACCATACATATTTTTTCATTACCATTATGGTTCTGTTTGCAGTATAGATTCTTTTTCTTGGAAGTTCTTGGCCTGGCTGTCCTTTTTCTTACTTCATTTGACCATATACCATCTGATGTTATCAGGTAGCCAAGATAATGTTTGAATTTTATATTTTGTTTCATATATTGTCTTTTGCTAGTGAGAATGCATTTGGGGTTTGAGGATTTCTTTGAGATAGCCATGCATTCCATTTGTTTTGCATTCAGAGACACGCTCTTTCTCTCACCCTCTAAAACAGCAATATCTACAGGGTTTCAATTACATTCACTGATTTCAGCCATTAAAACTGTATCATCCGCATACCTGAATCATTATGAATGTCCTCCATTTACTTTCAAGCCAGGAATTTAAAATAGTTTTCTCATGTTATTTCACTATATAGATTAACAACATCAGGAAATATTACACATTCCTGCCTTACAAGCCTTTTGATGTATTAAAACCACTGTGTATATCCCTCACTCCTAACAGAGGCAGATTTATTCCTGTATAGATTTCTATAGATTTCTTTACCATCAATGTCCAGTTTTTCTAGCTTGTGAATCTGTTCTTTATGTTAGACTTTGTCAAAAACTATAGAGTAGTCAATGATGGAGATTTTTTTTTATTCTTATGCACCTTTTCATCAACATGGCGAAGTGAGTTGTGCTTTTTTAGTTCCTTTGTCAGGTACAGAGCCAAACTGTTTAGTGATTATATAAGTGGTCTTGGACTTGCAAATTCTATCATGAAAACTCTCAACAGCAATTTTGTGACTCATGAAACTAAATATTGTTGGGTTTGGTTTTTTTTTTTTGGTAATTTGTTTGTTTGTTTGTTTGGTTGGTTGGTTTTTTTTTTAGTTCTCATTCTTTTGGCCCTGGTATTTTAGAAAACAATATCCAAAAATCAGTCATACAAAGATCTTATGGAACTGTGCAACTGTAATATCTTGCATTTAGTTTTGTTATCAAATCTGTTCCTAAATTATCAAAGGTTGTAATTATTTCTTTTGGTATCTTATCTGGTTCTTTGATGCTTTTGTGTATATCAATTTCTTTATTGCTGCTTTTATTTTTTTTTTTCTAGGAAAGTTGGGCCCATTACGTTTTTTTTAAAGAAGACCTTCGAAAAATTCTGCAAATTTGCTTAGTACTCTTTCTTTTCTATTGACATTGCTTTGTCTTTTGAGTTGATCTACCCAGATTTTTATTTCACACTCATATCTTTGATTTTATCCTGTATGAATTCAATTAATATATTTTGGTATTACTCTATTTTTTTAATATTGTGAATGGTCCATTCTTCCTTTGCCTTTTTACATTTCATCTTAATTTTTTTGTCCAGGGCTTTGTATGTGGTTTCTTCATTTTTAGACTTGAGTCTTTCTTCTATCAAAGCTTTTATTTATGCTTATTGTGATCATTTGTATCCTTTTTGGGATTTCATTAAGCGACTTTTTCATTCTGACCATAGTTAGTCTACCTCTAAGGCGTTGCTTAAAATTTCATATTTGCTTTGCATATCTACAATAATTTTGTCTCCTAGCTTTTAATTAGATTTTAGTAGGTCCATTTGGAATTTAGGACTGGTCATTGTACTTTTGATTTTCTAAGGTTGTATCATAAATTTAGACATGAATGTGGTCTCAAATCATCACCGTTATCTACAGGCAGTGATTTAGATGTTTTAAGAGTGTTTCGGAATTGTTTACTAATGAGTATATACCTTCCTCTAGTTTTGTCACCGCAGCTTTTCCATATTTAGGGTAATCTAAGATGGTTTTGATAGCAAGTGTGTGTAATTAAAAACTTTTGATTTGGCACTATTCAATTGGCTTACTCCCATGTCCTCTAATTTTTCCTATGCCACTGGGCCCAACCACATCTACCCTTTTTCGTTACCATATCCTAATTATGTTCTTAGATTTGAGAAAACCCTTTGATCTTTCTATTTCTTCTTTAAATTTGCACTGATGTATTTCCTCTTTTGGGCTGTTCTTTCTTCTATGTATCAAAATCCTGCGATTGATTTCCTTTGTTTACCTTTTCAAAACCTTTCAGCTCCAGTTGTAACTGGCACACCCGCACCGCAGTGTGTTGATTACGATAGTTCTTGCACTGTCCTGGTTGGTCAGTGCGGTGTGGATGAAGTTGTCACCAGGGCCTGCAGAAAAACTTGCAACATTTATCCATGTGGTGAGAGAAGCTGACAGACTACTGTATGAAACTAAACTAATAACAGAAAATAGAACTACGCTTCCTCTCTCACATTCTCCTTAAATCCTCTGTCTCATCCTCACTCTCCTCTCTATCGCTAGATATATATATATATATATATATATATATATATATATATATATATATACACATATAAATATGTATCCCCATCTCTGAGTTGTTTCTTTGGAAGTCTTGCCATGATGTTAACATCAATACTTTAAAATATCAGTTATGTTCGATAAAAATAATTTTTAATATCTCGGTATTTTATTTTATTTTTAGTTTCTGGCAATTTTTCTTTTTCTTTTAACTTAGACTTGTCTTAGTTTCCTTATTTCATGCATAAACCAGTTTGACAATGGTTTTTTTCTTAGTCTATTTTGTTTATAAGAATGTTCTGAATGTGACACATTTTGCTTTTTTTTTTACGTTTAAGGTGGAGTCACACAGAAACCTGGATCAGATATTGGTATGGTAGCAAAAACAGTCAATAGGCATTAAGCTTTTGCTGGATTTTTTTTTTTTTCGATTATTTTCTTCCATCTTTTTTTACAAACTCAAGCCTATCTTAAAAGGTGTCATCAGTGACCAGTTATCAATTCATCAATCTATCTACCTTTACATGTAAATACAAAATCGATTTCCTGCCTGCCTAATCATTTGTATACCTTTCTATCCATCTATCAGCCCTTTTACATCTCTCATTCTTTTCTTTATCTCTTTCACTCTTTTTGTCTATTTAACTCTTTATTTGACTATCTATCAAACCATCTGTATCAGTTTATTTGTCAGTGTGTCTGTAAAGCTCTATATCTAACGTACTTTTTGCATGCTTCTTTTTATGTAACGCTTAGGGAAAAAAAGCCACCAACTTTAGTCCTTTCCTCGAAAAAAAAATGCCTTTTCCTCAAATAACTTTTTTGTTTCTCAATGGATTCTTGTGAAACCTTTATCTCTTCTTACATCAATTTGTTATGACTTTCTTTTGTAGAATAGATAAATTGTAAATTTTATTTTCTACCGAACAGATATTTTGCGGTGTAACATTTTATTACTAACAGCTGTTTGAAAACATTAACAAGATGCACCATTTTGTATGCAAGCTTTGATCACAACCTCTTTTTAATATAGGCCCATTATTTCCTTTAATAATGTATTCTTCTGATTTTTACTATTTTGTCTCAAATCATGTTAGATGTAAATTTGCTGTAGGGAAAAAAAAAGGCAAGTCAAGTAATATCTAATTCATTGCCAACTTTTCATTCTTATGCATCTTCAATTAAGAGAAAATTGGGAAAAAGAAGGTGCTAATGTTAGCTTGCCTAAAGCATCTGATCAGAACAACATGGGGAAAAAATGATCATCCATGCCTGCTGCAGAAAAGGTGCCACAGCAATCTAATCAGTCCACACCACAAATATAATATATATCAGGTAGAGAAAATATTTTCTCTACCTGATATATATAATTTTCTCTTAATTGTATATATATATATACATATATAAAATTATCTTCTTGCATCCAATTTATTTGCAATTCTTTGCATTCAAAGAGTATGTATGTTTGTTCCTTATGAAAAACTTTGGTTTAGACATTTATGCACTCAACCACCCGTATTTATCAATAGCTCTTAGCACAAAATGAGTTTCATATTGCCATTACATAATCATTTTTTTCCAAAAAAAAATATTTCAGTGCATTGTAAATCAATCTCTCTTTTCTCCCACCCCTCTCCTTCTCTTTTTCATCTTTGCCTCCCTCCTGTTTTGGACATCCATCTGATGCCCTTTTTCCTACCCTCCTACCCATTGGTTTTATGGATGCTGAATACACTTATGAAAGAGACCACCACTCCCCTGCCACCCCTACCAAGTTTAGCACGTAAGTTTTCATCCAATTCTTTCATCCGATCTGTTATCATTGACTTTATCTATAGTGAGAAATAAGGAAAAATATGTATTATATTCCCCCTCCTTTTCAAGTGGTCACCCAAAAGTGAATTTTTTATACATCAAGATTAATTGTAACGATAACACTTGGTTAGATCATTGCATAATGAATTAAAATAAAACACTAGTGGGAAAAAAAGTGAGTCACAGTGGCAAGAGAAGCTAAATACTTTACTAAAAAGCCTTCAGATTAAAGCCTAAACACTTCAATATAAACGATGAGATTAGAGCCTTACACTTCAATATAGGCTGTGAGATTAGAGCCTTAACACTTCAATATAGGCCATGAGGTCAGGGCCTAAACACTTCAATATATGCCATGAGGTTAGAGCCTTACTCTTCAATATAGACCATGATATTAGGGCCTAAACACTTCAATTAAGCCATGATAAGGTTAGGGCCGAAGCACTTCAATTTGGCAAAGAGATTGAGCCTAAGCACCTCACTCTAAGCCATGAGTTTAGAGTGAAAGGCTTACAGTCCGCAGATGCAAATAAATCACCAAAACTTGTATAAGTTGCTTAGAAATCTAGGTATAATATTTCGACATTTTTTTTTTTAGTGCTGTTAACCCTTTCGGTATGTGTGGATTATTTTGTTACTCCAAGGCTTGTTTTTAATTTTTTTTTAAATACTCAATATGGGAATATTTCTCTCAGCTTTTCAGTATACCTCAAAAATTCAATTTGACATATGATTACATAATGATGATTGACAGAAAATCAATATTGAATTGACCTGAAGTCATTTCCGAAACCCTGCATTATTTTGTACTATGGAAAGTATGGAATGATTTTATTATCCCCGACGTCCGGATAGGTAGATCTATATAGCGATTTTTTTTACTATACGGTATGGGGGTGCACAGTTACCCCACACGTACTGATAAGACTATATTGCTATTAAAATGTGAGGGCACTCAGTTACCCCCAAGGTACGGATATGATAATAAAACACCTGGTATGGATAGGGTTAATGATGTTAATATGTTGCTTTATGTCGTCTTTTTTTTTTTACTCCACCTCTCTATTGATTTCCTTTATGCATTTTTGTCCCATAGCCATGGTTCACTCTTTCAGGAATACATATATGTTTGGCTCACACTTTCATAAGTATAATTTTTTTTTTCTTCCTTTTCACTTCAGCTTTTGTTCCCTCTGCCAGGGACTGCTTTAACAAAGACCCTCAGTGCAACTTCCTTATCCAGTCCTTCTATTGCAATGCCGACCCAATAGTGCCAAGGATATGCCCGGTCTCCTGTGGTGTCTGTGGTATGTAATGACAATGATGCCCTGTTTTTTTGTGGTGGTGTTGATAGCATGTTCTGATGATAATACACTGTTTCTTGTGGTGTCTTTGGTTTGTATTGACAGTAATGTCCAGTTGCCTATGGTGTCTGTGACATAGGTGATAATAATGCACTTTTATTGGTGTTATTTGTGATAGATAACGATGCCTAGCCTTGTAGTAAATAAATAGTCATGCATTTTTTTGCAAGTCAAAATCTCTGCAAGCCCTTTTAGGATTTTTGGCTTCACGTGCAAAACTCTAAATTATGTGCTTAATTTTGCATAATTATGTAACATCTTCTATAGTTAAAAAACAGATTTTAGTGTGCTATAAAAATATCTTTCAAATAATTATGCATTTAATGAATATAAAACATAGGCTAAAGAGGCTTTGACTGTCATGTCATTCCTTATATTCACTTAATTTTGAGTTGGTACAGATATGCTACTGAGAATACAGAGAAGAATGCGTTCAGTATAAAACTGTACAGCTTTTTGTTTCTCAATGACATCATAAGTTGAGAATTGCAAGATGTGTAAGGACGGACTATTTTATTAAGTTGGACCGCCTTGTTTGTTGTGCCGAGATTTTTACAGTGCATTAGCCTTTTCTCATCTCTTCCCATATTTGTACTAACACTCCTCCCCCCACCCCCCACCTACCTTAACCTTTTCCTTTTCATCCCTTATCTCCAGCTCCAGTGACCAAGCCTCCATCAACCGGACCAACCCTGCCTCCAGGAGCCTCCACAATGCCTAGTGCAGACACCACCATCGACCCAGCCTTGCTGTGCCTCGATTATGACTTTGAGTGTCCCAGATTGCTTGCCTATTGTACACGCCCAGATCTTTTGGTCAACAGGCTCTGCCGAAAGTCCTGCAATCTCTGCGGAGTGGATATCCCAGCACCGACTAGTACGAAATTTCTTGTGTCTTTTCTTACTCTCTCCTTTTTTTCATATAATAAACTCTGTTCCAGAATAGTGCAATGGTATTATCAAATTACTGTGTTTTGTGTGTTCTCAAAGAAACAGAATTTTATTCAGCATCTATCTACTCAAAATCCTGATATAAACTATTGATAATCATTCTTTGCAAAAAGCTTCAGGTAATGTAAGAGTGAAGAAGCAGTTATTCTGAATTATCTTTAGTTGTTCTTTGATAAGAAATGTAAACTTTAAGGCTGCAGGGAGTTCTTATGACTAATTCGGGCTTTGAACATGACTAAAACCACCATACCTCAAAGTGCCAGATTCCGAGAAGACAAACAGTTGGGTTAATACATCATATAAAACATGGCTAGCTATCTCAAAATATCTGATTGGTAAAAAAAGTATTTTTGAACTTTGGGACATAGATAAAATAATGACTTTAACTTTGGCCGAGAAAATAATGTTTTCATTTTTCATGCAGGCTTATTGGAATGTATCCTTCACTCAAACAGGAACTCCTGCTGCTCCCACATCAGGAGGAAGTGCTTCTGTGACGTCTGGAGGGAGTGGATCCGTAACACCTGGTGGAAGTGGCTCTGTGACATCAGGTGGAAGTGGAACTGTCTCGTCTGGTGGAAGTGGTTCTGTGACATCAGGTGGCAGTGGCTCTGTCACGTCCGGTGGAAGTGGTTCTGTTACATCTAGTGGCAGTGGCTCTGTTACATCTGACGGAAGTGGCTCTGTAACATCAGGTGGCAGTGGCTCTGTTACATCAAGTGGAAGCGGTTCAGTGACATCTGGTGGAAGTGGCTCTGTAACATCAGGTGGTAGTGGTTCAGTTACATCTGCCCCAGGCGGATCCATGACATCTGTTGGAAGTGGATCTGTGACATCCAGTGGAAGTGGTTCAGTAACGCCTGGAGGGAGTGGATCAGTAACCTCTGGTGGAAGTGACTCGGTTACGTCTGGTGGCAGCGGTTCTGTGACATCCGGTGGAAGTGGTTCTGTGACACCCAGTGGAAGTGGATCAGTAACTTCTGATGGCAGTGGCTCAGTAACGTCTGGAGTGAGTGGGTCAGTAACCTCTGGTGGAAGTGGCTCAGTAACGTCTGGTGGAAGTGGCTCAGTAACATCTGGAGGGAGTGGGTCAGTAACCTCTGGTGGAAGTGGCTTGGTTACATCTGGTGGCAGTGGTTCTGTGACATCTGGTGGAAGTGGCTCTGTAACATCTGGTGGCAGTGGTTCTGTGACATCAAGCGAAGGTGGATCAGTAACTGCTGGTAATGGTGGTCAACAAACTCCCAGTGGCCCAGTGGTCATCCCTACTCTAAGCCGTGAGTGAATTAACACTCAGCTTGCAGTGTACCTTTACATGAGATGTTAAGTCTAAAAGCCAAAAAACTTTTTACACAAATTTTATTTTATGTTTCATGGATTCATTATAATAGCATTGTTAGTTAAAACATTCTAAATTTCTGAATTTTACAATTGATTAGGACATTCTCAATTTCTTAATTTTACAACAATCTGCATGAAAACAGTTCGCATGTGAAACTTCGCAGAAGAAATGAACTTTTCCAAATCATCTCAGCTCAAATTTAAACTGTAAAAAGTACATGTCAGAACTCCCTAGTTGAATTAAGCATTGTGGTCTGATTCCCAATTTGCTTCTGATTGATTAATATTAGCCTTGTTGAATTCCTTGTAAAAATATTTCTCGTATGTTATGTTCAATTGTACAGTAATTTCAAAGATGCTGCATGATTAATTGAATTTTTTTTTGTTGCTTTTTTTTACTAATATGCCTTTTACATTCCGCCGGAATACATCCGCCGGAATACAAAATTTTGGCTTTTTCCATATATCGGCTTTGCTCTATGTTTAGCAGCAGATTGAGATATGTCTACAAGGCTCATAAAGGTAAAATTGTCGTAACTTTATTTGGTGGCGTATTTATACAACTATTGAGCAACGAGTCAAAAATATTAAGCCTGAAAAAAATTAATCATTTAGCTCATCGTTGCCTTTTTCATCAATAATTGCCCTAAAGCATTGGCAGTTTTCACGAATGGCTTTTTCCTATTCAATTAGAGAACTAACTGAACTCTGCCTGTGACGATGAGCTCTTTTAAATAAATAAAAGAACAGAAATCATTCTGAAGTTTGCCAAAAATTGAAAGAAAAGATTATCAATACGAATAAAGAACTGTTTTAAAGCAGCAACATAAATTTCCACAACTACTCGTATTTAGATCTACAAGCTCACTAACATTGGCAGTCTATCTTTCAGTGATCTCTCCAATAATTTGACAACCGCCCACAGCTTCTAAAAGTACTTATTATACAAATACGCTTATTTGTACAACATTAAACAAACAAATTTCAGAAAAAGGTAGAATTTACAGTCTTATATAATAAAGGATAGCTAACAAATAATGACCAATCAAATGCTCTCATTCATTCTCTTCTCCATATGTAAACATTAAAAACTTATCTTGTCTCCAGGATACAATCTAAACAATTTCAAGAATCTTCTAGAAATCTTTAGATCTAAGAAAGGCATACAAAGCTAAAACAATAATAGTACCAGTAAACTGAAAAAGGTCTTACCTAGGCTCACTTAAAATTTCACCAAGTATTAGTAGTAAACATGGCCAAATCAAAATATAAGCCTTTCGGAGCCTAGATCTAGCCGCGATTCACACTGGTCATTTATTCATTCTTACAGTCTATCTTTCTGAGTTATTAGTCTGTCGGCTGTCTCATTTAGCTTGCAGTCATTTTGTTTCAAGTTGAATATTTCTATTACCTCTTCTTCTACAGTTTGGATGTGAATCTGCAACATAACTTTACATAACAGAATGCAAAAAAAATTGTTTTACTTGATTTTCAATTTTCGCCCTATGCTTATCCACAGAGCATATAAGATAGCAGCCTGAAAATAAAAACGTATAATTCATTCTGTGTGATTTACATAGGGATTCATTTCTTTTTAGCCTTCAATCCGACCACTGGAGTGTGTATCGACCGTGACTCAAACTGTCCCGCCTTGGTCCAGTCCAATGACTGCAGTGATGATAATTCCCTGGTGGTCAGGGTGTGTCCTGTTAGTTGTGGACGCTGTAACGGTAGGTTAAGGATAAAGCACAAACTGTCCCTTAAATGTTTATCCTTATTCTGTTCGGAAAAACCAGCATTATCTGTCATTACTTTTTCCGATCATTTTCATTTTAATTATTCAGGACAAAAAATGCAAAGCTTACTCAGTTTATTCAATGGAGGTTGATTAAGGAGGTCAAGAGGGTGGAAGTGTAGCTTGGTATGAATCCACATGATATGGATATGGCAAAGTGAGTGAAAGGAAACAAAACTTCTATATGGCTTTCGCCCTTTTTTCCTACCAAATAAATATATCTATTTGTAAAAACCAAGGCAGAAAGATCTTACTCTGAGGAGAATATGAACAGAGATAAATCAATAATAGAAAATAAGAACCATCAAAAATCTTTACATGCTGTTCAACAGGTAGCGTTACTGTAATTCATGTCGTCAGTTGCCACTCCTGCATCCCAATATCCTAACACTAACTCTCACCCTTTTGGCTTCCTTTTCTTACTCCTACATCCCACAACCATTTTCCACCTCCATCTCCGCGTCCCCAACGCCTCCTTGTACTACTTTACACTACCTCGTGCTCCCTTCCTCCCCATTATCCTTCACCTCCATAGCCACTGCATCAGTGACCAGTCCTCCCACGGGGAAAGATGTATGCCAAGATTTTGATCGGGAGTGCTACACCCTGCAGGAGGCATGTGGGTCAGTTGAA
The DNA here is from genome assembly GCA_019648995.1 of Plakobranchus ocellatus. Taxonomy (NCBI): domain Eukaryota; kingdom Metazoa; phylum Mollusca; class Gastropoda; family Plakobranchidae; genus Plakobranchus; species Plakobranchus ocellatus. The sequence continues at coordinate 540,557 of BLXT01008489.1, forward strand.
CTCGTCAGGACACTCTGTCCGTTGACATGCCAAGTGTGTCAAGGTCAGCAATAAGCCACCATACAAGTTCCTGAACTAAAGTTATCTATATTATATTATTATTGTTATTATTATGATTATTATTATTATTAACATAGCAATCATCACCATCTTCTTTGCCATGATTCATTTCATCAGTAACTCCATTATTATTCTGCAGAAAATTACTTCGTGACTATTGTTAACACATATATATACAAATGTATTATTTTTTTTTTTTATCGCGCTATTTGTCTTTGCATTTTAAAAAGGTTTTTCTGTGTGTGTCTATTCCTTCCTAAGTTATTTTTGTTTTAGTAATCTTTTCTTATTCCCCGAAGACTACATTACATCTCTCTATTTCTCTCTTTCTCTCTCTCTTTCTCTCTCCCTCTCTCTCTCGGTCTCTTTTGCTGGCTTACCCTCTTCTCTGTACCCTTCAGGGATTCCTCTCTTTTTTCCATTTTATTGTTGTTGCTGTTGTTGATGTTTTTTCACAAAGCAATGCTTTTATTTTCCCTCTTTTTTTGATTCATTCTTTAAGAAATCTTGTAAAGGTGGTGGTAACATGATGTATCTCTGACAATTATTTAATCCTTTTGGTTTTTAAGGTAGAAAAATTGCTTTCACTCTTTGCCTGAAATCTTTTTGTTTTATCGATTTTGTTTCAATAAACCGCATTGATTTGTCTTTTCCCAGGACCATGTGAGTATTGACACAGTCTACAAAACCTATAGACCTGTATGCACTGAGATCAACAACAGCTTATGTTTATTGTTCGCTAAGGATGCAAGATCAATTTCAATTTTCATCTAAATAGTTAAGGTCTCGTAGGTCTAAAAATAGAGTAAGATTCTAGTTTCCTTTTCAATTCCACTTTTTTTTTACATTTCACTCTTTTGCCATGTGGGTGTGATGAGAACACACAATGAGAATATAGGAAGATCTTACTCTGAGCACTTATAAAATTAAATAGACTTGCAGGATTTTCCAAAGATTTTCTGATCTTTACATCTCTTTTGAGTCCTAAAAGAGATTATTATTTTAAAGCCAATATAAAACTGTGGTGACCTCTGTGGCATTGGCTTCAGTGCGACCAGGCTCAGGTGGCAGGATTCAAACCCCAGTAAAGCCAGGGTTCCATGTATACGTAATGCTTAATGCATAACGCGCAAACGTTTATATTGAAACTCAAGTAAAGTGTAGTCATGGTTGTGTTGTGTAATAGTGCGTATTCGAACGATACAACCATTGTTGGAATTCAGATCAAACTGCTATACGACACCAAAAGCTAGAAATTTCTTGCGGGATTCCTCAGGACTATGTGTTTCTGCAGTTTTGTTTCAACAGATCTATCACAAAATGCCATGGAATTTTTTTTCTAGATGACGCTCTTGATCAATTAATTGATTTTGTGAGGCAAAATCCTCCCCTGTCCCCTCTTAAGGATTTCATGTACCCACAATATGTGTTGTCTTTTCCTCAAATCTCTTAAGATGAAAATATAATATATATTATAACACAGTTTGTACCTGATATATCGACATTGAAGGTTGAATACAAGTTATTTCGATATAACAGAAGGTCAATATAAAAGAAACTTTTTGAGAAAAGTTTTGTTTCTTATCAGGGGTGAATTTTATTAGGTTGGTTTGGTTTTTGTATATATATCCTTTTTTCCCACTTTCCCCCCTCTCGTGGAGAGCCTAGGCCTAGTTCATTTATAAGTCGAATGTCTAGGCCTAGCCTTCATCACTGTATCATTTTCAATTTCAGTCCCCCATTGTACTCTAAGCCCAGCTCATAAGCCTACAGCATTGCATCACTTTCAGTTTCAGTTTCTGTGTGCACACTGCTCACATTGACCAGTTGTGTAAGTTTCAGTTCCATCAGTACAGTCACTCCCCTATACACACTAGCTTGGGTGTAGGCTTTTGCCTACAGTCCACACATCTGTGGTCCATACAGTGAGTGGCAAACAAAGACGGATCTTTGGCTCTCACTATAGATTTAGGGCTAGATTTTGACTGGTGGCATTGTTATGAGGGGGATCAAATCAACTGAAACCCATTTTGCTACACTAGTTTGATTACTGACATGTCGATATAAGAGAAACAAAATAAGGGTGGGCGTCGATATAGAGGAAGGTGTTTCCTAACAATTAAGAGCAAAAAAATATGGACTTAGAAGAGCATGTAAATAGAAGGGAAAAGTCAAAAGAAGCGATGTTGATACATGTGGGGTGCATTGTATATTCATCCTCATTTTCCTGATTCAGTATTTTGACATATCTAGATAAGCAAGGAGCCATAGTTCTATGTATACCAAACTGTGATGTGCTACAAGGGCCCAAAGAACAAACTGAAGGATCACGAAGAGTATTATACATATGAAAGAGGGTAACACGCATTACGCATCGCGCACTATGCATTACGTGCACATGAAAATGCATTTTTTGGCTATTTTAGAGGAAGTCGGCTAACTGTAATAATATCAGTATTAACATCTTTATACGGATTGAGCTAAACAAAGCATCGGAGAGTGAGAAAATGATTAGGCATTGAAAACTGTAATATATGTATGAGGGGGAAACAGGGGGAGGAGGAGAGGCCAAATAGAATGAGGCATAAACAATATTTTGTAAACTTTTGTATATATAATAGAACTCTTAACTCACTCGATGATTTTCCAGTGCATTACACCATATCAGCGATTTTGTCTAGGAGCTGATTTTTTTTCATGACTACTATTTTGTCTACCACTTCAGTGATTACCCTTTCCTCAAGAGGAATGTCTTAGCTTTGCTCTTTTGTAAAGAAAAGGGAAAATGAGCTGCTAGGGTTTTTTTTATAACTTTTTTTCTGATACCACTTCCACGAGTCACCGACGCTCTCTAGACCTAGATCCAGATCTAGTAGGAGATATATTGAAGATTTTTGTTTGTCTCAAAACGTTGAAATAAATTAAAAAAAAAAAAAATGACACAATGTGATTTTATAAGAGATTTATTTTATTGGACTGGAACCCAGCACAGCATAAAAATTGTCAAAACTTTTTTTAAAAACCCATTAAAAATAAAGCATTTCAATTTGTTTTATCGTGAATATCTGTTTTTGATCATTTGCATGGCCAAATTTCATACAAATCTATCAATTAGAAAACTCATGACAATTTTTTACATGAAACCTCGTATTTTACAATAAGAGTATATATGTGATTGTATAAGCCCGTGATCTTCATTATCTTTTTTACATCTATGAATCATTTATTTAACTCTTCTGTTTTAATTACAGTCATACATATAGGATTTCTTAACATATGGTATTTAATCAGGATCTTGCAACAGGGATATGAAATTGTGGGGCAAAATGTCAACAGATATCAGGGCACGTTTACATTTCTTCCAAACCTCCAGTGTCACTTTCCTTTCTATACCAATTTAAAGAAAAAGAAATATACAGTCTTTCTTTTTTCATTTATCTACCTCCCTTTCCTAGTGTTCTGCCGTATCTGTACGGATCCATTTTGTGGCGACCAAGAGGTGATTAGACAGTGCCCATCAGAAAGGCCTTTCTGCTTCAACCACCTTGTCAATGATGCTGACGGCTCAAAACACGTGACCAAATCGTGAGTATTAAAGTCCCTTCCTCCAGTCCTATTGGACACACTTGTCATGACATTTCTATTGCACTATATTTAAATTAACAAACATAGGCCTAGAATTGAGTGCCTTCTACCTGATTGGATACTAACAAATTTATAGTCTCATCCTACCAAAAGACCCTAGAGATCTCAGGCTCGCAGCTATTTGGTCGAAAGCCTTAGAGCAATGAACTTATCTGTTTGGAAACATTGCAGAACCTTTGGTGAAGATTGTAATCAGGTATTATTACAGGTACACGATACTCCTTGTTATTTTGGTTTTCTTATAAACTATTATTTTATGGTAATACATGTTACCGAGGTGACATATGAAAGATAGGCAGTCAGGAGGCTCATTATTAAGCTGACTTTGGAATGGTTTGCATGCATCTAAGCCAGCTTCTACTTGCATTATTTTTTGCCAGGGGCCTGTTTTATCCAGTGATGGTGCCTGGATTACATGTAGGATAGTGCAGAAAAACAAATTGTGTTATGGAAAGACATGTAGAAATAGGGCTTATTTCGCACCATGTTTGTAAAATGAATCAATCTTATTTTAAGCTAGAAATCTTTGGATTGATGAAGTCCAAGTTCCTTTATTTGTAACATTTCTTCCAATTTTAACCGAGCAAATGAACGTGATTCATCACTTGCTACACCAAATTCATTTAAAAATGTCTGTAAACAATTATTTATGTAAAAATTATAGTCTATAGTTTGCACAAAAGCTCTTGACCGGAATCACCATGACAAAATGTAAAACTTCGGGACGAAGTATAAAAAAACCCTTAGCAAATGCTAATGCTCCTACTTTGTATAACTGTGACTGACAAGTGGAGCTGGACGAAATCTTGATCTACAGACCTTTTATTTCTTAGGGGAATCCTTAGAAATGTAACTGTAATATTTTGTTTAGCCCCATTGTAATGCTTTTACACTAACGCGTAGCCTTGCTGGTTCAAGATTTTTCCTTGATTCATGTCCACCGCACTGACAACAAGCTACATTACAGCCTGTGCGACACTATATGCAACTTGACGCAATCTCACCTCCCCTCTTCCAGGAGGCAATAGAAGGGGAGGTTCCGAGAGGCAAGAAAGTGAGTTCTCTAGGATAGACCCAGGCGCCACTCAGGTCTATATTTAACGTTGTACATTTATTGGGAGCATGCACTTCACCCAGATCTACATTGTTGCTTAAAGTAAAAAAAAAAAAAAA